>BSBK01007765.1:205000-541624 GCA_027943335.1 Chamaecyparis obtusa | reverse complement strand
AAAGTTGAAATGAATATACCATAACTGTTCTACGTAATATGATAGATTGTAAGCGAAAATTCTATTATCTAATGAATTAACTAAAACACTATCTTGAATGAAGCATTTCTTAGTTATCATAATATTTGTCTATTTAACTATATGTTCATAAGAGATTCGTTGTAATGTTGTAGGATGACTTTTTAAATACAAAATTTAGAGGCTATTTCTTCTTATAATATCTAAACTTCTAATATAGATTTTACTTACTATACTGCCATATCTCCTAGATTAGCTTAGTTTCCTCTAGTCCTCCTCATTTCTCCCCTTTAGACTATGAGTATTGCATTTGACATTTAGCAAGATGAAACATAAATTTTGGGTATCTTCTTCATAGTATTCCTTGGGTATATTGTAGCCTTCTACTTTCCAATAGTCCACAACCCATGTTGTTGACAGTTGATTTTCATTCATTGATTTCAGTGAAAAGTTTAGAGGTGATTTTTTGCATGTCGGCAACCTGCAATTTGGTGAATATATTGCACATATGGGATTGACGCTATCACCCCACATTTATTAAAATTGGGTCCAATGCCCAGGCTCATCGCCATCAGTTTATTTAATTTTGTCCATTTCTTTCACATTATCGCGAATGGAATATAATTTTTTGACATGACAAATTTTAAACATTTGCCTAGAATTTCAAAGCGGCCCCAAAATGGATAGCCTATATTCACTATAGTTTTATACATATATATATTTATAGGCAGCTCCAAATTCACCTGGCATTTTATAGACGTGTGTGTCAAACTGATCCATTTTCGCCAACTTTATTAATCATACCAAGGTATTGGATGACCAATATCACCTTTGAAATAAAAAAAGATGTGTTATAATTGCATGGGCTTCGCCAAATATTTTTAGACCTAATACCTCCCGCTGAATTTGCCAAAAAAGGATTAGTATAAATACATTCATAGATCATGTTATTGTACATAATTTGGTTCTGTTCAATTTGATCAATAGCAAAGTTCAGACTATTGAGTCTTAACAGCATTGGCGAGTCATGACTGCAATTGAATTCAAGGCAAAGGTAAGTGATTATTATTCTACGACTATGAAAATTTGAGTTCATTCTTATATAGTGGGGACCGGTTAGTGAATAGTGGTGACTAGCAAGACCTTAGACATGATTTAAGGGTCAATGAATCATATTTATATATATTATAGTTCTATTGTCACTTCTTCAACAAGTAACATTTTTTATTTTTGCACTAGTAGGCTGGTAGTCTTTATTTTGTTGAATTAATCAAGATGTTGAACAAGAATAAGGTTAAGGTTCCTGCATATGGGGAAAACCAAGAGAGGCCAAAAAAATGCAGAATCTTATCATCGTACTTTGGTCATGGTGTTGGAAATGTTTCTACCCAAAATCAGGAAGCTACTTCATCACAAGAAGATTTTCAAGATTCCCAACCTGAACCTACATGACATATTGAAGAAGTCAGTGAACCTGATATCTCAAATCATGATGAACTTGAAGAAGATTTTTCATTTAAATACCCAGAGTATCCATAATGATATAATCAACTTGGATGAGATTGAGAATGTCAGAGAAGATGACGGTGTAGGGAAGAAGAAAAGAAAATACAATTCAAAGAGTGATATAGAATAAAAAAAATTGGATGTGGGATATTTCTAGGAATTTTCAAGTAGAATGGGTGTCAAAGTATCCATTCATTGAACCAATGGACAATCCAATTGAAGGTGAGCCTCTGATAGAATATAGATGTAAGATTTGCGGCAAGATAAATAAGAAGGAAAAGAGGTTGTAGCTAAAAATTGACACCATAGAGAAGCATATGGGTAAAGTTTTATGAAAAGAAAACCATAGATGGAGTTCAAAAATCAATGATAAGATGGAAAACAAAGGAGGAATCTCAGCATGTTAGGAGTGCAGAATTATATGGATTTAAATAGAATATAAAGATGAAGCCTAGTGAAATTAAAGGCTCTATTGAAGCTTGTTTTGGAAAATAACTGGAAGTAGAACTAATGGGAAAAGTCATTCAGTTAAGTGTTTGTGTTTAATATTTTGAGTAGAGGGCGTCCTATGACAAACTACCCATCATTGAGTGCTTTTATTACACTTTTTGAAAGTTCGTAACTATCCTAACAGTCACCGGTCAGTAAACAGTGGATGGGAATGGGAAATTTGTCTTGTTGAGGTTGAAAAAGAGGATCTAAAGGCTAAAATTAAAGGGTCAAATTTTATTGCATTGTCTTTAGATGAGGTTACAAAAGTAGATAATACTTCTTGGGTATGCATGCATGTCTATACTATACACAATTTTGTTCACCAACCTCATCTGATAACTCTTTCTAAAATGAAGGATAATGCGACAGTGGAAAATTTATTTGAACTAGTAAAGAGTTCTCTAATTGAATATGGAGGTATAAATGACATGATGATTGCCAAAAAGATGGTGTGTGTTGGAGAGGATGGAGCTTCTGTAATGCAAGGCCATAAGGACAGTCTTTGCACAAAGATACAATCTTCTTGTGCATCCTATGTTACTCCCATTCACTACATGGCCCACAAAATGCATCTAGCTTTGGAATTATCAGCAAGCATGCTCTAGTACAAAAAATTGATTTTTTAAATCAAAGATCTCTACCAATAATTTTTTCAAAGTCCCAAATGATTTAGGGAATTTCAACACTTTTCCGAAGGATTAACCGATGGGAAAAATATTCTTAAGGATAATGATACCAGATGGATCTCTTTGGATGGACTAGTGCATCAAGTTTTTTTAG
The DNA here is from genome assembly GCA_027943335.1 of Chamaecyparis obtusa. Taxonomy (NCBI): domain Eukaryota; kingdom Viridiplantae; phylum Streptophyta; class Pinopsida; order Cupressales; family Cupressaceae; genus Chamaecyparis; species Chamaecyparis obtusa. The sequence continues at coordinate 538,828 of BSBK01007765.1, read as the reverse complement.
AATATCAATAATTTCTTGGTCTATTTAACTCAAGTCATGATGAAGTAGGGGCTACCAAAATTACCTGCATTATTGCGAATGTTAAGTAATGTAGAAACACTCTTAACATTAGTAGGTCTTTTCCCCATGCTTGAGGAAATTGATAAATTTAATGAAAAATGCTCGGGAAAGAGCTATGTATATTGCAGAATATTTTGCACTACGTAAATTGACATGTATGACGCTCGATAATCTATATCGATCATTTGATGATGTAAAATTTCCCAGCTGGCTAAAAATCATAGATTTGGACAATCCTAATAGCTTTTTAAAAATTGGTGCAAATGGGGAGTTATGTATAGAAGTTTATAGAATTGAGATACCAATGCAATAATTTTCTAGGATCATGGTCCGAGGAACCAGGAAAGAACCCCAGGAAGCGAGTATCAAGTATTAAAAGGGAAGACTTTACCAAGATCATTGAGTCTGTAATAGCTTTTGTGAAGCAAATTGCCTATGATCTTTCCACATAGATTAGAGAAAGATTCCCTCCATTCAGACTACTTGAATCCATGGCTATTATGTTTCCTCAATATTGGAGACTGAACAATTCAAAAGATTTTTGAAATAAGGTACTAACTTTGACAGATCATTTTTGCAAAACCAAAGAGTTAAATGGAGTAACTCTAAATGGAATTTTAGATGAATCTCATTTGAGAGAGAAATCAGGTCATTTTTCACTAACAATGAGGGAACAATATAATATTATGCAGAACCCTCTCGAAGATGGACCGCTAACAAGGCTTTGGAAAAATCTAGCTGAGACAAAATGTTGATTGATTCAATATCAAAAATTTTCAAGCTTGTTGATTTATGTCTGACCATGATATTGGGGTCGGTGGAGGATGAGAGATTTTTCAGTGCTTTGGGATTCTTAAAGTCAAATCTAAGAAACAAACTAGACAAGAATTTGGAAAATTGCTTGAGGCTCTATACATGGTATGAAGTTAATAATTTTCCTTACGAAAGGGCACTGAAATTGTGGAGGAAGAAATTTCAGAGAAGAGGGTTCGGCAACATTTCAAACTAAAGTGGGAGTGCAAGAGACAATGATGTCATTGACTCATGTACTAGTACTGGTACTGCTAGTAGTGAACATCAGTTAAGCGAAGGTATGCAGAGTGAAGAAAACATATCAAATAACCAAGGAAGCTATGAAGTTGATGGTGATGAATATGAGGATCCCAATAATGATATGATGTGATAGCTTGAACCTTTGTAGAAGTAGCGGGTCCTAGGTATTTATTAAATTTTTTCCTATAGTCTACTGTCAATTTTTGTATCTCATCATCAATAATGCCTAATAGTATATGCCAATGTCAAAAAAATGAATGTGGTTGATAATGTCATCAAGATTCAATTCCACAATTAATAATGGTTTTCATTTGCATTATTCAGCTCATATGGTACAATTCTTGTAGATTTTTCATTATTTTTTTGACAACATAGCAATTCATATGTTACAATTAGATTAGAAATATTGGTTTTGATTAATTTAATTAAAAATATGATACAATGTAACAATTCATTCATTAATATTAGTAAGAACACAACTCTGTGATTTTGTTTACAAAAGTCAATGACTCAATACCCATTGGCACATTGCCCAATTTCAATTTCATTACCCTAAGCCAATGACCCTGAAATCAGATGTCACTATGTCCTCCAACTTTTTTTTGTGTTCCACTAACATATAATAGAGTAAATCAACTAAGAATAACTGAATAAAATAGAGTAACTCAACATACATTAAATTGGAAAACATGAAAATTAGGTAGAGCATAATTTATTTTGTATTCATTTGCAATACATTACAATTTACAATAATTCAAAATTTAGAGCATTAGCAATGTTTGTAGGCTAGTCCAAACATCCTCTGATGGTAGAACAATTTGGTTCAATGCATAGTCACACTCATGCAACTTCTTTACCAATTCATATTTTGAAGTGTGACTTGAAAACACTGTTGCTTCTGAAACTCCATTCAAATTTCTCATTGGTTTGATGAAATCCATGAATGTATCAAGAGATGTGTCTGTAGGAAGAAAGCATAAATCAATATTTATTTTTTCTTGCAACCTTATTTTGTAATTTTCTCTTCCAATGAACTTATTTGTGTCAAATCCCTTAGGCAAACCAAGACATTCCAAATTTTCTTTCCTTTCTTCCATCTTTGTGATCTTCTTCTTAGCTTTGTCATCCAATTCCTATGCTTCCCTTAGCTTCTCACATTTTCGAATGATACTTGTGAATAGGTGGAAATAGTATCCACCCTAAAATGTATGGGGGAAATATGAGATCTACTTGTAAATTTAAATCCCCAAAGGAAAGATCCAAATTGATCAACCAAAAGGTTAATGCATAATCGAATCAATCTATGGAGAATATGAAAAAGGAAGAAAACCTTATATTTCCCTATAGAGGAGTTTTCCTTGAAATCTAAAATAATTGAAAGGGAAATACTAACCTCAAAATAGGGAAAATATGGAAAATGTTGATTTCTGATGTCTGTGTGCAGTTTCGAGCAATTCTGCAACCTATTTTGGACTGGAAATGCCAAGACGAAGAAAACCCAAAAAACTTTTATTTTCTAATAGCAGGTAGTCTTTGACCCTGATAAAATATCAAAGGCTACATTAATATTCTGAAGGTTGACTTTTACTTTGTTCGTAGATCTCAGAAGTTTTCCGAAAAGGGTATCCAAATCCAAGCTCAAATCTGAAGTTCCACACCTGTACCTACAAGAAAAAGAAGGTTTTGTTGTTTGTATGGGGGGTTTGCCTAGGTCAAACCCCAATTTAGGAATTAACCTTCAAATTGAATTGAAATTATAATGTGCATAAACAAAGTAAATGAAACAATTCACCTTGCTTATGTTGAAGTCCTTGTAGAGGATTCAAATCCTCAAATCCACAAGTAGGGATGCTCCAATGAATGTAGGATGAATGTAGGATGTCTCAAATCAATGTCATTTGATCTTCAACATCAATATTGAATGGATCTTTGCATATGAGGAGGCTTGGATGAATGTGAAAGGATGGATCTTCAATGGGGCTCCAAAGAGATTGAATCCTTCAATGGCTAACAATGGATCTCCTTGATGAATGCTTGAATTCTTGAATGGATGCTAGGCTTGAAGATGAATGAATGCTTGCTTGCTTTCCTTCTCCTTCTTTCTTGCTTAATTTCACTTGAGAGCTTGAGAGATTGCTTGGTGAGAATGGATGTATGTGAATAATGGATGAGAAAATGAGAGAGGAAGGCCTCCTTTTATAGTGAACTAGGGCACAAACCTCTAGAGAAGGCCGACATTGGGGAATTAAATCTCAATTAACCTTAAGCCTTAGAAATGGACCCATATTAAATTTAATTAATGATTTAACATCCCAAAAACCTGAAATGGCTTACTCGGAGCTGGGAAAAAGAATCTTTCCGAAACCCGATAGCTGGAAATCAGAAAATCTTGAAATTTGAAATTTGGGTCAAGGACGAGGTAGACTCTACCCTAGGTCAAAGTCAAGGTCGACCCTAACCTAGGTCAGAGTTGAGGTTGACTTTTACCCTCAAGGTCTACTTTGACCTTGAGGTCAAAAACCTCAGGACCTCGGTCCAGAATGCTAGGAAATGCAGACATGAAGTGGAAAATAGGTGCAGAAGGAAGTAGAACAGGGGGAAAAAGCCACATACATGCAAAGACCCGATCAAGGAACTTAACATGACCCCAGACCACTTACTTGGAGGGATGAATGCTCTTATTATGGAAGTGCTTCCATTTTAAGATGATACATTAAGCCCCCACTTTAGTAAGAGTATGGACTCAATGCAAACTCTTGGTAAAAGAGATCAGAATGAAAAGATAATCTTATTGTAATCCAAGGGATGAAGAGAAACCTTAAGCCCCTAGGGACTCAAGTCTTCATCGACTCCCAAATCACAATAAGAGAGACATCTCTAGAAAGAGAAAGAAAGGGTGTGATTATCTTGCCCAATGAGAACTTATGTCCCATTATGAACCACACAAGGAAATGATGCAATTGGAAAGATGGAATTGAAGTACCTAGTGAATGTGGCTACTCACTAGTCAACCCATCAAGGATTCATCCTTAGGAATATTCTATTCAATAAGAATAAAACCAAAAACAAAGAGATCTAGTCTTAAGGACGCCTCTGACCTTAAGGGATCAAAATATATGTATATTTGAAATTGGAGGGATCAAGAGATCCTAAAATATAAATCCATGCTTTAAGGATTAGTCACTAATCCAAAAAGGGAGAAAAGCTATCTTGAAAAATAATATGTGCATATCAAAAAGTGTGTGTGTGCAATAGGTGAGCAGAGTGTATGCCCCCATGTTAAAGTCATTGCTGACACTTTAACAGGAGCAATGGCTTTAACGGAAACATAAAAAACTCCACTGATTACGTTTCCACGTCGAGATACCCCCAGATGAAGATAAATCAATGGAAATATCATAGAAACATATAGAGAACATGGAAGGGATCTACCTTCCATGGGGTCAGTATGATCATAAGATAATATATATGTGATATTATTGCAAATGAATTGACATCATTCCCCAAAGAAAGTAGAACTATGATCACAAAGGAGGAAAGATCACATAAGATATATGAAGGAGAATCTTTTTGGACCATGATATGGAGACCAAAAATAATTAGTGCTACCACGTCTTGAATCCAAGTAGATTACACAAGGAAACATTTAGAAACAATAGCATAGTTATGACATAACATGAAACAACATATAGAAGAATAGAGATACATATGGAGGAATTGTACAATAGGAAAACACACAATAAAGCTACCACAAAGGAAAAGCCGATCAAGCGTGCCAGCTACTTCCCCATCTTGTTGTATATCATTTAGGGAAGGTGGGTAACTCACAAGAGGGACTATATCCAACACAGTAGGACTGATAGCTAGTTCCAAGGATCCTCTTGAGAATCACAATGTTCGACACTAGGTGTAAGAGTTAATTGTGATGAAAGAATATTAGGTAAATCAATGTCAATGTCAATAGTCTCATATTCATCATTAACATCATCAATATCATCAACAGTATTCTTCATCCAAATTATTCAAAATAGGATCTAAGATATGAATAGAATCATCATCATCATGCATCTTAACATCATTATTAGTAACAACTTCTTCTAACATATCATGCATAGATTTATCTGAAGAAGGTAGAGATCTTTGAAGAATAGAACTATGAGCTTTAGCATGAGCCCAATGCTTCTTATGATGTTCATTAGTAGATCGATTACATTTTGATTTATTTGAAATAGGTTGAGAACTAGGAGGAACAACTACAAGATCCTTCACAGGTTCTTTAGGAAGATTAATAGGATTATCAGCAATAGGAGGAACTTGATTAACAGAACTAGAAGCCATAGTTAAAGGAGGTATAGAAGGTGTAGGTAAAAGAATATGATTAAGATCCATAGGAGGTATGTTTAATTCAAGAATCTTACAATGTTTATAAGCTTGATATGAACAAAAAAGATTATCAGGTTGAGGAAGACATGAATTAGGTAATGAAGGCCAAAATAAATCAAGAGCAGCAAAATCTCTAGTCCTAGAAGGTTGATATAAACTATGATTAACCATCTTTACTTCTTCATCATGACAAAATGCATGGTATTCAACCAAGGAAAACCTAGCTTAACTTGAAATTGATCAGAAGTAGGAGCTACAACAAAGGTAGTGTTCACAATTTTTTCACTAAATTCAACCAGTAAAGTAATAGAACCAAATGATGGATAAAGAAAACCATTACAAGTTTGAATCCAAACATATGATGTATCATAAGAATCACGTTGTAAGATTTTCATAAAAATATTTTCTTCAGTAATAACATTAACTAAGGATGTAGGATCAACTAGACAACACGAGTAGGTTTCTGAGAAATCCTAGCATAAATGTAAAGGGACCATCAGGAGCCTTAATAGTCTCAGAGTCATCAAAGGTAATCAAAAGTTCTCGAGGTCTTTTATTCTTAGGTTGTTGTCAAGGTTTAGGTTGAGTTTCCATTATAATAGGCTTAGGTTTTGGTCAAGGTTGAGATTGAACTTGAGGTTGAATCTGAGGTTGAGGTTGAGATACAGATTAACCAACATGCTCCACTTGATTAACAACATGATTGAGATCATCCATCTTTGAATCATACACAATTTCCATAGAAGATGGCGGAGCAATGGTATTAGTATCATGTGTAGGTAAAGGATTCCTATAGATTTAAAGATTTTGATTAGGAGGAGAGATAGAATTGTTTCAACTACCAGCAAGATTATCTATAGATAAGGTATTAGAGTCAATTAAGTCTTGAACCTTATGTTTTAAAGAATAACACTTTTCAGTATCATGACCATTCTGACAATGATATTGACAAAAAGCTTTAGGATCAAATGATTTTGATGCAATCATAGCAGGTAAAAGAGGTCAAATAGGAGGTAAAGTAATCATATTAGTAGTTAACAGCCTATTCATAATAGCATGTAAAGATTCAGATATAGGAGTAAACATACGATTTAATCAAAAAGTAGTGGATGTAGAAGTGGCATTGTGAGATGCAACAACTTGATCAGCAACTGCATTCGCTTGTTTGTTTATCTTGGCATAGTTGTTGAATTTTTTAAATTTGTTTGGATTAGGAGCAGCATCACTTTTATCAACTGGAACAGGAGCCATTGGAGTGTTTCTCTCAAATTGACTCACTTGTAATTGATAATGATGAAGCACTGCACAAAGTTGTTGAAAAGAGGTAAATTCAATAAGCAGAATCTTATCTCCAATATCCTTTTGCAAATTTGAAATAAATATACGTTGAATATCAATATTAGGAATAGGATAGGAATTCTGAGCATTCAAATGCTTAAATCTACCAATAAATTCAGTTAATATTTCCTTAGCACTTTGTTTACAATGCATCAAATCAGTCAAAGACACTTGCAAGCCAATGTTGTTTTAAAATTGTTGAATAAAGGTATTAGCAAGTTTTGGAAAGGAATCAATAGAATAAGGAGGCAAAGAACAATACCATTGTAAGGCCTTGTCATGGAAAGTTCTAGCAAACAATTTGGCTAAAATCATATGGTCATGAGTATAATCGCTACAAAGGATTTGGAATGTTTTAACATGATGAACGGGATCTCCTTTTCCATTATAATTCTCAAGATGAGGCATATTGACTTGCTGAGGAACAGGAGTACAAATAATAACCAAGGACAAAGGGCTTCCCATGTCACATGTAGGAATACTAAACTTGTTTTGAGTTAAGGAAGAAAGTTGTTGTTGTTGTAAGGATGACATAGTTTGAGCCAAATTGATGATTGTTGAATCATTAGAGGAAATAGGAGGAATAGCAACATTAGACACACTAGGTAGAGTGTAAGAAGCTACAAGAATAGAAGGCACAACTAGAGGAACACTAGGAACTACAATTGGAAGAGGATTGGAATAAGTAAAAGGAACATTATGATATGAAGGTTGTGATGTAGGGAGGGACACATGAGGAACACTCATAGGAACAAAGGGAACCATCATAGTCACCAAAGAAGGAGTATAGGTAGGAATACTAGGTAAAGGAATAGAAGAGGGTTCTACACTAGTGATAGGAGGAATCAACCCTAAATCTTGAGCTAAAGGTTTAACATTTGAATGCATGAGGTGAGTAACACAACACAAGAGATTAGCACCTTGATCACTATCACAGAGAAATTTCTTAAGAGCCTCTATAGCTTGAATAGAATCTTGATTATGGTTCTCTTGAATAAGCCAATTACCCATTTTATCAAGTTCGGTTGAGATTTTTTGTACTTGTTCAGGAGGAACTATTAAAGCATCATCCTCATCATGAGATGAGTGAGAAGAGTTTTGCTCCATAATAGGATTGGAATCATGAAGAATCAAATTATCATCCGGGATCCTAAGGAAAGGAGAGGAAGATTCAAGATCAAAGGCACCCATGAGTCTACAACTTCTTCTAACTAGAATGTTATAAGTAGGACTAGTAGTAGTAAAGCTCATAAACCAATGCAATGCAAATGAACTAAACTAAGAACACATAAAGCATGAATATTTTTTTATTTTTGAAATCTAATTAGCATGGAAGATTTAACATAAAAGTGAAATCTAATACCAATAAGATAAAAGGAAATCTAATACCACAAAACACAATAGGGCATCCAATTCCACCAAAGGAAAGGAGAGTAAGTATGTCGGGTTCACCAAAATGAATAGGTGGAAATAGTATCCACCCTAAAATGTATGGGGGAAATATGAGATCTACTTCTAAATTCAAATTCCCAAAGGAAAGATCCAAATTGATCAACCAAAAGGTTAATGCATAATCGAATCAATCTATGGAGAATATGAAAAAGGAAGAAAACCTTATATTTCCCTATAAGGGAGTAGTTCTTGAAATATGAAATAATTGAAAGGAAAATACTAAGCTCAAAATAGGGTAAATCTAGAAAATGTTGATTTCTGATGTCTGTGTGCAGTTTCAGGCAATTTTGCAACCTCTTTCAGACTGGAAATGTTGAGATGAAGAAAACTGAGAAAACTTTTATCTTTCTTACAGTAGGTAGTCTTTGACCTCGATAAAAGGTGAAAGGATACATTAAAATTCTAAAGGTCGACTTTGTCTTTGTCCACAGATCTCGGAAGTTCTCTGAAAAGGGTATCCAAATCCAAGCTCAGATCTGAAGTTCCACACTTGTACCTACAAGAAAAAGAGGGTTTTTTTATTTGTATAGGGGGGTTTTCCTTGGTCAAACCCCAATTTAGGAATTAACCTTCAAATTGAATTGAAATTGTAATGTGTATAAACAAAGTAAATGAAACAATTCACCTTGCTTATGTTGAAGTCCTTGTAGAGGATTTGAATCCTCAAATCCACAAGTAGGGATGCTCCAATGAATGTAGGATGTCTCAAATCAATTTCATTTGATCTTCAACACCAATCTTGAATGGATCTTTGCATATGAGGAGGCATGGATGAGTGTGAAAGGATGGATCTTCAAGGGGGCTCCAAAGAGATTGAATCCTTCAATGGCTAACAATGGATCTCCTTGATGAATGCTTGAATTCTTGAATGGATGCTAGGCTTGAAGATGAATGAATGCTTGCTTGATTTCCTTCACCTTCTTACTTTCTTAATTTCACTTGAGAGCTTGAGAGATTGCTTGGTGAGAATGGATGTATGTGAATAATGGATGAGAAAATGAGAGAGGAAGGCCTCCTTTTATAGTGAACTAGGGCACAAACCTCTAGAGAAGGCTGACATTGGGGAATTAAATCTCAATTAACCTTAACCCTTATAAATGGACCCATATTAAATGCCATTAAGGATTTACCATCTCTAAAACCCGAAATGGCCGATCCAGAGGTAGGAAAAATAATCTTTTCAAAACCCAATAGCTGGAAATCAGAAAATCTTGAAATTTGAAATCTGGGTCAAGGACGAGGTAGACTCTTCCCTAGGTCAGAGTTGAGGTTGACCTTGACCTAGGTCAAATTCAAGGTTGAATTTGACCCTCAAGTTCAACTTTGACCTTGAGGTCAAAACCTCAGGATCTCAGTCTAGAATGCCAAGAAATGCAAACAGGAAGTGGAAAATAGGTGCAGAAGGAAGAACAGGGGGAAAAGCCACATACATGAAAAGACCTGATCAAGGTGCTTAACATGACCTAAGACCACTTAATCGGAGGGCTAAATGCTCTTATCATGGAAGTGCTTCCATTTTAAGATGATACAACTTGATACCTTTACTAAGGCATCAAGGCAGGTGCTAATTCCCTTTTTTGATAGATAACCATCACTCTTACTATAGATTTGTTTCATAATATCTTTTGCATTCTTTTCTTTCTTGACAACATCCATGTTTTGTTCAATGTTTTTATGGAGCATCCAATAACATACTCTCATACTTTGAATTATTTCAAATGAGTCACACAAGCTATGAGACACCCCTAATATTTGGCCCCAAATGTGTTCTTTTGTAATCTTCACTAAATTATTACTAATATTTGTTAAAGTTTGAATGATATTATTTTCCTTCTTTAGTTCTTCTGCCATTTTTTCATAATTATTTTTCTCTTCCACTTCTTTGTGTTCCCAATGATTGGCTTTATCCGCCTGAGAGTCCAATTTCTTTTGCAATTCTTGGTTGGAGGCAGCATTACTCTCCAATGTTTTAAACAACTTTTGTGAAGTGACTCTTTCATCCTCTAATTTTTTACTAATTTCTGCATATTTTCCCCTTAGTGCCTTCATCTCTTCCTTCTCCTATTCCTTCACTACTGCCTCCATGTGTTCCATTTCCTGCTCTGTATTTGCTGATATAGAGGCCAATTTTTTAATATTTTTCTATAATTCTTTCAAACTGTTCTTTGAAGCTTTCCTCTTTTCTTTTTCATTTTCAATGTCTTCTTGTAAGTTTTCTATATTTTTCTTGAGCTTACTTTTCTCTCTTTCCACCTTTAGCAGTGCATTCTAGACCACTTGTTTCGTAGAATTTGACACATTGATTTTTTCCACATTTTTAACTTTGGAAAAATCCATTTCGAGAGTGGTAACTTGAAATTCAGATGGATCTATCTAACTCTCTAGTGGGTTTCCATCTTTTTTGGGTGGAATAACAACCATGAACTCCATCCTATCTCTATTTGGGTCATATGTTGGAAAAACCCTAACCGGATCCCCCTTGTAGAGATCCCACATGGAAGAAACAAACACACAAATGAGAGAGAGAATGCAAATAACTTTCATATATTCATTCAATTTGATTCATACATGTCAGGCTATAAGGCCTTCCTGGTTTAGACCAAATATTAAAATTCAAGTACAGGTTTCCTCCAACATGTGAGGATATGAAACAATCTTCTATCTCCTAGCTTTTATCTCTGATGTCCTAAAATGATGTCCCAAAAATAAAAATAAAGATGACATTATATACAAGAGGCTATTGAACAAGTCGGTCTTCAAATCCACTATCAACATAAGGAACAACTAGATCTAGGTGCACACACTTCCCAATGATAGATACCAGCATTAAATCTGTGACCATAATTAATTGCAAGACTCTGCCTCAATAGGAAACTAAAACAAACACCTTGGTAAGAAAGGATAAACAAGCACTATGAAAGCATCGCCGAGTTCCTGAGAGATAACCGACCAACCCTAGTTAACAAAGGAAACTAAGCAACACCGAACCAACTCAGTCAAAGCATGAAGCGAGAAACACAGGAAAACATAAACATGTTTTTGGTGACATAGGATTTCCAAGGACTCGAGATTCTCCTGCATCAAACACCTGGGGTTATTTGAAATGATTCTTTGAATCATGAAGCAGGTATGATCCAACCTGAATCCAACTCAGATTGTGAATTCCATGAACTATCTTCAATTGGTCTATTCTTCCACTTTACCAGATATTCCATATACTATTTTCCTCTTGTACTTCTACCAATTCTTTTCTCCAAAATCTTCTCAACTTATTCTATCTGTTTCTTAGGATAATCATTCAGTACTTTCATTTCTTCATCCGACTCATGGTAATCATACAAATCAGCAATGTTGAATATAGGTGATATATCCATGTCATTAGGTAACTCAATCTCATAAGCAATTCCACTATCAAATCTCTTCAAAATCTTACAAGGACCAAACTTCTTCATTTTCAGCTTCCCATATGTTCCAACAAGAAATCTGCCTTTCTTCAAATGAACCATCACTTCATTACCGACTGCATAAGTCTTATGTCTTCTAGATATATCAGCTTTATCTTTGTATTTCTAATTACTTTTCTCCAACTTATGTTTCACATCTTCAAGCAATGTCTTCATGTACTCAGCAAAATTTACTCCTTCAACACTTCTCTTTCCTTCATTAGTAATATCAATCAAATCTAATATACCTCTCAGTGGTATGTCATTTACAATCTCAAAAGCTATTTTTCCACTACTCCTATTCACTAAATTATTGTATGCAAACTCTACTTGTTCTAACATGGAATCTCAATTACTCGGTGTGTCTCCAACTAAACATCTCAAAATATTTCCCAAGCTTCTATTTACTTTTGTCTGTCCATCAGTTTGTGGGTGAAATATAGAACTATATTTCAACTCGGTGCCAAACTTTCTCCAAAGGGTCTTCCAAAAGTATCCAATAAATTTATTGTCTCGATCAGAGATAATACTCCTTGGTAATCCATGCAATCTTACAATTTCCTTAAAGAAAAGATCTTCTATATGTAATGCATCTAATGTCTTTTTACAAGGTATAAAATGTGCCATTTTAGAAAATCTATCCACAACAACAAATATAGAATCATTACCTCTCACTGTCTTTGGTAAGCCAAGACCAAAATCCATACTGACATTAATCCAAGGTTTCTCAGGAATAGAAATCGGTGTATACAATCTAGTATTCTAACTTACTCCTTTTGCAACTTGACAAATTCCACAACTTTTTAAAAATTTCTGAACATCCTTATACAACTGTGGCTAAAATTATTTCTCCTTAAGAAAATTCAATGTCTTATCAACACCAAAATGTCCAGCCAAACCACTACTATGTTTCTCTTTTATCAAATTAGTTCTCATTGATCCTCTTGGTATACACAACAGAATACCTTTAAACAACATGCCTCCTTGAATGGAATATTCTTCCCATTTAGTACTTGGTTGATCTTGAATAGATGCTCTGCACTTTCTCCATGGCTCAGAAAAATCAAGATCAAATTCATAAGAATCTCTCATGTCGTCAAAACCAAGAACTTCAATTCTCATCTCAATCATCAAAGGTCTTCTTCTACTTAATGCATCTGCAACTCAGTTGGTGACTCCACTCTTATGCTTTATTACAAATGTATAACTCTGCAAATATTCAACCCATTTTATATGTATCTAATTCAACATATTCTGACTACCCAAATACTGTAAAGCTTTATGATTGGTATACAATACAAATTCACTCGGTATCAAATAATGTCTCCATTTCTTCAATGCTTGAACAATAGCATAGAATTCTTGATCATACACATAATATTTCTCTTTTCATAATTCAACTTTTCACTAAAGAAAGCAACAGGTTTACCTTCTTGTCTCAACACAACTCCTATTGCACTTCCACTTGCATCACATTCTACTTTAAATACCTTATTGAAATTAGGTAATGCTAACACAGGCAATTTAGCAACCTTCTGCTTTAGAGTCTCAAAATTTTTATCAGCTCCATGTGTCCACTTGAATTCTCTTTTATCTCCTATCATAGTCTCAGTCATAGAATTAAAAATTGAACTGAAATTCCTAATGAACTTTCGGTAAAAACACCAAACCATAAAATGATCTTACCTCACTAACATTATCAGGTGTATGCCAATTCAAAATAGCTTCAACCTTTTCAAGGTCCATCTTCAAATCATCAGCTGAAATCACAAATCCCAAATACACAATCTCCTCTTTCATGAAATAACACTTTTTCAGATTTATCAACAACTTTTCTTCTTTCAACCTCTGTAATACTTGTTTAACATGAAACAAATGTTCTTCTCTGGTCTTGTTGAATATCAAAATATCATCTAGATATACAATCACAAATTTACCTAATAATTTCTTCAAAACTTCATTCATCAACCTCATAAAAGTACTCAGTGCATTAGTTAAACCAAAAGGCATAACCAACCACTCATACAAACCTTCTTTTTTCTTAAAACCAATCTTCCATTCATCACCTTCTTTGATTCTTATCTAATGATACCCACTTTTCAAATCAATTTTGGTAAAATATTTTTCTCCAGTCAACTATCCATTATATCATCCATTCTTGGTATAGGATACCTATATTTCATTGTTATCTTATTGATTTCTCTAGAATCAGTACACATTCTCCATTCTCCATTATTCTTAGGTCCCAATACAGTAGGTATTGCACAAGGACTTAAACTTTCTCGGATCAAACCTTTCTGCAACAATTCTTGAATTTTTCAGTTCAATTCCTAATTCTTGGTAGGTGTCAACTAATGTGGTGCCTTATTCGTTAAACTAGCTCCAGGAATTAGATCCATGCAATGATCAATGCTTCTCTTTTGTGGCAAACCATTAGGTACTTTATCAGAAATGATTTCACTATACTTGTTGAGTAGCTTATAAATCTCCTCAAGGATGCTATCCTCTATTTTCTTACTTGGTTTGTTAGGAATCACAACAAAACATACATCATTCTTCTTCAAATCCTTAACAAAATTTCTTCCTTCCATCAAGAAAACTTTCACAGATGTGCAAACATGACTAACAGGTTCTTCAATCAAAGGTAACAAGATTTGTCTTGTCCCATCAGCCCAAATAGTATATTTATGCAATCTCCCATCATATATAGAATATCTATGATATTGCCAAGGTGTACCCCAAAAAATATGACAATAATCCATATGCATGATATCACATAACACCTTATCATAGTACTTTCCAATTTTCAAATTCACATAACATTGTTCACTTACCAAGAGTGTATGCTCATCTTTGATCCATGAAATCTGATAGGGCTTCGGGTGTTCCAACCATTTCCTCAGATGTGAAGTTCTTCGAGCTTCCACTATCAGTGATTACCTTCCAAACTTCATCAGAAACTTTACATCTAGTCTTGAACAAAATTTTCCTTACCAAATCTTCCTTATTACTTTCACTCCAAAGTGCTCTCCTTACCATCAAGTTCTTTTCTTTCGCAGGTTCATTCGGTGACTCTTCTTGCACCAAAGCATTTCTACTACTACCGACCTTCTTATTTCCATGTGTACACTCAAATGATCTATGTCATTCTTCTCCACAATTGTAACAAGTGTTAGGAATAGGAACACTGAGAGGGGGGAGGGGTGAATCAATGTTCTATATAATTACTTTAAGATACTTGAAACTTAACCCAATACCTTAATTGTTGAACTGAATATTAAAGCATGTAAAGTAATCAACACATAACACATAATACTAGATATGATTATGGGGAAACCTCGGCCAAAGGAAAACCCCCGGTGGAAATTAATACTCACTAATAATTGTACTTGTGTATTATGAACCCGTTAATGTTCCTTAGCCCTGTTAGGAGATGTCATTACAATTCTTAAGTACAATGACCTTGTCAAGGGTTAGACCTTGTTAGGATTATTTTACAATTAACCCTATTAGGGGTGAGGACACACTACCCTAGAGCTCACTGCTCAAATGGTGAAGGCTACAACCTTCTGAGTATCAGATACACACTATATCTGGAAGGTGAACTACTTCTATGACATTGCTTATCTGATGAGTTCCTTATGTGTGATGATGCTTTAACCTCTTGTAAAGCTCTATATCATAATGACTACTCTTTGTATCCTTCTTCTCATCTTCTATCAACTCTATATCTCATGCCATGCATAAATATAAAGGAGCATGTCTTTTATATGCACAAATAAAACTATTCATTAAGTCATCCTATAACTAATTACATATAATGCTTCCAAATGAATTGGCTCAACCGTGTTTACATACAATGATATAAAAAAGTCTAAATACATTTAAAATAGTCGCATAGCCTATACAAAACAATATTATGACCGCTAACCAAAATACTAACAGTCGGCTCCGTACTTTGTTATGTTCTGCCACTCACTATCTGTGTCACTTCAACTCATTGTATCTTCATCATGATAACTCATCTGATCATGCACTATTAGACATGGCTTAATAACATAGCTAAAGAATTATCTTCAAGGGCACATACCGAAATTCAGTCATATGCATGTGCGCTGATGCTCTATTCATTTGGTGCTTCATTGACTGTCCAGTCTTCCATACTTAGCCATTTTCTGATCTTATGAGTAAGTGCCTTGACTTGAAAACTTCATATGACTTTGTTTCCATAATGAAAACACTAAATATCAGTCATATACATTAGTATAGTCAAATTTCCAACAATCTCCCCCTTTTGCATTGATGGCAACAAATGAATGTGGTGAAGTTATTAAACTGTATCTTATACAAAAACTTCTAACATATACTTTATCTTATATCTCCCTTCTACTATATACTCTACTCCCCTTTACATCATATACACTGCTCCATATTCTCCCTTATACTATATACTCTACTCCCCCTTTACCATTAATGAAAAAGGTGCTCAAAAAAATATGACTCCAAGTACTTACACTGAGATTACATCCGACTATGCAATCTGAAGGTTTGCAATTTCTTGCTACCAAAATGCCTTCAGTGCATCTAATGTTTGGAGATGGGCGCATAGTGCATAAGTTAACTTCTCCATCTTCTCCAACTCTAAACTCAGACCTAGATCATATGTCACCATCACGGCATCAATCTCCTTGATATTCTAATTTAACACATCTAAAGAGGGCGCAAGTGCATTCCTTAACTGAGTTTGCCTAGCCCTT
This sequence comes from Chamaecyparis obtusa, assembly GCA_027943335.1. Classification (NCBI taxonomy): domain Eukaryota; kingdom Viridiplantae; phylum Streptophyta; class Pinopsida; order Cupressales; family Cupressaceae; genus Chamaecyparis; species Chamaecyparis obtusa. The sequence continues at coordinate 522,342 of BSBK01007765.1, read as the reverse complement.
ATTTTGGCCATTTCTTTTCCTACCTTCTCAATTTTGTCTAACTGACCTTGATAGACATTATTTCACATGTTTACATCTGAGGAGGGATCTTCCAATGATTTCCTTACTACTTCCATCATTGATTTAGCTTCTGAATCTTCTTTGAGAGATCTCCTGTTAGTTTTTCCTTCTCCATACAATCAGCTATTATTTTTCTTTCTTTAGCTGCTAAGTCTTTCAAAAAAGCTTGACCAACCTTTAAAGAACTAAGGTCAAGTGTGAAGTTACCTATAAATTCACTTAGCCTCTTCTTAAGATATTTTTCTTCTACAACCTTGGATGTTGATTCTTCTAGGCTTGAGAAATATTCTTTAAAGCATGTCATGATGGTGCTGACATCATCCACTGAATGTACACTAGACACTTTTTTTTCTTTAGGCAGTAAGCTATTCAAAATGTTGATTGATTCAAAAAACAATGAATTCCTCACTACTTGTTTCTCCTATGCCTTCTCCATTGCTAGCACACTAATCTTAATTGGGTCTTCTTCTCCCCATGAATCTAGACTTGTTGTGTCAAGGGTCAAACTTGATAATAATGAAATAGAGGGCTTAGGGGTAAGGAGTGAACTTTGACTAACATCTATAACCTCCATCTTTACATTCACTAGAATTTCAATAGAGGGCTCATCTACAGGTTCATCTTTCTTCTCTTCATCCTCTTTCTCCTATTCTTTTTCTTTCTCCCCATCTTCTTCTTGCCTAGTTATATCTTCAATCTGCAAATCTTCTTGTTGCTTGGGTGAATTAACAATGAATAGAATTTCTACTTCTTCAGTGCTCACAAATGCTTCCTCAAATTTATCAGTCTTTTTTTGTGGCCGCCATTGATATTTCCACATCATCAATCATAATTGTATCATCTTTTGTTTCAGGCATGGGCACAGACTCCATTACTTTATTAGGTGTTGTCACTATGGGTGCTAAATCTTGTGGACCTTTTATAGGTGTATTAGGGATTTTTTACTCCTTGGCTTGCTCAGATGGAACTTTTGTTGTAGGCGCAATAGGAGGATACATGTGTCTGTCTAAGAATACTTTCTCAAATGCTTTTTTAGTCTCCTTTGCTACCAATTCATAGTCTTTGTTCATGATCTGCAGATTTCTCATCTTGGTTCTAAGGTGTGGCTTCACCAAATCCAACAATAGTGTTTTCTCTTTAATTGAACATACAGGGAGGCTTTCATCCAGTATCTTCTCCCTTATTCTCAAGTCTTCCTCTATAACCTATCTCTTCAAAAATTCTAAGATGGTCCATACAGTATCCAAAATAACAGTCTTAAATTCCAAGACTATCTTCCTGAACTTAATCATATGCTTTATGATCATACTGTGGATCTCAAATTTATCAATCTCACTATATTTATCATAGATCTTAGCTATCTGATCAATTCTTCCTTCATCAACTATCCTAGTTTTCAACACTTGTAGATTCAGTCTGAATCCTACCTCAGGAGGTTCTTGAGTGTTCTTCCTTTGACTTCTGGTTGTCCTAGAGGATGGATGGCTTGCTTCAGTCTTCTTCTTCCTCTTAGGCATCCTGCTATACTCAGGAGGTGGTGTGGAATCCAAATCAATTGTATTTGTGGACACAGGAGTGTTCTCTTCTAGCTTTTTCTATTTCTCCTTAGGATCATCAAACTTCTCTATTTTCACTTCTAAAGAGGGTGTTCTCTCAAGTTGCATTGCAATCTTGGATTTCCTTGCCTTATCTAGGTTAGCTTGAGTGACACCATGAATCTTTAGTATCTCAGAGGTGATTTTAGATGCTTTCCTCTTGGTCATAGTACTGTATAAGATTGAATCTACCTGTGTTGTCTTCTCCTCATAAGTGCCCCATCTTGGCTCATTGGGATCCTTCGGCGTTGATAGGACTTGTGCATATGCTTCTAGAAAGTGTTCCTCCACTTCATAACCAAGTGGATGAATCCACTTATTCCTAGGCTCTACAACTTCCATACAAGTGATATTTGTCTCTACCATGAAACAAATTGTATCCTTGTACTTCTCCACAATATTCTTAGGTATCTTAAATCTTCTTTACATTCTAATTCTAATTTTCTTTATCTCCAAGTCTATGAAATCCTTCAAGGTGCTATCAGTTGATGCCTTGAATGAGATTTGTGGCATTGTAGGAAGACTCTTATCAAGGTATAGATCAGAGACCTTACTAACTATATGAAAGTACATATAGATGATAAGTGACCCAAACCTGAATATCTTTCTCGTATCATGTTTCATAGCCCTGATATTATCATCAACTATGCGTACAAGATCTCACACAAGTTGAAGTCTCCATTTTATTTCATTAATCTGATAGCTGCCAAAATAGTGGCTATGGACACACTATTCACCCTATTTGCATGTTGAAACTTGTATCTAAGTATTCGAGTAAAAACGTGTTTGGGATGTTGATCAACTCAATGGTCATGTCGCGCTTATCACTGCATGACTTACAAGCTTATTCCACTAGTTTCCTAACATCCTCACTAATGGGAAGAATGGTGCATGTCTTAGATAATCCTGTCATATCATAAATAAGATCTAAAGTGATGTGAAATGGAACTTCTCCTATCCAAAATAGGTCATTGTGAATTCTACTCAATAGGATCTTAATCCATTCAAATTTATAGAATTCATATATTGTCGCATACTCAATGATTGGGTGATTTTCAAGGTGTGCGAACTCATCCATGAATGTCTTGTCAGGTTTCATCATTGTCTCTAAGTGAAACCTTATTCTATCCAAACCTACTAATTCCCTTTTGCAATAAATGTATGCACATATGTCCTCTACGTGCATAACTCCCATCAAAGTCCTAGAGAATGCTCCTTCTAGGTCATCTAGGACTGACTTGAAAGGATGCTTATTAAAAATGTATCTCTTCCTTTCAGCAACATTGAAAACAACTAGAGTGGCCATTACTTGTTAAATCATTGAAATATGTTTCCAAGCGATTTTGAATTGCCACATCCGAACCAGGGCTTCACAACAAAATTTCAAACTTCTTCGCTAATAAACCAAATGCAATTACCCAACACAAACTTCTTTGATCTCCTGTGCTCTCCAAAGGCTCAAAATTGAATGCAAATGTGTGAATAATGGATCTTTAGTGACTTTAAAACAACTTTCCACCATTAATGCTAGCTGCATAAACACATAATGCAATACAAAATTTTGATAACCATTTCTTCTATCAATTAGGAAGTGTGTTCTCATATATAGCATCAACTAGTCTATAAACAATCATAACCAAAGGCGCATACTCTAAGGGTGAGCATATCAGTCGTGCAGGGGTCTAGAGCTAATCTAGCTCCCCCTATGACCATGAGGGTCATTCATCTAGAAGTAGAGGGTGTGTCCATTATGGATACATCTAATACATACTCATCAACATTATCCTTCTTTACTTTTGTCCAAATCAAGCTCACATCCTTTGTTGCTTTCACAAACTTGACTTCTCCAGATTCATCCAAAATTGACTTTTGTGACTCATTAGGACTTTCTTTTCTTTGCCCTTGTGATCTACAAAACTTTGAGATGTGTCCACCCTTATTAAAAGTTTGACAAATAACTAGAGGCCTTATATTCCTCGGCACATTGGTGTGAGTTACCATACTGCACTATCTAGCTGTACGGCCATTATAATTGTATATTTGACATGTAATGTTCTAAGGACTTCTAACATTCTGTTGAGGATGATTTCTTTGATTATGCTAAGTCTGATTTCTTTGATTTGATCTACAATTCATAGCTTTATGACCAAAATTATTGCATGAATAACAATAACCATTGAAAGGTCTTACCTCTTTACAATCTCTTGCTATGTGTCCATGCTTGTTATAGGCATAACAAGTTTTTTTTACTAGCTTGCGCTCATCTTTATATGGTTCTTCTTTAGCTTCAGCATGATCTTCAATCTTCTTGGATTCTATAGACTCTATTGGTGCTTTCATTCTTCCTCACATGTCATTGATTTGATTTTGTGCTTCATTGAATCCAATACTAGAGGTATCTCCTTTAAGCTTCTGAGCTTACAACTATGACTCTATTAGATCCTTTCTTGTGTGCAACTTGTCAATATGATTCTTTGCTTCAGTCAGAGTAGATTCCATCTGCTTCTTAATGTTCTCTAGCTCCAAGATTTTCATGTTTTCTTGCCTCAATTCTTCATCTAACTACTTTTTTTCTTTGACCTTGATCTTCATAGGCTTCTTGATTATTAAATAGCTTTTCATCCAACTCTTCAATATGATCCTTCAAAGATGTGTTTTCCTCATTCATCTTTTTGACCATTTTTCTTAAAGTACTATTTGAACAATTCTTCAAATCATTTCTTAGTTTCTTTATGAATACTTGAGAACCACTAACCTGTTGGAAAAATGGTCAGCACTCCACTCAGGATTCATGACATGGTTTAACCACCTCCTATGGATTCTATAAGTCTAATGGTTTTATCGGGCATTGATAGATCGATCTTTTGGTGCAACAGTAATCACACTTGTAACAAGTGGTATCAAAGCTTGGTCATAGGTTCGAACCCCTTGGGTAACGCTGAGGGGAGATTGTTGGAAAAATCGTTAGTTCTCCCCTCAGGATTCGTGACATGGTTTACCCACCTCCTATAGATCAATCTTTTGGTGCAATGACAATCACACTTGTAACATAACCTTTAGTTTCAGTTCTTCAATTTCTTTTTCAGATCTATCAAGGTCTTCAAGAGTTGCTTCAAGATTCTTCTTTAGATTTTTCACTTCTTCCAAACCCATGATCTCGTCAAGTGGTTAAACTTGTCTTCAGAGGATCAAAGCTCTGATGCCAATTGTTAGGAATGGGAAGACTGAGAGGGAGGGGGTGAATCAGTGTTCTATATAATTACTTTTTGATACATGAAACTTAACTCAATACCGTAATTACTGAACTGAATATTAAAGCATGTAAAGTAATCAACGCATAACACATAACACTAGATATGATTATGGGGAAACCTTGGCCAAAGGAAAAAACTCGGTGGGAATTAATACTCACTAATAATTGTACTTGTGTATTATGAACATGTTAATATTCCTTAGCCCTTTTAGGAGCTGTCATTATAATGCTTAAGTACAATGGCCTTGTCAAGGGTCAGACCCTATTAGGATTATTTTACAATTAACCCTGTTAGGGGTGAGGACACACTACCCTAGAGCTCACTACTCAAATGGTGAAGGCTATAACCTTCTGAGTATCAGATACACACTATATCTGCAAGGTGAACTATTGCTATGACATTGCTTGTCTAATCAGTTCCCTATGTGCGTTGATACTTTAACCTCTTGTAAATATCTATATCATACTAACTACTCTTCACATCCTTATGCTCATCTTCTATCAACTCTATATCTCATGCCATGCATAAATACAAAGGCGCATGCCTTTTATATTCCCGAACAAAACTATTCATTAAGTCGGCCTATAACTAATTACATACAATGCTTCCAAATGAATTAGCTCAAGCATGTTTACATACAATGATATAAACAATTATACAACACATTTACAATAGGTACATAGCCTTTACAAAACAATATTATAACCGCTAACTAAAATACTAACAGTCGGCTCCTACTCTCTTCTATTTTGTCGCTCACTGTTTGTGTCACTTCAACTCGTTGTATCTTCATCATACTAACTCATATGATAATCTGCTCTTAGAAATAGCTTAATAACATATCCAAAAAATTATCTTCAATGGTGCATACCAAAACTCGGTCATATGCATGTGCGCTTATGCTCTGTTCATCTAGTGCTTCATTGACTATCCAATCTTCCATACTTAGCCATTTTTTGATCTTATGAGTAAGTGTGCTAACTCCAAAACTCCATATGACTTTGTTGCCATAATGAAAACACTAAATATTAGTCATATACATTAGTATAGTCAACTTTCCAACAACAGGTTCCTCAGAAACTACCTTTGTTATAACCACCTCGGTAGTTATTGCCTCTGCCTCTAGATGAACTTTCACCTTTCCACTTAGTCTTTCCTTTATCTAGATTTGTCTTTTCTGGTTTAGATCTACTATTTTCACCATAAAATCTACCTCTTCCTATAGGGAATCTACCACCTCTACCTCTTTGTCTTTGCTCATGTCTCTCGTTCAATTTCTCCTTGACTTTCAATGAAAATTGATAAGCTTCTTCAATGTTCTCCAATTTAACCAAACTAATTTCTTCTTGGATGGAAACTCTCAATCCATTCTGGTACCTAGAAATTATTTCCATATCATCTTCATCATATCCAGATCTGATATCTAATCTATAGAATTCCTAAGTATACTCTTTTACCGAGCTATCTTTCTGCCTCAAACTTTGCATTCGTCTAACTAGGTTAATTTGACAATCACAAGTTAAGAAATTTCCTTTCAATTTATTCACCATTTTATTCCATATCTTAATTTTGTCTTTTCCTTTCCTCTTTCTGTCCAACTGTAGATGTTCCCACCATAAGGATGCATGACTTTTCAACTTTGTGCTTACAATTTTCACCTTCTTTTCTTCAGGGAGATTTTCATACTTAAAGTACTTTTCCATCACTATTGTCATATCCACTTTTGGGATGCTCCAAATTCCACAATTTTCTAAACTCTATATCCTCATCTATGTCATCCAGATCTACACTAGTCTTTGGTTCACCAAGATTCTTTCTCATATTCCAAAAATCAGTCATTTTCATTTGAGTCCATTTTCTATCCTTACATTCTTCTACTATTTTCATTGGTATGGTTTTTTGATGGATTAGCATCTTTTTCATACAAATTGTAGGACATCCTAGGCTATACAATGCCCTAGTTTATTGATGTCATAATTTGTGATGACAACTTTTTAGCTGAAATTTTTTCCTCAGTGGAAACTTTCTCCTTCTCTTTTGTAATGTCATCCCAACTATCCTTATTTTTCAACTTCTCTAACAATGGTTTACTTTCATGTTGAAATAAGTTTGCAGAGTTCTTATTAGCAACAAGCATTCTTTGAATGACATTGAGTGGATCATACTTCTAGTACCACCCTAAATTAAATTGAAATTATTAAAAAAAATAATTTGCCACTTTGAATGCCTTTCTCTCAAATGTTAACCCTCCAATTGAGAAAGGTAAGGAAGGGAATATTCTCTTCTTTGACTGGATGGTGAAGAGTATATATGTGCTCTCTAGTTGTAGTACATATTCTACCGCAAACACCCTATTTGTCACATGCATTAGAAGTTTGTGGGGTTTTAGTTATGATCCATAAAAGCTTAGCACAATGTATTCTTCCATTAGGTACCAGTCAAGCAATTGAATTGTGCTTCCAAGTTGGATGCAATCCCTACATGAAGCAGCCAATCTGGACATTGGAGTGCTTGTTAATTTTTTGTACAATGGTGCCAAAATGAACTCTACAAAATTACAGTAATTCCTTCTGTTATCATACATCCTTATCTAAAGTGTCTACTTATATATTGGAGTACCTGTCCCCCTTTGAATTTCAAGCTTATTTTCATTGCTCATTAATATTGACACGATGGATATCCCAAATCAATTGAAGAATGATGGCACCCACTTGCCTATTCTTTTCCAGTCCTAGGCAAAATGCTAGTGAGGATATAGTATCCTGAACCCATGGCACAAAAATTTTAAAATCATAAGGAGGCTTATGGTTCTCACCCAAATTAAGCATTTGCCTCTACAACTATTAGACCCTTTATAAATGAATCTTTTTTGTTTGGCACAACTGCCTCATATTGGTCTGACAACAATCCTAGGTCAATATGGACATTATAGTTTTGTTGGTCAAACTCTAGGTCTAGCAAACTGAGAAATTCTTCCTGGGTTATTGATGAAATTTCTTCCTGATTAATTTTATTCATAATTAATTTTCTTTCTTCATCAGAATTTTCTACACAAATCAAGACAATTTTTGGGCAAGAGAAAACTTCGGGTAACAGTATGCGATCCAAACCAACATCCTATGAAGCAACTTTATTTGGTTTTGCACCTATCACTGGATTAAATTTTATAAATTCAGACATCTTTGGCCCAGTTGCCTTACTCCACAATGTATGTTTAATTGCTATAACTTTCCTTTCACTGTCGATAGAAGGATCATAAACATCATGATACTCATTAGTGAAACTAGGGATTTCTACTAGTTTTCTCCAATCTATGAAATTTTTCCCATTTTGCTTTCCCTTGGCCATGAGTTTTCAATTTCCGCATTGTTCTTTGGAAGAATGAAAAAAAATAGAATCATAGATATTTACTGACAAAATCACATATAATAACTAGCTAATTAAGAAAACCCCAATTGTACTTGCAAGAATTAAAATTTCAAAATCAAGTTAAACTAAATTTTTTACATTACAAAATCGGGATGCTATCAAGCTAGATATCTTACTGGAAATTAAATTTTGAAATTTGGATAGATAGAAGTTAGAACGACCAAGGCTCTCACAAGTTATAGTTCTAAATCTTCGGCGATGGTTCAATAGTTTTTTTTATCTTTCTGGTGCTACGAGTCGATAGTTTTTTAAAAAAGAAATGTTAAAAACTTTTTGGTAAATGTATCATTTAAACCAAAATTCTGGAATACATTTACATTTTATCTTCACATGATGTGTAATATTATTGATGAATTACACGTGTCACGTTTCCAGAGTGATTTTGTAGAAAACATTTTTGAAATCCACAGTACTTCCAAAATACAACTTCAACTGTTCATCTCTCGCAATCAAATGATTGTCATAATTTTAAAATATTAATACACACTAATGTATCATTTAAACCAAAATCCTAGAATATGTTTAACTTTATGTTTTATCTTCACATGATATGTAATCTTTTGGATAAATTACATGTGTCACATTTCCGGAATGAGTTTACAGAAATTTTTTTTGAAACCCACAATACTTCCAAAATACAACTTCAACCGTTTATCTCTCGCAATTGAACAATTGTTATATTTAAAAAATTAATATACACTAATGTATCATTTAAACCAAAATTTTGGAATACGTTTATGTTTTATCTTCACATGATATGTAATCTTTTGGATGAATTACACGTGTCACATTTTCAGAATGAGTTTGCAGAAAAGGTTTTTGAAACCCACAATACTTCCAAAATACAACTTCAACCATTTATTTCTCGCAATCGAACGATTGTCATGATTTTAATAAAATATTAATAAACACTAAATTCTAATGTATCATTTAAACCAAAATTTGGGAATACATTTATTTTTTATCCTCACATGATACGTAATCTTTTGGATGAATTATACATATATTTCCAAAATGAGTTTGCAAAAAAGGTTTTTGAAACCCATAGTACTTCTAAAATACAACTTCAACTGTTCATATCTCGTAATCCAATGGTTGTCATGATTTTAAAATATTAATTCACATTGGGTATGTGTAGGATCATGGTATGCCAAACTAGGCCCTTAAGTGGCAATCAAAATTCAGAAAATCAAGTTTAGACAAGTTGACATAAAACTTTGAAAAAGTTATAAATATTATATAAAAAATATGTAAGAATAGAATCTGTACAAAATTGAATTTAGTTTCTAAGATACTAGGTCTTTTTTAAAAAAAAATTATTCTATATGTTGAAAATTTCAAATTTCAATGTAGTAGTACGAAAATTTCAGAAAAAAGAAGAAAGAAGTAGGTGTATGTCTAACCACCTTAAACACAATCAAATGATAATTTTTTATACAAGATTCTAGATATAAGTAGTAGACTCATGTCTGGATGTGAAACATATTTTTTTATAATTTTTTTCCAAGTAAATAATTAATATGATTTTTCTTCTACAACTTTTCCAAAATACACAAACTATCATGTCTGGCCATGTTAACATAGTCTAAACTTTATCAAATTGAATTTTATTTTATTTTTCTTGTAGTAGGAAAATCATAGAATCTGACACATATTTTGGATTTCAAAAATGTTATACAATTTGAAAGTTATAGCTATTTTTCAATAAGTCTATCAATCAGGACTAGAAAGATAACAAGTAGGTGTATGTTTGACCACATTAAAAAAATCAAATGATAATATTTTTTTACAAGATTCTAGATAAAAGTAGTAGACTCATGTCCGGATGTGATGCATATTTTTTTGTATTTTTTTCCAAGTAAATAATTAATTATGATTTTTCTCTAAAATTTTTCTGAATATAGAAGCTCTCATGTCTGACCATGTTAACTTAGTCTAAACTTCATCAAATTGAAAGAATTGTTTATTATTATTGTATTAGGTGAAGAATAGAATGTGATGTATATTTTAGATTTTAAAAATGTTATATTATTTGAAAGTTATAGTTGTTTTTCAAAGAGTGTACCAATCAGGACTTATTTTTCACATCGCCACTTTTTGGCATACCATGATCCTGCACATACCCCACTAATGAATATAATCATTAACTATATTCACTTAAAATTCATTCGACAATACCTTATCCATGAAGTTTGAACCAGTCACCATTACAAGATAAAGTTTAGAAACATTTAATTATTACATTAAACAAAAGTGCAACGCAAATTTTTTATATTATATTACGCAAAATTTCATTAAAATTCAGTGATGCCCATATCTATTAACATAGGCAGAATTGAAGAAGAAAGAAGCATAGATTGTCTATAAATAGCCCTACCCCTCAATTCTTTCTCTAACCTTATTAATTCATTTGTCCTTCAAAATTATGTAAATCTTTTGTATTAAATGCACGAGTGTGTGAAATTGGAAAAAAAGTCATGACAGGTAACATTACCCAAATTTAATGTCAGTGATAAGACATTTCTTTTATTAACTACAACTGCAATACATTATCAACTAGTTGTAACTGTTAGATTTGACAAACGCAAATCATCCCAAGAACACCTGCATGCAAGACTGTCACAAAGAAGAAGCAAAAAGACAGAAAGCTATGGCGGCCAAAAGGCCAGAGACTGCAAAACCATGTTGCAAGAAAATAATCTTCTATTAACAATGATGAAAATAATACAATCTCCTTTATGAATTACAAAGAGGGAATCCTTATAAAAGGATACCAAAAACCCTAAAGGTGAAAACCCTAAAGAATAATGAGATGCCTAAGTCTAACTTAAGTGTAGAGAATAATAGACTAATAATTAAATAAATTAATTATTAGCTATAATATGACTACTCTAACACCCCCCCTTAAGTGTAACTTAGGGAGAAGCTAAACAACTAAGGACTACAAGATGCATGAAAACAAAAATGCATGAAAGAGCTATGGGTCCCGGCAACAAGGCCTGATCAGGTACCCAAGTACAAGAAATAAACTAGATGAAGGAAACAAAGCCTCCAATCTAGGGAATGTCTCAGAGAAAGGAACAAGAAAGAGCATGAAGCATCTCCGAAGCATGAAGCTACAAACACTGTCAGAAGAATACTGCTGGAACCCCCACTGAAATAGTGCATGACCAGATAGAGAAGACAAAGTCTGAAGAGCTGATCAATCAAAGAGGTGACCTCCAAAATAGGAATGAATGAGTGTCTATATAGTAGATGATCCATCTCACCGAAATGCATAGGTGCCTAGCCACTGCATCCGCCTAGTACATAGGAACAAAAACTGAATACGTAGATCACTCAACCGAACCAAGGAAGCAATAGAGCCAACAGGTGAACCCCCCCATAATGCTGAACGGGGTGACAGGAACACTGAAATGCAATGCCAGAAACATCTGCAAGAAGAAGAAACAGGAACACCTATGTGCAAAAGAAGGTACAAGCACAGGATAAAGGGCGGTGTCATAGACACAGTCTACATGGGCTAATGTCGTGGAAGGTACGCTCACTTGACAAGAGTGGATGCGCCTATAGTGGCAAATGCATCAGAATCCCCCCATGGCACTTTATAACTGAGTGCGAGTACAAACAAACACAAGGAGTACAAGATCCCAGATATGCAAAAGTAGGCACTTTATCTCAGTGCGTTTACAGAAAAAAGAATGCAACAGAAGAGAAGCATACAATGCTCAGAAGTCAGAAAGAAGAGTGCACTAAGAAACCAGAAGAAGAGATCCCCGGACCTGTAGAACCAAGCACACCACCAGAGGGCATAAACTGCATAACTCAGAGGAGTGAAAACTTGGAGCAGAATCTAGAAGAAATAACTCTACCACTGAATAGTACACAGAATCAGCTTTCCGACGATATCTCGTTTGCCGAAAAAAGAGTCCGGATGAGCCAGATATGACTCCCGAAAGGCAAAAAAAGATATCAGACTTCAACAGCAAAAAACACGGTTGAAAAGGTAGAACCCAAAACCTTAACCTCCATCATCGGAAAGAGCTTGGAAAGAGCTTTCCGACGATATAAAGAAATCAGAAAACCGATACCGTATGCACAAGATACGGCCAAAAAACCCAGCTACCCCTAGAAAAAGCTCTAAAGGACAAAAAAAACCTTTTTTAAGCCCCGGGGGCTGGAATTACAGAGCCCCTGGGTGCATGGCGCACGCAGGGGGCTGGAGCTGGAGCTCCCGGTCGGTCATATGACCGGCCGCTGAGGGCGGCGGAGCCGGGAGGAGCCGCAGAGGAGCGGGGGCCGCGGAGCCGGGAGGCAGCGGAGCTGGGAGGAGGCCGCAGAGGAGCGGGGGCTGCGGAGCCGGGAGGCGGCGGAGCCGGCGGAGGGTGCTGCGGCGGCGGTCTTCGGCGGCGGCATTCTCCGGCGGGGTGCGTGGTGGCGGTGACGGTGGATGAAGCCGGTGCCGGTGGCGCAGTGGTGGCCGCCGGGCAGTGCTTGGGTGGCCGCTCGGCGGCCAAAATATATATATATATTTTTTAAAAAAATCGCCGACAGTACCTGCCTCGGAGTGCGTGCCAGGGCCGTACGGCCCTGGTATGCAAAATTTTTTGCCTCAGATGCCACTGTGTCCAAAATGGACAAGTTTTATATGGATTTAGGGGTTCTTGGGCCTTCCGGACACAATGGTGGTGTCCGTTTTTGCCCAAGGTGAGCCAAATTTCGGCTCCCCCCAGATCCACAAAAAAAACTCCTGAAACCCTTGAAAACCTCCTGCTTCTGAAACACTTCAACAAAACACGAACAGCGAGCAGCAAGATGGCTCTGATACCATGTTAGATTTGACAAACGCAAATCATCCCAAGAACACCTGCATGCAAGACTGTCACAAAGAAGAAGCAAAAAGATAGAAAGCTATGGCAGCCAAAAGGCCAGAGACTGCAAAACCATGTTGCAAGAAAATAATCTTCTATTAACAATGATGAAAATAATACAATCTCCTTTATGAATTACAAAGAGGGAATCCTTATAAAAGGATACCAAAAACCCTAAAGGTGAAAACCCTAAAGAATAATGAGATGCCTAAGTCTAACTTAAGTGTAGAGAATAATAGACTAATAATTAAATAAATTAATTATTAGCTATAATATGACTACTCTAACAGTAACTTGTAAGACTTGATACATGCAATACATTTAAAATGGTGTAATCTTATATGGATAATTAATTGGGTGACATTTTAAATATTTAGATTTAAAAATGGAAATATCATCGCTTCCTTATTTCTACTAAAACATACTTACATGTCTAATACACAGATAAAGAAACTAATTAAAATATTGCAATCATAGAGAAGTCTAAGAATCATTTTGTGTACCCATAAAATGCAAATTGAAATGAACTTGAAAATTTTTCATTTTTTTTTCATAGCATTAATAATTACATTGTCCAGTACAAAGAAAAACCTACTAGGGGAGAGGGACTAGTAGTTGTGCGGGGTCCAATAGTCGATCACCCACTTGTGAATATATTATCCAATATTACACCACATTTTTACTATATTTTGTAATTAAAAAAATGGACCAATACTTGAACACATGAGAACCTATAAATGTTATATTAAAATAACATTAACAAGTGAAATAGATAACTTTTTGTCTCAAATAAAATATCATAGCTATCTATCATATGTGTGTCACTTAGAAAATAATATGCTCATTTAATAAAATAAGATGCCCACTTAAACAAGTATTGCTATCTTAGTGCACAAATACTATTCTTGTGTGCACAACTATTGGGGTAGCAAATTATATGCATTAGAGTATTTCATATTAGCAATTTGTTTTATCACAAATATAAAAGGTGAACACAATAAAATGCCTTGTATTTTCCCATAAAATGTGTGTGATTGACAACAAATTTTAGTGTTCAACTATTGGTCCCTTTGTGTTGGATATAAGTTGTATTTTACATAATAATAGGTTATTTTTATAACAACAAATAATTTTTTTGTGTTGAAGTATTGGTCATTGTAAGAATTTGCAAATAGCAAATATTGAACCAACGATCTAGAGGTTGAAGAAAAGTACAAGAGAGAAAATATGAATGCAAGGATGGATTGAATAGATCAAATGAATTGCTCAATTCTCAATGAAATGATTACATAATAGGCCTCCTTATATAGGAAAGGCGATATGAGAGAATGATAAGGAGTTGATAAGCTATCACCTATGCTAGGTGTAATCACATGTCCACCAAATGTGGATCATCCTCCAATATGAAATAAAGTATGTGCATTGGATTAGGATGATAATGTGATAAGAGCACAAAAGGTGGATCTCACACACAACGAGGTATGTGATGACAACTATCACACCAAAAGTGAAATTTCTCCCACACCATGTGCTTAATAGTTGTGCACACTCCTAGGTGTCTCAATCAAAAATTACTATGCAATGCATTAACCTAAGTAAGATTAAGTAAAGTGTAATTAGGAATAATTAATTACACCAACACCCCCCCTTAAGTGCAACTTAGGGGAATGCACTTAAAATCACAATGCAAGATGGGTCCTGGCTACTAGGCCATGTTAGGTACCCATGTACAAAATGCAATAAATGAAATGCATAACTCTCATAAAGTGGAGAAAGAGGGAAAACCTCATGGGAAAAACCCTCCCCCAAAAAGAGAGAAGAAAACAAGATGCATGGAGTGCTCAAGACCCCCCAAGAACTACATACATCATGTATATACAAAGAAGTATCCCCCCATAAGAAGGATAGTTGGAGACATGATATCCCCCCCATAATGTAGAAGCTCCCATGTTGATGAAGAGTACTTGCAAACAATAGTTCAACCAATGCTTACAAGAAACATGTCTCCCCTTAGGAAGAAATAGATAGATCAAATGATGAAGAAGCCAATCCTTGTGCAAATGGAATGAGGAAGAAGATGTAGGTCTCCATGTATGAATCTCTGAAGATTGAGTAGGAATCTCCAAGCTCAAGGAATCTATCACTTCATGTGACAAATCAAGTGAAGAAGGAGAAGAATCAAGTACACCAATCTCCAAAGAAGGTGAAGAGGTGTCCCCATCTATGATGAAACTGTCATCAAGGGAAAGAGAAACCCCCTCATGTATGTCTTCCAAATCTGCATCATGAGAATCAACAAAGGTTGAAGATGCATCTAAGTAGTCATCACACTCTGCAAGATCTGAAACAATATGATCATCCTGCTGAATAGTAGAGCCCATGTCTGAAGAAGCAGGAGGTGGAGGAGTAGGAAGATCAACACTTGTCTCAACAAAAAAATGATTCAAGTGCCCAAAGTTCTCCTCGTAATTATCCCTTGGCAAAGGGATGGGTACATGAATATCATCATCATTATCAACAAAAGTAGAAAAAGAATAAAAGCGTGATGTATGATCAACAACTCCCATAGCTATGACATCTCTAGTCTTCATGTCCCTAATGCAGACATAATCAAGAGTGAACTCAGTAATTTTACCTTGTGCCCCATGTGTAATTTGGTAAATAGAAAGAAGATTAGTGGTCAAGGATGGTACACAAAGAACATCATTAAATGTCCCTTCTCCCATAGGAATAGAACCTTTCCCACAAACTCTCATGAATGTGTTGATACCCATCAAAATATTAGGATAATTACAAGGCTCAATAGAAGAAAACATATCCATAGAAGATGCCATATGATGTGATGCACCTGAATCAAGAAGCCATTTACCTTGCTCAGGATGTGTGGAAGCCAAGAGTGCTTGTCCTTTACCTTTATCTTTGGATGATGATGGAGATGTAGAAGCTGCCAAATGTGTAGAAGAAGGAGTAGACACTGATGAGGGAAACTTAATGTTATGTTTCTGAATAATGTGAGTTAGCTCATCAATCTTCTTTTGAAAATACTTATGCTCATCATGTCCTAACTTTTGACAATATGCACATTTATCTCTCTTTCTTCTAGATGATTCCTCTCTTGAAGAGGACTTGGATTCAGTACTTTTTGGTGAAGAAGATTCATTACCTTTGTCATGAGGCTTAGGATCCTTATTGTGTTTCTTTCCTTTTCCATTAGAAGCCTTTGAAGTAGACTCACTTGCAATCAATGCTTGATGTGTGGAAGGCTTCAACTGACCCATGTGTGCCAACTTTGCTTGTTCCCTTGTGAGCTGCGCTGCAAATTCATCAAGAGAGGGCAGTTTGTATGCACTACCAAGAGCATCCATAGTAGCATAGAATGTAGAAACAAAGATAGAATAATCAGGACCAAGGTTGGAAAGAATAGAAAAGATCAATTGTTCATCCCCTTTAACAATGCCACATGAAGAAAGCTCCAATCTAATAGTATTGAACTTAGAGAAGAAATCTTGAATATTGTCAAAATCCCTATGATTGAGACCTATGAGATCATTCTCTAATCTGAATTTGATCATTCTCTAATCTGAATTTTCTCATTCTATCAGGTTTACCAAAGAGTCCTTCCAATGTGATCCAAGCATCATGAGGATGTGTGCAAGATTCAATATGAAAACGCATGTTGTGAGAGATGGATGATCTAAGAGAGCCAAGTGCTTTATGCCTTCGATCAAACTATTTTTGCCTTTCTACAACACCTATTTGAGGTTCTTGATCCTTCCCAAGAGTCATTCTAAGCAATCCAAGACTCAACAAATGATCACTTAAAGATACTTTCCATTCATGGTAGTTATATGGAGTGAGGATTTTAACCTTTGAATTATCCATATTGCAACCAAATAATGACTGATAACTACTGATAACTCCTTCAAATGACTGATGCAAATTAGAAAACTGAAATCCAACGATTAACAAAGTGCAATTATAGCCCCAAAATAGCCTATTTCTGAAAGTGATATGTCTACCTAAAATCACTCAAATTTGATTGCAGATCTAGAAAGTAGACAAAAAATCATGCACTTTGACAAAAAAATTCACCTCAAAATATTACCGTATGTGCCCAGACGAAGCCCTGGAAGTTGCATAAATCAGGAACAAACAAGAACAGTCAACAAGATCTGCAATTTCTAACAAATGAGGCCACCAAAATGCAAAATCAACACCACCATTGGAAAATTTAGGAAATTCTACCTAATTTCAAAAAAAATTACACCCAATTTGGAGCTCGGATGACCAAGTTATGGGCCCTCAAAGTTAGACTGTCAAATCAAAAATGCAAATGGTGAAGGCTGAGATTTTTCAAACCATGCTAATGTCAGTGACATACGAGGTTAAATTTGATGGTCAAACGGCCATCAAAAAAACCAATTTCACTCTACTACGACGGCTAAACGATCGTCAATTTTAGCATAGTGGATAGGTGATGTCAGCGCAAAAAAAGCCCCCCTTTGCTAACGTGGCGGATGACATGTCAATCCATGTGATCCATACAATGATGTGGCAGGTGACATGTTGTCTGTGCCATGTGGCAGGACTGGATAGGTTGCAGTGATAGTGAGGTGTCTAGCGGAGGAGGATCTGGCTGAGCGGAGAGATCTGGGTGGCGCGCAGTCTTCGACAGTGCATAGAGGTTCCATGGTGGCCCGCTGAGGTGTTCAAGGCTGGCGGTGCATCGAAGGTAGAGGTTGAGCAGCTTGTGGTGTCTGCTTAGGGAAGCGGCATGTTGGAGGTGCGCCGGATCAGAGGAGGCCTGGGCGCAGTGGTGGCGGCGCATTTGAAAACACCACTGGCTGAGGCGGTGCGTTTAATCCCACATTGATTAGGATTTTGTTATTGTGTTTGTTTATATAACAAAACACTCCACCTTTAAACTAAACAAAGAGCAAGCGGTTGCCGGCTTTGAGCTCGCCTAAGTGCTTGAACGTGGGGCTTGGGCCCTTACGTGAGGCTGACGTAGATTTATATGACAAAGAATATTGTCTGACATAGGGCCGTACCTTGCCTGAAAATAATAATTTTGCAAAGGAAAAATAATTTTTGAAAAATTACAAAATTATAGAAAAAATATTACTTTAATCGAAATCGTACTGCAGAGGTGCAGATCGGGCCTAAGGTCCGATTTGCAAAATTTTTTTGCCTCGAATTGGACTTTCACCAAATATGGGAAAATTTATAGTCGATTTTAACTGAAACAACCTTCTAGACGCAATGGTGAGGTCAAATTTTCTCTAAGACGCCTCTATCACATGCTAGTTCTCAGATCTGAGATTTGGACCTTCAAAGCTTGCATCAAGATTTCTTCAAATCGGTTGATCTAAACACTCCAATGGCTCTGATACGATGTAAGAATTTGTAAATAGCAAATATTGAACCAAGGATCTAGAGGTTGAAGAAAAGCACAAGAGAGAAAATATGAATGCAAGGATGGATTGAATAGATCCAATGAATTGCTTAATGCTCAATGAAATGATTACATAATAGGCCTCCTTATATAGGAAAGGCGATATGAGAGAATGATAAGGAGCTGATAAGCTATCACCTATGCTAGGTGTAATCACATGTCCACCAAATGTGGATCATCCTCCAATATGCAATAAAGTATGTGCATTGGATTAGGATGATAATGTGATAAGAGCACGAAAGGTGGATCTCACACACAATGAGGTATGGGATGACAACTATCACACCAAAAGTGGAATTTCTCCTACACCATGTGCTTAATAGATGTGCACACTCCTAGGTGTCTCAATCACAAATTACTATGCAATGCATTAACCTAAGTAAGATTAAGTAAAGTGTAATTAGGAATAATTAATTACACCAACAGTCATTTTGTGTTGGATTTAAAAGTTACATATAACAAATATTTATGATTACTAATAGGTATATGGTCCATTTAAGTTGCATATATGTTATATTTTTTACAGAAATACAATCACCCACTAATAACAAATGATATTTTTAAATCCAGCTACTAGAGATTTTTAGATTAAGTTTTGGTCAAATCTTTAAAAAGCCAATCTTTGTACACGTTTAACTAGGCATGCTATTTTAACGAGTTGCATGATGAGCCACACCTTCAAACCTTAGTTATAGGTAGTTAAGTGTCCACTTTACATTTCTAAAAAAAAATGAAGGTCTTACAATATTCAATGCAATGGCTACATATTGACGAAATTAGCCTGCATGACTATTGGTCCCTCTCCCCTACATCACTGGTAGTGGACCAGTGCCAGATTTCCAGTGGTATGTTTGTATTAAAAAAACCAAAAATAGGGGTGACGGGTCATGGGTAAGTGATAACTCTAGTGATTTTTCCCTTCGGCTCCATCTAAGTAGAATTAAAATACAAAACTAATTCATGCTACCTAAGGGTTAACACCTAGGATTTCGTCCCTTATATGGTTAAGTCATTATTTTGATAAACAAAATAATCCCTTAACTAACATTCTTATTTTGTCTTCTTTCTCTATTCAGGTTGGCTTCAACTCTATCTCTGTTACTCTTTAATATCTCCTTCCGTACATTTCGTACAAACTTACACTATCACATGTGTCTTTAATATACATAGAATTATCCATGTTCAAGTGTGCATGCACTGAACCTGCTTCTATGAACACCACTAACCAAAACTATCTCTGATTAGACTAGAAAATACTACTGTACTTAGACAATTTTTACTTGCACTCTTACAAAATTGCTTGCTACTATAGTCTGATCATCATAGTGATTATATGTTTCCATAATTACAACAACTTGATATCCTACTTATCCAAATTTACAACAATCTCCCCCTTTGTCATTGGAGGCAAAATATAAGAAAATTGGCCAAGTCTCACAAAATTTCAAAATTGTGGCCATAAAAAAAAAATCTCCAATATATCTCTGACTATCTATACTCCCCCTAGGAGTATGCATCATACTATACTATCTATACAATTTTCTGCTACTACTCCCCCTTTGACAACAATGACAAAAAAAAGGGTGTCAAAAACTTGTCAAAAATGGTTTACCTTAGGGTCTCAAAATTGCAAAGCCGGTAGGCTTGCAACACAGTCTACAAAATTTATCTTCATGCTTACTAACTCCTTATCCCATGATTTCTTTATAGTATTTGAAACACTTAGGAGTGCACATAGACCAAAAGATTCTATTTCACATGCCTTTAGGTTTGCATAGTGAAATTTCTCATAAGATGTCTTTGAAGAAAGACATTCCTCCAACTGATTCTCAATAATACTCAATTTAATTGATACATGCTCTCTTAATAGAGAGAATCTCTTCAATTTCTTGTCCTTTTCATCATTTAGAATTCTTATATCATCATAGAGTTTGCTTATCTTTTTCTCAATGTTTGAGATCTTCACATTTGGGCTTGACAAAAGGTTTACTGCTATTTGTATCTCTACCTTTTTCATCTTCATCTTCTCTATTATTTCTGATATATGATCTTCTGATTATGTACACTGAATGTACACAGCTTTTCCTCTTTCCAAACTCCTTCTTAGTTCCTTAATGCAAATATTCATACTGTCTATATCATTTCTGATATTCTGACATACATCTTGGAATATCTTTGCTTTATGAGCTACTTGTGCTTTAATTGTGGCCATATCTGATAAGTTTGTGAATTCAATATCAAAGGCTTTCACAACTTCTTTAGCTTGACCCTGTGGATCTGCCTCATTTATTTGACTAGTTATTATGCTCTACAGTTTCTCTGTCACTTCAAGCAATGATCTTTCTAATATTTTTATCTTTTTAATCTTTCCAATAATCTTGTTCAAAAATGATATCAGCTCTATTTGATCTTCATCATGAACTTCCTATCCAAGACTAGCAAAAATAGACTCAATTTGTGGTTTCTCTACTGCTTCCTTGGGATTAGGACTGATTACTGTATGTACTTGTGGAACTTCCTGTTCTGATGCATCTGCATTATCTTGTGGTTCTACTTGTGTCATTTTTGCCTCTTCTTCCTTTCTTGTTTCCTTTACTTCTTCCTCATTCACTGTCATATCCTGCTTCTCAATAGCCGAATTGTCAACAATGTTCTCATTATCACTGAATGGATTTTATTCACTGTCTAATGTAATGTTTGTTCCTTCTACATTCATGGTTTCATCCTCAATATTAACAGATGGTGGTGATGATGTCTAATGTTTTGATTCCAATGCTTGATCAGGTACACTTGTGTGCTCACTAGGGCCTGAGGTCATAACCTTTACAACTTCTTCTTTTGTCTCTTTTTCGATTTCCTCATAATTACCTCCCATTATTAATAGAGTTCTTCTTTTCATCCTCAGATGAGTATTAAGATTTTTCATAATCTCCTTAAAGTTCTCTTCATCTTTTATCTCACATAGTTTCCTTACATAATTTTCTCTTATATTCTTGTCTTCCTTAATTGCTCTTTTCTTCCTATTTATCAATTTCTCAAAAAGTTCATCGGGAATCTTTCCTTGAATACTACAAAAAAAAATTTATTCCAGTATCATGTCTCTGACTACTGCATTTTCCAAGTTCAATTTCTTAGAAAATTTGTATAATTCATAAAATTTGTTCATCTTAGTGAAATCACCTTCATTAATAATTAATGCATTCACTTTTTCAATCTTAAACTTCCATTTCTTCTTGCTACTTCCTGCATCTTCATCATCCTTTACTTCTAATACATTCCTTTGTATTGGGGTATATATTGTCTTTTGTCTCTTTCCTGGACCACTTGCCATCTCCTTTACTCTTTTTTCTGGTAGAGTGGTGGAGGATCTAGTGGATTTCTTCACTTCCTACACTTCCACTACTTCAATTTCTTCTTCCAAATCTTGAATTTCTTCAGTGGGAGCTACAACTGATGTTAGGGGTGGAACTGATAGAACTTCTTTATGTCCTATGTCTCTTATTGTTGCTGATGTTAGCTTTGCAATTATAAATTCATGTTATGTCATTCCTATATCTTTTATAATTTTCTTTATTGTGCTGTTAACTCTCTTTTTAGCTAATTTATCTGCATGCAATGACTTTGCGGAGTTAAAGTTCTCCTCATATGTTCCAAATCTTGGATTATTTGCATCCAACTTACATTTAAGTAATCTGCCAATGTATCCTTCTATTTTAGCTTCAAAAACTTCATATCCAAGTGGATCTATAAATTCCACTCTAGGTTCAACTACTTCAACAAAAGTGAAATCAATGTCAACCATAAATCATATCTTATTTCTGTATTTTTCTACAATAACTAGAGGAATCCTTGATCTTTTTCTCATTTGGTTTTGAAAATCCTTGATTAACAAGGTTGCACTCTCATTTACTTTGTCTACAAGGTGTCTTAGGTACACCTTATTGATTATGTCCATTGTATTCACATTATCATTCGATCAATCGATCATGCATGCACTAGTAGAATTTGGGAAATAAATGACCAGGTGACAAAATTTTAGTCACGTGACTAAAAATTTTAGTCACATGACTAAAACTGATCATGTTCTACCATTTTTTTAGTCACGTGACTAAAAATTTTAGTCATGTGACTAAAACTGATCATGCTCTACAAATATAAATGACTAAATAAATGACCAATTTGGTCATTGAGTAAAATCACAACTAAAATGACTAAATAATTAATTACCCTAATAAAAATGACTAAATGAATGATTAATACTCCTTTACACATTAACATTTGATAATATCATATACTTATATTCTTAGAAGTTTCATTTCACCAATAATGTGTATTCACCAATAGACTTATTGTGCGAACATTATTCCGACCACTATTTGCCAATATCTCTAAATGGTAACTATATTTAAAATAAGTATTTTACAATTAGAATTTATATAGATCAGGTGCATATAATGCAGATATTATCAAGATTTTTAAAAGTGTTATTTGTGGTAGTAGATTGGTTACTATACTGTGGTAGCTATCAAGAGTGGAAGCATTTAAAGCTCTGTAGGGTACTTCAAGTTAACAACTAAAAATAAATGACTACGTGACTAAAAATTTTAGTCACATGACTAAAAATGATCAAATTCTACTAATTTTTTGGACTTCACAAGCATAAATGACTAAATAAATGACTAATTTGGTCATTAGGTACAACCACAACTAAATAATTGGTCAAAAAAAAAAAATGACTATTACTTTCCTATTCTTTTTTCTTTTAAATGTGATCATAATCCAGAGAGATTAAGCCCACCTCATAGGATCCTACCTAAGTGATCCATTTGGTCACCTAGGTTGCTTGGTGCACCAAAAATACCTATTGCTTGGAAGACCTCATGGTGCAGTCTTAAGGTCTTCACATATTTTTTTTGAAAAATTAACATTTGTATCCTTAAACTTTTATAACTCATTATGTGAATAAATTATTAATATTTTTAACTATAATTTGAAGTAGCTTAATTTTTATATTGTGTTAACATGTCAAATGTGTGTGTATATATACACACACACACTTATGCAAACAAATATAAAAAAATGAATATACATAAATAAATATAGAAATAGTTATGTATTAGGTAACATTTGAGATGTATTTATTCCATGAAAATTAACTTTGGATTCGTTGTCCATTTGGAGTACATTTTAATATTTTTGCTAGCACTGACAAGAAAATCCTTATGTAGTAGGGGATTGAATCCAATCTAATAAGATTGGAAATATTGATAATCTTAGTTTCTTCAATGAATCTCCTCATTTGTTAAATGTGAAGTATTTTTTAAGCCTTTTTGGTACATGTCTTGGGCCTCCCCTTCTTAACCTATGTTTGGTTGCATGAACATTTTTAAGAATTATGCAAACTATTTCTTAAATTTTTATTTTCTAAAAAACATGTCAATTGATCTATATTCTCAAGTTCCACTACTATTAGACATTTTTCTAAGACAAATTTAATCTTTTGTCTTAAAAGTTTAAAATATTATTTTGATTATCTAAAAATAAAAATAATCTTAATTGTCTTAAATTTAAAATGGGAAATGGTATTTTTGGCACCTCTTATTAGTGTACATATCAGTAAGTGAATCCCTTAAATTACTTAAATTATTATTTTAATTATTTTAAATTAAAAATTAAAAATAATTTTGAATTATATGTAAATTAATTTTTAATTACAATTACTTCCCCTCATGTAATTTTGAATTCTTTGATGCTACTTTGTATTTTGATCTCTTATATTTAATAAATAAAAAATAAATTAAATTAAATTATCTC
Source organism: Chamaecyparis obtusa (assembly GCA_027943335.1). Taxonomy (NCBI): domain Eukaryota; kingdom Viridiplantae; phylum Streptophyta; class Pinopsida; order Cupressales; family Cupressaceae; genus Chamaecyparis; species Chamaecyparis obtusa. The sequence goes on along the minus strand of BSBK01007765.1, from coordinate 497,864 downwards.
CTTATATTTAATAAATAAAAATTTAATTTAATTATAAAACTAAAGACAAGGGCACTTGTTAGTACTTGCCGATAGGCTAAGCAAGTACTATTGCATCCATTTTTGAGTTTTTAGTGTTAACTGTTAAGACCAATTAGAATTTTTTAGATTTTGTATTTTGTAATAAATTTCATATTTAGCAAAGTTAGATGCAATATTTTTAACTTTATAATTTTTAGAAATTATTTTTCTATCATTTGATTGGCTAAATCATTTGAAGTCTTATTACAGGAGTGAACCAATTAAAATTTACCACGTTTTTTATTTATTGTACACTTTCTATTTAATATAATAAAAATGTATTGCTCCTTTTGACTTGGAAACAATTTTTGTTTCTATCTTTAATTAGGATTTTCATTAATCTTTTTCTTTTTTTATATTAATTGTATATTAAAATTTTTAAATTTTAAATTATATTACATGAGTTTATTTTAGTATATAACTCACTTTTTCAAATGTAAAGAAAAATATTGTAAATATATGATATAATATAATATATATTTATTTTTTTATATATTTTTGAAAATATTTTAAAATTTATTATATGTAAATTATGCATTAATAAATATTTAGGTAAACAAATGTGTAAATAAAAATAATATATATTTCTATTATATAATCTTCTAAGATAAATTATTATATATTATTATAAAATAGATTATAATATAAATTAAAATAATAATATTATATTTATAATTATTATACATTCTAAATATATTATATTGTAATTATAGTTTATGTATAATATAATAATACAATATTATATATACAATAATAAATGTAAAATTAAGATTTAAATTAATTATAATTTACAATCAATAATTATTTATATAATTATAATTTTAAAAATTATTTATTACTACAATTATCTTTATATAAAAAATTATAATTATATAATTAATTAAAATATCTTATATAATATAATAAATTTATTAAAATTAAGATTAAATTTATATTAAAAATTAAAAATTAAAATTAAAATTAATTACTAAAGGCAAGTACTCGGCCACTATGTGGCACTTGTTTATTTTGAAAATATTATATTTATAATTAAATATTAATATGCTGACATACAAAAGACATCAAATATTATTATTTTTTAAATTTTCACATCATTACACAATTTATGTCTATTGAGATGAAGTAAGAAAAAATATACCGGATAAAAGTAAATGGAAATTGACATACATTCACCATTACAAACGCTCCACTTACTCTCATAACCCCATCCAGATGAACAGCTGAAGCTTTTATACAACTTCAGGGAAACACTTTTCTTATGCACTATTCCATATTGTCTAATTCGATCTATTCCAAGATATAGCACTGATTTTCCGATTTGACTGAGAGGCCATAAAGGAAATTCGAAACAGGATCCTTTTCTTCCTACGCTATTTTTTTCCGACAACAGAGACATGCATTTTGCCAGGTAAGCAAATACTTCTCGACAATATTCCACTCCTTTGTTCCGCAATCGATATCTCATTAGTTTATGTTGTTTAAGTTTTCTTTTGATTGTTCCCTTACGGTAAGTCGATGCTGTTCTTGGTTGCAGCTAGGGTTTGAAAACTCAAATAATGCTAGGGTTTGAAAACGGGAACAAGAAATAGGGTTTACAAGTGCTTGTCACTGAATTTAAAGAGTTAAATGGATTCAAATTTGGCGTCACAATCTCCTGATACATCGGATATCAGGCCGTCATTTCGCAAGCCGTCAAATGACGCTTCACACTGCAAGTATCACCGTCATTCTCCTCTGTCTGGCTCCTCTTCGCCTTCATCAAGCGGTGAGTGTTTATTTATTTAATATAAATTTGTTCTAAGGCGTGAATTTAGATTCGTATACGAAGTTTTGAATCTATTTTTGTTGGTTTTCTTGTTTTGTTTGTTATTTGGCGTTCAAAGTTAAATTGAGGGTTTTGTGTTCTGCTACTAGAGTTTTTACAGTTTAGAAAATGGGGTTAGAGTTTTTTATGTTATTTTGCTCTGTTTAAATTTAGAAAAAATGGACTTAAAGTTTTTAAAATTCTATTCAGTGTTGAATTATATGTAAATAAAAATTAAATTATGATTATATGTGAATTTTTGAAACAACTGGTTAGGGTTTTTATTAGCATTAGATTGGCAGGATTGGATTATTTGTTTTTCTTGGATTCTCCACCTGATTATTTTTCCTTGATTTTCTAGCTTCGGCTGTAACCCACTTTTTGAACTCTTCGGTGATACTTTGTATTTTGATCTCCTTATATTTAATACAAAAAAAAAACAAAACTAATTTAATTATCTTAAATAAAAAATTCACACAAAAGACAAGCGCCAAATATAGAAGAATGGCGGGAAGTGTATTTCTAACAAGACTTAGTTAATTTTAACATATTTTTGTTAATTTTTTCATATCCGTGTGTAGATCCTCTAACATCTCCTACCTATTTTGAGTTGCCATTCATCCATGCACAAGTCCATTCAAGAAGATCTCATATTTGTTGCAGAGACTCCATTGTCATTTTATATACATTTGCACCAGTGGATGGGAAGGAAACTCTGGATACTCATCTCTTTAAGGCCAAGATTGTTGGTGTATATATTTATTTATTTAGAGTTTCATTTTAATTTTGATTTTTCTTGAAGAAAATTTCCTTTACTTAGGGTTTTATGAGCATTTTGATGTTTCTTATGGAACTTTACCTAGGGTTCCATTACCATTTTGATTTTTATTGAAGAAAACTTAAGTTTACCTAGGGTTTCATTAGGTTTTTTATTTTGTTTGAAGAAATTTTTTTTTTATATAGTATCTCATTTTAATTTATTGATGAAAATAGAATATGATTTGGTCTGTTTTGTTGCAGAGTAAAGAAGAGGCAAGCCACTCACTTCCACCTCAGCCTGGAAAGTAGTAGAGAGGCTCACCAAGGTCGCCATGATGTAGAAATCTGTAAACTAGGTCAGTGATTTTCACGACTTTGAGAATGCAAGCTTTTAATTCTTTTCACGTTATTCAATTTGGTGAAAATATTTTTTAATTTGTGATTATTGTGCAAAAAAGAATAAGCCAGAATAATGCAACTTCAAGTATTTGGATCTCCTTAATTTTATCACAAACCAATCCATGTATGAAGAAAAACATATTGAAAAAAATATGAAACCTACGTATTTTGCTGCAACCCCATCTCTTCACTGGTGATGATCATTGATTGATCACAACAATGAATTTCCTAATGTCTTTCCATTGCATTTATTGTTCTTTTTGTTTCACATTGATGAATTGTTTTGCACTTTACTAACACACCGATCAACATTGATTTCATCTCATGCGTTTTACCTTGTTGTTACTGTATATTCACCATTTTTTTTGTCTTTGAACATCTATTATATGTCTGCTCTATTTCTAGCTTCTATGGCCATTATCTTCTGTGCATTATTTGATCACTATCTGTCCTTTTAAGACTACTTTTAGTAAGCCTCTTTTGTTGTCATTGTATTGTAAAAATTTGTGTTTGGTCATTGAAATATAAGATGTGTGACAAGTAATTTAAGTAGATTGATGTTCAGCATATTGAATCTTTATGATACCTCATCCAATTAAAGCAATAACAAAGCCTAGCCTCCTCATATGCAGAAAACTCCTTGTTAAGAAGAACCTTCACCCTGGGCAGTGACTATTAATTAAATAATAAATATCTAATTACTGTTGGAAAATTAGCTGATTGATGATCATATAGGAAAAATCTCATACAAAAAGTTCTAGGATACACTATTTAGCTACATCTTCCATACCCAGGCCAATAGCATATTCCTATGGGAATAAATACATTGAACAAACACCAGTAGACGATAGCTCTTCAACACCAACCATGAACTATGTACCTAATTAATCTCAACAATAAGCAACCTCAACTATACTAAAATTTGTATTAATCCTTGTGAACAAATGCAATTTTGTTTATTTTCCTCCTGCACATAAATCTCTCAAGTAAAACAGGTGAGGAAGAAAAATTCCTGTGGCAACCTTTTCATCCTCTATTTTCTTTAGTCTCCTCTTTTGCAGGCATGTATGCCAAATGTGGAAGCACCGGTAGGACACTAAAATGGTCCTTTTATTTTTTAAATGCATGCAAGATAGGGAAGTATAGATAGAGAACGTGAGTTGTTCTGTAGAATGCCATGTCCTTGAAATAGCCAACTGGAAGCTTCCTCTCAAAAAGTGAATATATATAGCGAGTTCAGTGTTTTTTTTGGAAAAGAGAGATGTCCATTTGAATGACATTTTACATGCAGCTTCCTGCAAATGTTAAACCCCACAAATAAATGTCCAACAGTCCTATTTTGACGGTGAAAAATACTAAATATTTATGTGTTTTCTGCTTGCTAATTCACATATCCTTTCTGACACTCTAAAATGACAGAATTTAGTCCAATAAAACTAGAGAAAAATAATTTTAATAAATTTTAGTTATAAATATTACAAAGATCATGTAATGCACACATCCATAGTCTGATATAACAGGTGATGAAAATCAAGGAGTGATTGCAAAACACAAAGGAAAATGACAATCTAAACAAATTGTAAATGAACACAAAGACTCAGAAAATTCCCTTTATTTCCATGATAAAATAAGAGAGTTCAAAATCTCCCTTCCCCTGTACAACAGAATATGTCTAGAGAACCCTCCTATATCCCTCTCAGTAATAAAAATGAGAATGCCCCACTCCCAACTGATTTGCACTCATGCCTTAAAGGGCAAGGGGTATCAGAAATTGGACCATTAACCCTTTCTTGATTTCATATTTAAAGACCCTTTTTTTTCTTTTGAGACTCTTTGGTTACACTAACTGTTTGCTATTCTTTGAAAGAATTGATCACAAAAATAAGGTCTGGGACCTTTCACATTCCCGATGAACTTGACTTTTAATCAATAAATTAATAAAAAATGCTTTGGTCTTCATTATTGTAAGAAAAACCTTCGACTACAACAACTACTTTCTTCAAGGTCTTTGAATCTGTAGCTGTCACTCAGCGATGACTTTTCGAAGCATATCTTTCAAGTGTGAAGATGAGTTATGCTGAGAAAACATAAAATTTTAACCTAGATGCTCAAGCACTGGCAACTATAGGAGAGTGGTTCAAGCAATCACTGAGTATAAGCCCATCCTTTCACATCAATGCTGGAAAAGTAGTTGGCCACCTCCTTCCGAAATGCATAGATAAGTTTGTTGGAATATTCATGTTCTGTAAAAACTCTTACTGCCACATCTGAACCATACCAAATAAGAGAGTTCAAAAGCTCAGAAAATTCCCTTTATTTCCGTGATAAAATAACACAAAGACTCAGAAAATTCCCTTTATTTCCGTGATAAAATAAGAGAGTTCAAAAGCTCCCTTCCCCTGTACAACAGAATATGTCTAGAGAACCCTCCTATCTCCCTCTCAGTAATAAAAATGAGAATGCCCCACTCCCAATTGATTTGCACTCATGCCTTAAAGGGCAAGGGGTATCAGAAATTGGACCATTAACCCTTTCTTGATTTCATATTTAAAGACCCTTTTTTTCTTTTGAGACTCTTCGTTTACACTAACTGTTTTCTATTCTTTGAAAGAATTGATCACAAAAATAAGGTCTGGGACCTTTCACATTCCCGATGAACATGACTTTTAATCAATAAATTAATAAAAAATGCTTTGGTCTTCATTATTGTAAGAAAAACCTTCGACTACAACAACTACTTTCTTCAAGGTCTTTGAATCCGTAGCTGTCACTCAGCGATGACTTTTCGAAGCATATCTTTCAAGTGTGAAGATGAGTTATGCTGAGAAAACAGAAACTTTTAACCTAGATGCTCAAGCACTGGCAACTATAGGAGAGTGGCTCAAGAAATCACTGAGTATAAGCCCATCCTTTCACATCAATGCTGGAAAAGTAGTTGGCCACCTCCTTCCGAAATGCATCGATAAGTTCGTTGGAATATTCATGTTCTGTAAAAACTCTTACTGCCACATCCGAACCATACCAAAGACCATGGTAGACAGTCTCGCAAGAACCTTTACCTATTTTTTCTCCATTTTTTAGATCTTCCCATAGAATTTCATAGTCCAAACTGCCAGCATCGATTTCCAGTTTTTGGATGGCACTGCTGCTTGTGCTACCGCTGCTATTGCTGCTTGCACTGTTGATGTTATTTGATGACCAAGACCCTAGAACTTCACGAGATTGATTAACATCAGTTGAGTAGCTTTCTCTATGACCTCCAATATGATTTCTTCCTTGAAGACCAGCCTCCTTTTCACAATCAAAGTGTATCCATGGCCACATAAAGTGAGTTTTTCCCTCTCCTCTATCATGCTCAGCTCCTTTCGAAGGCCATGAAATACATTTCTTAGCCATCCATGCTTCTGCTTTTGATCCTATGGCCTTGATATTGGGAATACAACTTTTCCCATTATTTTCCTCTAAAGCTTCACTTTGAACTTTGCTCCTTGACTTTTCTGAAGGAGATGATGGAGAGGTACCAGACTGCCCCACTACAGGCCTAGCCCTAAGTGTACTAGCTCCATTGGAATTAGCCTCACCACATCCTTTTTCATCTGACATTCTGCCAAATTCAGGGTAACCATGATCAGAGCATTGGCTACCTCCACTCCCACCTTCACGTTCCACAGAATTCTCTCAAATCCGTATACATGAACGTACCTTGGATGACACCTTAGAGGCCAGATTGGGTAATTTTGATGCAATTGGAATTTGCAAATGTTCGACTTTGGGTTTGACTGTATCATTACTTTTCTGCCACTGATCACAGGATTCACTGAATGAACCAGTTGGTTCCTGGAAAGGGTGAGCATCCGTTGACACACAATATACACCCACAAATATACCGTCATCATCATAAAATGGGGTATTGGACACTACAGCTGAAGATAACTTTCTGGATTTCTTTTTAAGTGGATACTGACCCTTCCAACTTTCTCATATTGCAGTTCGATCTACAATACTATTCTCCACGTCAAAATTATTCTCGTCCACAAGAAGTTCAATAGCATTCTGACTATTTTCTTCTAATCTAGAATATCCATAAAGCAGCTCTGTGAAGCGATTCCATTGTGTTATTTCTCCTGTGGGCTTGAATATGTTAACTGCTTGCCCCAAGGACTGAAGAATGTTCATATAGTGTCTGTCTGTTAATTCACTTGGAAACATACCCTCTGATGATTCCTTCTGTTCAAACTGTGAAGAGCTGCATTCCTGCTGTAAGGGAGACACCTGGTGCCTCTGAGGCAAATTTTGCCCTCGTTTCTGCCAAATTGAGCCATTTTGTCAAAAACATTGTATGCATCCTATAAACTGCCGCATTTTGCATTGTTTCAACTAAGTCTCAAGTGACATGTTGGGGTCCGATAACACTTCTAGAACCACTGGTGGGTCTTTTCTCTGTAACAACAGAACAACGATAAACTTGTAGAATATTTGCCTTTTGAAGTTGTCCCATCATTAGCAGGGATATTTTTAATAACATCCCCAGCATTCTATCACTTACATTCATTGTTAGTTTCTAACGTTTTCATTGTTGGCTAAGAAGAGGAGTTCCAGAACACATTTTGGGGCCCAAAGCCCAGTTCGGAACCATAGCATCTCAAAACACTGATGACATGGCCTTTTTTCATAATGCATCAGACCATTGTGTGGTTCCTGGAACCACGTCGGGGGCCACCACTAGCAGTGGAACTGACAAACAGTGCTACCAACGACGTTGAACTTACTTTTAAATTGCTTTGGTTTAGAATGGAGTATTGGGCTGCCAAGTAATTTGCACAGTTATATTGGGTGCCACTAGTTGTTCCAGAACTAGTATCAGAATCCGATATTTTTTCTAGAATTTATCCAATATGCCAATACTTAACTTTTTAAATAGTTCTCCCAATACTCTCAAGTGCCGAAAAATTGCTGGAGACTAATCTTGTAACCATTACCCTATCGTTCTTTATCTCTTTTTTGCATTTTTAAAAAGTGTTTTCACTAATGGCTTTGGAGCCTGATGCTAAATCTGGAATTTACACTAAGTACCAAAACATTTGAAGCATCTACGGTGATTTCCAATCATGGTGTTGGAGTCCGACGCCTAGGTTAGAATTTGATCAAATACCAACACTTTTTGCTATGCTGTTCCGAATGTCGCATTGGTTTGACTTTGGACATCTACACCAGAACTGATCAAAATTTCTGATAACAAGACAACCGTTTAATAGATCTGGCTTTAAACAACCACCCCATGTAGTATGCAACTTTCTAAGCTCCATATAATCAAATGGTAAAATTCGTGACCTATGAAGAGCATCAACATTTTGAGTTTCAAGAAACCGTCAAATAATATCCATAAAAGACGCAGTATAACCCTTTCCTTTAAATGCCCCAATATTGATATTCCATGAGGCCGAATATACTTGAAGAGCTTGGCCAAACAATTTCAATGCCTTGTATATACTTCCACCTTTTGTCTGCATATTTATTGGACCTTTTCCAACCGTAACATCTGACACCAATCTTCTATCTTTCATGCTTCGATAATTGGCTTCAAAGAGACTTTTATCATTGGCACTCCAAATCATTGATAAATGGTTCATTTGCCTTGTCTACGCTCCTGCATTAATATGGATGCTTATCATCTGCTTCATTGGAGAAAAGAAGCTCATAGCCCCATGTATTCAACCTGCAGTCTTAGGGGTTTCAATGCCTCATTTATACTGTGCCCCAAGCCAATTGACTGATTTGCAGTAGAGGCCTGAACATTCATCTCAAGCTTTGCATAACTATCTAACACAATGAGGTTTTTGTCAAAATAGTGGCCTTCATCATTGCATATATTGTGCAGACATTATAAAACTGCTTCACTAGATTCGTGTTGCATATATCTCCATTGCATATCAGGCTCTTCTCTAGCTCCATTACATACTGCAAGTAGTGTAAAGTATGACATGGATGATCACTATCTTTCTTGGCATTTTGTTAGATTCCCTCTATACTATGCTTGAACCATTAACTTTCAATAGCATGTCTTTGCTACGAAGGTTGACCAAGTCTGGGCATTAAATTGTTTCTTGGACATTAGAGGTACATGATAAAAGTTCAAAAATGGGTGTATTGAAAGTGGGCCAATAGAGTTGTAAGAGTAGAACTTTTTAAATAGCTGTTTTACTTTCACCTAAGACGGTTCATGTAAAATCCAAAAGGCTGGTCCCAAAGTAGTAAGAGCCACTGTCTTGAAACATGGCCTTTGTGGCGCAACGTCCTGTTTTCTAACTAAATGCTCTTAGGTTATAGATTAAAAGTAAAAGTGTCATCAATTCTATGTACATGGAATTCAGTTAGCTGGGTTTAAAATGGGAAAAAGTTGGCAAAAACTCAAGATACTAACAATTGCTATAATATTCATATAAATAGAGAAAAAATTATTTTTATCATTGCATTTAAATATAGTGCATAGATTAAAATATTTCAATTTTAAAGATCATGGTAAAAAAAATGTTTTACTTTCACCGAAGATGGCTTATGTGAAAAACCATAGGGCTGGTTCTTAAAAAGAAAGTGCCATTGTCATGGAGCACAGCCTTTAGGAGCAACTTCATGTTTTTTAACTAAATGCTCATATGGTCATAGATTAAAGTGTTTAGAATTTTTAACTTCAAAACACATCTATTCAAAGTAAAAACTTAAATGAAATCTCATATGCCCTAGCCTTACCCTGAATTAAGAATCTCTTGGTGGTCCACAAAAATGTGCTTCCCTTGAAAACTAGTTGTTTCTTCCCCTTCCGACTTGGGGATAGGGACAAAATGTCCCTCCCCCACCCCTACATTGCCTATAGGGCACAATTTTTCTGCAGGGGGCATTAAGAGATCGCCTACCATCCCTAGGATGGCAAGGGAATACTGAGATTGGCGATGAATCCTTCTATCCAAACAAACACTTAAAACAATGCACATTAAAAAAAACTAACGATACTCCTCTACCCCTAATTTGAAAGCTAAGTTGTCGAATCAGGAATGGGAACGGGTACGGGTACGTGGGTACGAAATGTCGGTACAACATAATTTTTTGTCGGGGGTTGGGTACGTTTTTGGTATGTTCATACAACTCTCTCTCTCTCTCTCTCTCTCTATATATATATATATATATATACATACATACACATACATGTAGCTAAAATATAGAATTACATTTAGAATGTCGTATACCTATACATATGCTAAACAAAACCATTGCAAATTTCAAATTTTGAACATATCATTCTAATTTAAATTCAGGTTTTTGTATAAAAAAGATCAAGCCAGAATCTCATGATAGATAAGTTTAGAGTTCGCCAATGATTAGTTTAAATTATATTTGGATTGATCAAGATTTTGCAAAGTGTTTTCACAAGCAAAAATCATCTTGCTGAGTCCAAGACTCAACACTTTCATTTATTCTCAATACACAAACCAAATGTTTGACATTTAAGTAACTCCTTGGCTCACCTTATGAAGACAGACTGCATTTCAAATCTTCCCCGCTCTCTGACATATATATGGTACACAGTTTTTGAACCTTTCTTACACTTGCAAGGACGGCTATCAGAAATAGCCTTTTCTTTTTCTATTGGAGTTCGCTAATCAGCAAAAATTAATCATTTTCAAAACTTATTACCTTGAAAATAATGCCTCTAGATTTATGCCTTCTCTTGCCTAGTGGAACTTCAAATCTCTGGCAACATTCTGCAGTTGTACTGTTGATTAGCAAACTCTGAACTTATCTATCACTAGCATAAATTAATCATTGTTTAAACTTATTGCCTTGAAAATAATGCCTCTAGATTAAATTCTGAAGTATATGAAACTGCTCCTGCTAAAGGCAATGCTCCAACCACTCAGTAAACTAAACCCACTAGCTTTTCACCTGGAGGTCCCGTAGGGCTCGCAGGACGGAGAGGAGGCCCCATAGGGCTTTGCACAATCTTAATAGCATGGTTAAGAGATAAAACACGAGTAAGAATCAATGAAACACTGACAAGACAGAGACAAGGACACTGTAATGGTAGGTAGAGATGTTATTGTCATGGAAACCACTGTCAAGGATAGTTGGAACATCAAAATGGTGATGAATAGATTCTAAAAGAACAATGTAAATGCATGGAAATCACTGATATTGCAAGAAAAAGACAGTGAGGTCTTGAAGATCCAGACCAGTGTTAACAAAATAATGATATGTATTGTTGCATTGGATAAAAGAGTATAATTTGAGTAGGTAAGTTCTGCCAGGCTACTAATTCACTATATCAATGATCCCGTTGGTTCTACATCATAAAAACTTAATACAGTTGATTAAAAAAATAAAATTATCAAAAAAACTTTAAATATGAATTCACATATATGTAAAAATACCAAGCTTCTGTAATAAAAATATGTCATGCCCAAAAATAAACAACCAAAAACATAACCAAATTTTTTTTTTTAGAAGGGTGAAAGGTAACATCATATGTCATTGTCATGTACTCCGATTTACTTAGCCAAGATTCATCACAGATGCTCCTATGCTAAAAACGGTTAGGAAATTGCTTGCAATGACAGTAACATTAAGTGGATCTATCAAGGAGATCTATCCCAACTAAGCCCTCATCTAGCAATGTCGAAGGTCCAGTTTCCTACTGACCCTAAAATGGATTGGCTATCATCTTGTTAAGAAGTTCCACTATTAGTTGTGAATGAACATATACCTGATAATGCTACTAAATTAATAATTCAATTTCATTCCTAGCTAGGTCGGAATATTATCACCGCTAACTATTAGTCCATTACATGATTACCAAAATTGGGACTCATTGGCTAAGGATTATACCTATCCTCTAATTAACTAAGTTCCTAATGCTTGCTAAGTCTAGTCTGGCTTACACCGATTGCCTAATGAACAAAATAAAACATTAACTTAATATATTGATACATTAAAAGTTAAATCCATTTACACCAAAAATTCTATAACTAATTTAAGTATCTAATTAAACTCTATACCCTTAATTAATTCTATTCCTTTACAACTCCTACAAATCATCTAAACCAACATGCAATTACCAATATATATATATATATATATATATATATATATATATATATATATATATATATATATATATATATATATATATATATATATATATATAATAATTTCCTACAAAATTATTCACCTAAATTAATTATGCAATTAATATATATAATTCACATCCTAACAAGCAATCACATTATCCTTAGGACTAATCTTCTACTAACTAGCTATCCTAGCATCTATACTAGAAGCAAAAGTAAGAAGAATCTGCAATTCCCTAAGTTCAAAACTTTAAATTAATATAATGTTGTGTAGGGAAAAGGTGCTACCCAAAATAAGGAATTATAACAAATAGACAAATTACTACTCACCTCTACAAGTGTCACCTCAACTATGACACATCACCCTACCTATCCTAAAAGCTATTATGCCATCAATACCATCATGACTTACACCTAAGCTAGCCTTCCCACCCACTAGCCTAGTATGCAAAAAGGGGCGCATACCAAGGAGGGGACAAAGTCATCACATGGCAGTTTTGGGGCCCACCTCCAAACAACTTTCCCCAAGCTCTTGAGAAACTCATGCCACCTAAGGGGAAAGTTTGAAATAAGTTTGAATTTTTATATACTACTAACAAGTTGAAATGCATAGGGCTACGTGAGGGTAGAGGAAAATATCCTATCAAGAGGGAATTATGTTAGAACAAATACCAAGGAAGGGGGGAAGTAATAAACTAATCTTTATAAGTCAACTAGGAGTACTTGGTACTTCCCAAGGTGCATTACCATTGGGGTACGCATGGGTAGAAGGAAGATATGGTGCAAGTTTTGGAGATGGTGGTAAGCCCAAATCATAAAGTTCTGACAAGGTGGTCCAATCACAAGCAAGCAAACATAATTACATAAAACATCAAGGCAAGCTCATATTAAAGTTGCTTTCCACTTGCAACCCCAAAGTCCTACATAGGTGTAAAGATAGATTTATTTTATGTTTAAAATGGATTTCAAAAAAAAAGTAGCATAAGCAAGGACATAATCTAGGCGTGGGTCCCACTGGGTTGCTTTGGATGAAGTAAGTCTTTATGGCTTGTTTAATAAAACTTATTTTAATAGGGATTGGCTGTTATTTGTATAGGTTTATATAGGAGTTAGGCTCATGTTAATATTAATTCTAATTAGCCACATAATGGAGTTTTAAGAGAGAATATTATCTGTGGTATGGGAATAAAGTTATTCCCATACAAATTCCAGAGAGTATTCCTCTCTTAAAATTACTCTCTTAAAATTTCTGGGAATGTCATTTCTATTATATGACTAAAGCTTTAACATATTGATCTCTTTATTTTATTTACTAGCCATAGGAGAGATATTAGATTGAAATTAATAGTTCATTTTAAGCATTGCATTGAGAAGGTAATGAATAAAGTTTTAGATATAAATGGTCTTATCATTAGTGTTTTATCTTATCAATTATTCCATGGCTAAATCATTTGGAAAGAATAAGAGATGACAAGGTTTCTTTCATCCAAGTATAATTCTATTAAGTATGAGTTTGGTCTACAATGAGATAGATTGTAATGAGCTTACAACTATAAATCCAGATATTAAGAGATCCTTGGTTAACCATTTCAATGAAATTCTACTTGCTAATAACTGATTTCATTTCTTTTCTTGCCAACTTTGAATAACATTTTACAAGAAGCATAACTTCACTATCTCAAGAGGTAGAGTCAAATAGATATGAAAGAGAAGAGTCATCATTTTCATAATAGTTATCTCTTCAAATATAGCATCTATCCCTTATGATGGAGAAGAAATCACAATTACAGCAAGATATTACAAATTGGAGAGAGTACTCAATGAGAGCTCAATGGAAATAGCAACTTCTCTTCATCACAAATCATTTACCACTTCACAATGGACCAAAGAATGGAAATAACTTTACAAATTGCAACAAGAGGAGGATCTTCTTCAAGATCAACAATACAACAACATATGAAGTTTTAATACAAGCACATCCAAGAAAGGACTTCTTCAAGCTTCTTCTACATGGGTCTTGACTTCAATACCTGCAATAAAAGGGAGAGAACCATGGGTGCTCACCACCCAACCTAGGTCTCTTATGAGACCACCCCCGAGCTTGGAGAACCAAGGCTAAACGGGTATGCAACAAGATCAACAAGATGCTCACAAAACAAGTCACACAAACATACATACAACAAATTACTCCCTCCCAAGGCTACACAAATGAGTCTTACAAGCTCATTGAGAGGGTGGAGGTGGGCTTTTCCAAGGGGAGAATGCCATTACATACAAATTTCTCACCATGAGTATTCAATTGCCTCTTCAAGGCTACATATCCAATTGCCTCTTCAAGGCTACATATCCAAAAGCTTCATACACATACTTTGCTTAACATTCTCTCCAAAATACAAGAATGCAATGGATTCCATGGTGCCCATACACCATGGACTTATCCCTCTTCTCCAAGAGAAGAGACTCTCACCTCATGGAGAGCCCAACTAACCCCTCCACCCATAGGCCACTTCTTCCCTTCCCAAAGGGTGAGTAATGCCTTACACCCATAAACAAGAACTCCCTCAATCAAGCAAAAAGAACAAGATCAAACCATGAAATCAAACCCAAAATCCCTCCCTTACAACAAATTGTCACAACAAGAACCAAGATTCATATGCATGAGAGAGAAAAATACAAGCTAATCTAATGAACAAGTAGAAAGGCTTCCATGAGAAGAGTAACCAACCTCCACAAGTGTGATGGAAATGGAAATTTGAGAAGAGCTTCTCCACTTATCCTTTCTCAATCCAAACCCTAATGTCTCCAAATGTAGAGAGTGGGTGAACACCCACTAAATCTCCTAAGGGCCTCTAAAAAGGCCTCCAAATTTCTATCCACCCACCATCCATAAATGCAGACTTGACTCTATGACCTTGTTGTCTTTCCTTGTCCCCCCATGATAAATGCATGATTGAAAGAAAGGGTGAAGTTGGGTAAAGATCATGACTTATCAAATTTCGAAGTCAAGGGTAAATGGGTCATAAAATTGGTTACCAAGGTCACTAGGGAATTATAGACATGCTCAAAACCTTCCTAACCCATAACCCTATCCATTAGATACTTAAATTATGCCAAAAATGACCCTTAGAACCCCTTATTGGCCTCTAGAAGTGACTAGAATAGGGATGAATTAAAACAAGCACATAACAAGTGTCAAGTGACACTAACCATTACACATTACATACCCAAGGTCATGTCCTAGATGACAACAAGAAATTAACTAATAACACACATGTAAAAATCCACATTAACAATGAGTTCACATTACAACGAGGCTTTTTTTTAATCCCATACCGGATTAAGCCTTGGCTTACTCAGTTCACACATGTTTAACCTTGGTTCTCCGATTTATTCCATGGTTCTCTTACCTGCACACTGCACATCGAGCATCAATAGTTCAAGATGATAACATTACATGAAATATACATATTCAATTCACAATTTAGCAACATAATCAATGTGCATAATTCAATTCTAATTGCTATATGCATAATCCAGATTTTCCATACAAAGTGCTTAAGCATCACAATTATATAATCATCATGACATGTCACTTGTGGAGAAATTAAATTTAAACATGATCCAATATTCCCATCAAAATCACACTACTAAATATGCATAATCAAAATCTCAACATACTCTAAATTCTAAAGCACATCATAAGGTGATCCACATGGCATAATAATCATCATCAAAATATAGTATCTCGAGTCTCTATCAGAATAGATCAACAAGTGTATCAATGTATCAAAATGCGAATAAGAAAAGATGCTATGATAGGTCGGGGTGAGGCCTCACATCCTCCCCCCCTAGGCATGAACTTCCTCCTGGAGTTCATCAAAAAGGTATGGGTACTGATCCTCCCATGAAGTCGTGACCTCATCATAACAATCCCACTGGACCCTAACCTGGTCCAGCTCTCTGTCTCGAAGTGCCAAGGTCCGTCGGCCCAAAATGCGAATGGGCTCCAAGGCTATCTGTCCGTCCGACTCCACCTGCAAGGCATCCCAATCTATAATGTGAGACTCATCATAAATATATTTCTGTAACACAGATACATGAAACACATCGTGGATGCGTGACAGGCTGGGTGGCAAAGCTAAACGGTAGGCAACTGGTCCTATCCTCTCCAATATCTCAAAAGGTCCAACAAAGCGAGGTGCTAACTTAGAGCCCTTTCCAAAACGGATTGGACTCTTATGTGGGCGCACTCTCAAGAAGACCCTATCACCAACCATATACTCACGGTCAACCCTCTTTGCATCTGCATACTTCTTCTGTCGATCCTAGGCCTCTCTAAGACGTTGTCTGATCAAGACCACCTACTACTCCATATCCTTGACCAACTGGGGTCCAATAGATATCCTATCTTCGATCCTGTCCCAACTCAGTGGAGTCCTGCAAGGTCTACCGTACAAGGCCTGATATGGCGGCATACCAATAGATGAATGATGCCCATTATTATAGGCAAACTCCACTAGATGCAGGTATTCCTCCCACTTGACCTGATGGTCCATCACATACATTTGTAACATATCCTCTAACACTTGGTTAACCCTCTCTGTCTGTCCATTTGTCTGAGGGTGATATGCCGTACTGAAATTGAGCCTGGTGCCCAATGCTGCCTGTAACTCTCTCCAAAAAGTTGATGTGAACAAGGAGTCTCTATCCGAGATGATCTTACAGGGAATGCCATGAAGTCTGACAATATCCCGCAAGAACACCTGAGCTACATCTCGTGCTGTGAAAGTAGTACGCACGGGTGAGAAGTGGGCAACCTTGGTCAACGTGTCAACTGTCACCAAGATGGCATCATGGCGGGGAGAAGACATAGGGAGACCAACAATGAAGTCCATGGATATAACATCCCACTTCCACTCGGCAATCTCATGTGGCTGTAGGAGCCCACCTGGATGACTGTGCTCAGCCTTAACTCTCTGACACTCTAGGCATCTAGCCACTATGCTGGCGATCTGTAATCTCATGCCTGACCAATGATACAATTGTCTCAGATCTACATGCAACTTCTTAACTCCCGGGTGAGCTGCATATGGAGCTCTGTGAGCCTCAAGCACAATCAAATCTCGCAAATCCCCCGTAGAGGGTACATAAATGCGTCCTCTATGACGTAAAAGTCCATCGGACTCTAAGGAATACTCAGCAAATCTTCCCTCAAGGGGTCTCTGAGAACGGATGGCCTGACAAACCTCTACATAAAACCCATCTTCTGGCAAGTGATGCAAAATACACTCTCTCATATCTGTATTAGTACTCATAGAGGAGAGCTCGTGCCGCCTCCTACGCAAGGCATCTGCAACTACATTCTCTTTCCCCTTAATGTAATGAACATCGAAATCGTACTCACACAAAAACTCCATCCATCTCCTCTGCCTAGCATTAAGATTGGGCTGCGAGAAGATGTATTGAAGACTCTGGTGATCTGAATGGAGCTCAAATCGGTGACCTAGAAGAAAGTGCCGCCATCTCACCAAGGCATGAACTACTGCTGCAAGCTCTAGATCATGAGTAGGATAATTGAGCTCATGGGTCTTTAGCTTCCTAGACTCGAAAGCTATAGGACACCCATCCTGCATAAGAACTGCTCCTAAACCATCCAAAGATGCATTAGTGCACACAACAAAGTCTGCTGAAGGATTTGGCACTGCTAAAATCGGAGCACTAGTGAGGCTCTCTTGAGCTCCTGAAAAGCTCTCTCACACTTCTCTGTCCATTCATACTTCTTCCCCTTTCTCTGAAGGGAAGTGATGGGATGAGCTATCCTAGAAAATCCTGCCACAAAGCCCTGTAATAGCCTGCTAAGCCCATAAAACTCCTGACCTCGGTGACACTGGTGGGTGCTGGCCAATCCATAATGGCTCTAATCTTCGATGGGTCTATAGAGATCCCATCGCCGGATATAACATGACCAAGATAATGCACCTCAGGTCTAAAGAAGGCACATTTTGACAAGCTTCCATATAGCTGATTCTCTCTCAAACGCTGCAAGACCTGTCTCAGATGCTCCTCGTGCTCCTCATTACGAGAATATATTAGAATATCATCGAGGAACACTACCACAAACTTATCCAAGAATGTACGAAATACCCCGTTCATGAGGCTCATGAACATAGCTGGAGCATTCGTGAGGCCAAATGGTACCACTGTGAACTCATAGTGACCATACCTCCTACGAAAAGCAGTCTTGTGGATATCACTCTCCACAATCCGCAATTGATGGTAACCTGACTTCAGATCTATCTTTGAGAATACTCGGGCACCCTGCAGCTGATCAAATAAATCATCGATCCTGGGGAGTGGGTATTGATTCTTAATTGTTACTTTATTCAACTGCCGATAATCAATGCACAATCTAGGCGATCCATCCTTCTTCTTCACAAAAATCACTGGTGCACCCCAAGGTGATACACTAGGTCGAATATGCCCTTTCTCCAAGAGCTCTTCTAACTGAATCTTGAGCTCATTGAGCTCATGTGTGGTCATCCTGTAAGGTGCTCTAGATATGGGCTCGGCTCCTGGTACAAGGTCTATATGAAAATCAACTGCCCTAGGTGGAGGCATACCAGGTAACTCGGTAGGAAATACATCTGTAAACTCCTGAAGGATAGGATAATCCTCAAGTGAAGGCTCCCCCTCTGAATCCTCCTCTCTATCACTAATGGTGATGGCAAATAACTGACACCCCTTCCGCACACACCGCCTGAGCTGCATAGCAGAAATCATGTGAAGGGATATAGGTCTCTGTACTCCAAATACCACCATAGAAGTACCATGATCATCAACGCACTCAACCCTCTTTTGTCGACAATCCACCTTGGTGCTGTGGGCATATAGCCATTCCATGCCAAGGACTACATCATAAGAACCTAGAGGGGTAATGCGGAGATCAGACATTGTGATAAAGTCTCCCATCTGAATCTGACAACTGCGAACTAAGGAACTAACAGACACCCTAGCTCCTGAGGCTAACTCGACCACCCAACTGACATCCTGTCTAACTGCCACCAGCCTGCAACGCTCCACTACATATGGAGATATAAAGGAGTCTGTGGCTCCTAAATCAAACAAGATAAAAACTCTGACACCCTGAATCATACCTGTGGCCTCTATGACCGTGGCTTGGTGCTCGGCCTGGCGGTTATCTACCGCTGCAAAAACTCTATGGGATCTACCCATATCTTCGACTATAGGCTCTGAGGTAGCTCCTCTCTAACCACTGGCTAACTGTCCCTATGGGCACTCTCTCGCAATATGACCCATACCACCACAAGTGTAACATGGTCCTCGGGTCTGCATCTGTACTTGTGTCCTAGGCTGCTGTGACCCTCCAGTCCTACTGGAACCACTATATCCACCCCTAGAGGACTGCTGAGTCCTAACTGGTTGTGCTTGAGGGGTCTGTGTCCTTTGATCCTGTCTAGGGCCCTGAGACTGCCACTGTTTGGGCTTGGAGCCCTGATAACCCTGTGAATGTCTCTATCTAGAACCCTGTTGAGATCCCTGCTGCTGAGACTGTTGACCCTTAAAGGATCCCGCTGAATGGTTCTGTTTCCCCTTCCAAGTGTATTTCTATTGTCCTGACTACTGGGATGAACGGTTTCGGTGTTGAGACCAATCCCGAGACTCCCGTCTAGTGCAAATATCCTCGGCTACAAGTGTCGTCTCAACTGCATCTCTGAATGTGGGAGGAAAAGCTAGACGTACTGTCTCCTGGAGAGACATATTAAGTCCCTTAATGAAACGATGGATACGCAGTTTCTCGTCCTTCATATAATCTACATATGGGAGGAGCTCGAGAAACTGACTCTCATACTGGGCCATTGTGAGGCCTCTTTGCTAGAGATCATGGAACTCCTTTATCTGCCTCTGTCTGAAATGCTCGGAGAGATACCTCTCTCGAAATTGGGCTACAAAAGACTCCCAAGTGAGTGTGTCAATAGCCACTCCTCCAATGGACTCCTCCTGCTGCCACCAAATGGAGGCCTTATCCCGTAGGAGATGAACTGCAACTCGTGCCTTTAGATTACTCCCATAAGGGCGCAATCCAAAGCATTGTTGTAAACTCTGTAACCAGGCCTCTGCTACTGACCCGTTAGTGGATCCCAAAAATAAAGGTGGCTGGAGTCGTATTAACTCCCGAATCTCATCCCCAACATCTCTAGGGGGTCTACCTCTGTCTCGTATCTCATGATGAACTGACTCACCCTCGTGATCACCATGGCCCTCGGCACCCCTGGGTGGAGGACTCCTACTCCTCTCTTTGCTAGCTGCTCCACCTCCCCCTGGAATCTTTGCTCCTCTTTCAGAAGCCTGTTGCTCCTGTTGATGATCTACAAGTGGTAATCTCAGTTGAATTACCCCAATCAAATTCTGAAGGGTGTTCATGATAGCCTGATTAGGGTCCGATGGTGGAGGAGGAGGAGGAGGTGGTGGTGGTCCACCTCCCCGTTCTGCACTGACTCGTGCAGCTCTACGACCTCGGCCTCGCCGGCCAGCTCGCGTGACAACAGGCATCCTACACAATAGGTTAAGTTAGATGAGTTGAAACGTAATGGGTCTAAAGGTTCCAATGTTGAAACTTGGCTCTGATAAAATATAAAAAGGGAACTTTTGATTGTCATATAATCGTATTGAGAGCACCCATCTTCGGCTATGCTTGCCAGCATTTGCTCTTGGAAACCTGGAAATCATTTATTGCCTCCACATTTATTAATACCTCTACTTTTCTGAGCCTCAAGTGCAATCTAGAGATTATTTGTAATTTAATGATACGGTAGGTGCCTGTATTTGTGAGTTACAAGACATTTCTAGGGATTCCAATAAATGCCATTTATTACTCTTGAATTGGAATGTAATCTCGCGTGAAAGTGCTTGCTTAAGTCTTCTTTCAAGAAAAACTCGAGCAAAAGTTGTATGGTGACAGTCAGAAATGATTAATATTTCGCTAACCTAACTGGCTAATAATCCCAGTGAGAGAGTACACATGCCCCCATAACTGGAAGCTGGTCATGTTTTTGTTTCTAGATCAAAATGCTGCACCCACAACCTCAAATATGAAATTACCTAACATCAATGGTAATAATGTTCACGGCTTGGAACCTATTGTTAATTAGTTGGGCTTATAAGACCACAAAGAAGAATCCTTTTGCCCAAATTTTAAGTAAAAAGTAGCTTTTAGCTTCCAAATTACTCATATTCATTTTTTAAATAACTCATTTTCAAGTTCACCTTACTCATTGTCCTTGAGAACATGCAGGTTTGTCTGTGACAATGTATATCTTAATTATTGGCAAGAATCTTTGGCCATATTCTTGGTCCCGACTATTGCAAATTAAGAGGATGTGGCTAACACTGCCACTTTATATCCCTAAGCAAGCTTATTATGTTTGATCATAGGACACCTTGTGGGTTGCAGACCGTCACAAATCCTTCATAGTTCACGGATGGAACTTGGTTACAAAAAGCTTTTGTTTCTCTTCAAGTTCTTCTGATCACTCTATAAATTTCTAAATCAAATATAGATGAAACACTGGTAAAGAATGGAATTTCAAAGGCCTTTGAAATTAAGATTGCTTACCTTCCACGTTAACATCTTCAATACCAGCTAAATGGAAAATAATATGCAGGCATGCTGACACAAAGATACATATTTGCAAAATTAGAGACATGAACAAAGTCATGGTGATACTAATTTACTCAATTTGCAATCACATTCAGGCAAGTGTGAAGAAACATGGAAGCTGCTGGTCATGGAAAATTAGCAATACATCAAAAATTAGTGTTTTTTAATAAATTATTCTTGCCTTCTCTAGGAGTTCTCTGTCGCCGATGCTTGAGTCATATATATTTCAACTCTGATCAATTGGTTGTTTCATCAAAATGCCTAATTCAGAATTCCTCGACTCAAAATTGTACTTCACAAATAGAATGAAAATAACAGATAGAGACAAGAAAGTTTCCCTGAGTTCATCAGCATTCTTGTTCCTGAAAATGTTCCAATGTTAATAAAGAGCTACCATAGTTTCCCTTTTTCTAAGTCGAGGATCAAATTTCATTGGTTAGATTTAGATAACAAGCCTACAAGCTTTTGGGATTGCAGAAAAAACCAATGTGTTGGAGGCTTAAGAGGTAGCTCTTCCTGTGGCTAAAATGCCAAAGTTTGAGGGTTGATGGCTAATGTTTCTGTCCAAATATTAAGGTCACAAGTTTGTGCTACAAATGAGGTATCGATACCTAACCCCTATAGAATTTAAACCCGTGACCTTTTTTTTAATGCCATAAGAAAGGGATGAGTTTGGGTACAAGTCAGCTAAATTTGGAAATGGTGGATGGATATGGATCCTTTAATAGTCCACAATAGCGGGCAGTAGACTATAAAAGGATCCATATCCATCCACCATTTCCAATTTACCTAACTTGTACCCAGACTTAGTAGATTGCCCGCTATTGTGGACTATAAAAGGATCCATATCCAACCACCATTTCCAAATTTACCTGACTTGTACCTAGACTCATCCTTTCTACAAATCAGACTAGCATTCCATTTGATGAGAATCTCAACCCACCATATGACAGCCAAATCAAACTTTACCGGTAAACCAAAGCCCAATTGACAAGAGATCACTTTTCTCTATAGGAGATGAAGTAAATAAATGATTGCTTGGCTGTGGCTTATAGAATATTTTTTTGATAAAAATTTCTTGGTAGGTAAGGTCTGTTGGTACTATGAAAAATCCAGATAGTTTTGAGCCCATGTTTAGAGAGTTCTCCCATGCCAAAGTTTGTGCGCTTCAAGGAACAGTTTGAACGACTTGAGTTCAAGAGCATGTGGGAATAGGCCTGATGAATTTTATAAGATACAGCTTGGGGAACGGGTTCAACACCTTTTGTTTGACATATGCAGTGGGTTCTAGCTCCTAAATGAAGAATCTGAAGTGTTTAGGGAGTAGCCATTTTGAGGTGTTCACCTAAAGCTGCATTTTTGTCTAAGTGTCAAATCATTGTAACAGACTCTATTTGCATTTGAATATCTTGTGTCCTATTAGGTTTCATGAGCCGCCACTTTGAGGATGTTTAGTATGCATATCAAAGAACTTATGTTCCAATTTTCAAGTCATTTCGAATCCGTTTGATTAGGTTTCGAACCTCTCAGAGTTAGTAGTTTGTTATTGTCATGCACTTGTGTAATTGTTCAGATTTCTGGAAGGGCCTATTTGACCAGTCATATCTCTGACCCAGTTGACCCTATTGAGAGAATTCCTTTTGCACCATTTTCCAATGGTCAAATACTTCTTGTGTTTCAGTTTTCAGGCCATGATGAATCCATATGCCCAGTTTGCCAATCCGATTCTGTTTGTAGTTTCTAACATTCTAATGAGGATCAGTTGCACGTTTCAGTCGGAGACCTTGTTTGAATAAGTGCATTAAGCGCCCTGTGATTGATCAAGATGTACTAGTTGTTGTATCATGTTGTAGGCATGGGAACAAGTCATCTTGCTGATTTTCAGCCTCCCATGTGCCCGTTTGACGTGTTTGCCAGAGCCATTCAGTTTGTAGATTGCTAAGTTTCTTCAACAGTGCATAGTTCTATTTTCTGAGTAGCTCACTTTGGTGTCCTGCCATTTGCACCTGGATCGAGGTCAAACATAATTGAAGGTTGTTCTGTAATGTAGACATGAAATTGATTCCCCATGATGAGTTTCAGATTATGATGAATCCAATTGATCACTTTGCTCGATCAATTCCGAATGCAACTTTTACAGTTTCATTGTTTTTGGTTCAAGATGTTTTGGGGGCACAACTTTGGAGATTAATTCTTAATGGCCAGTTGATCATCCGGTAAAATTAATTGTAGCCTTGTTTCATACATATGATAGTAATCAATCATCCAAGGTTTCAGGCCGTGAAGTTTTCATTTGATCATTTTGCAGGGTCAGACAAAATGCATTCAATAATGTTAAAAAGTGCGGATAGCATAGCTGTGCAAAGTAGTCATTTTCGGAAATTTGTAGCTTTTTGCCAGATGCTCATCTCCAGTTGAGGATTGTTTTGTTTCGATCCTTGTATATGAAATTTCTTCCAGATTCAGTGGAACGGCCTCAGCTCATCGTTTGATATTTTTCAAACATCCCTTTTCGGGGCAGTCGACAGTGTTTTTAGTTTGCGTTCTGCCGGCAATTCTGAACGGGCTTTTTCAAGTTTTAAAATCTCTTGCCTCGTTCATTTCTAGGCGAAGCTGTCTGACAGGGTTGTTGTCTATACTACAAGGTTCGTACTCACCAACTTTCAGCCTCCAGTGTTTAGTTTTGAGCAGTGTTTTTAAAAGGCGATTGGAGGCATTTTATTCAAATTTGCCGACTGACAAAATGATGGAAATTGAAGTTTTTAAATATTCGGTTGTCTGGATTGGATCCGATTGAAAGTGTCAATCGTTGTGGATGTATTTGGGGTTTAGTTGTGCGAAATTGAAATTTTTTTTAGCCGGACCCATTTTGGGCTTGGCTTGCCTCATTATTCCTAAGGAGCCTTGCAGTCTATCTTTCGAACAGAGTTTGAAATCCATCACTACTTTTTAAAGCAGAGATTTTTGTTAAAATTTTAGTGGAATGTGGTGTGGTAGACATGCATACATAATTTGGAAACACCAAGCATTTTAGCATTAACTAGGCTCATGCAATGAAATATGTACCATGTGCATTCTTTTTAAAAACACACCAGCGGGCAGAGAAGGCTCTACACCAATCCATGGAGTTTGAATATTTTATTGAGCTGCATACATTTTTGAAAATAATGGATGCACTCTAACATGCATACACCAAAGGGATAAGCAAGAGGCTATGCATTTGGTAAAGGCAGTTCATAAATGGAAGCCAACATTAAAAAACAAAGTAGATGTCATTGTTTTGAATGCAAAACAGCCAGCGTAGGAAAGCGTATAATGGCACTAGCATTTGAATTTTAAATGGGTGTGAGAAGGCTGTCAGAGCACATCAAAGGAGAGCGTAGAAATAAAAGCATTGCCAGTGTAATAGTGGAGAGAGTCCCGCGTGAGCCCAAGCCATGGATACCAACATTTGAATTAATAATGCCAACGTATATATGAATGTTGCCGGTCCATTCAAAGAAGCTAGTGCATGGAAGAATGAGATTTGCAGGGAATGTGAGGAGGAGTTCTCATGTCTACACAGATAAAGAATGGTCCTCCACTCAAAGCTCCCTCCCCGTGAACTTTCTATGCACTAGATTTGTAAAGTGATGTGGTTGGTAGAGGAGTGTGTTTGCCTCACAATGCAGCACTTTCTCCATTTTATAAGAACAGAGCACGTAGAGGAGGATTTTCTTTGTGTGTTGGCATTGTCAGTAGTGTGCACTGTGTTTCAAGACTGCATACACTTTTCTGAGATGTTGAAAGCATCGTTAATTAAATTATAAATTGTTCTTCATCTTTGCACACTTCGATCAAACCGGTGTTCGACGCATCATTTATATTGGGTGTTTCAAATAGAGGGCTCTCTTTCCAGTTAGAATGGCACATAAGTTTTCAAGCATGGGTAGGCCTCTTTTAGTGATATCCCACGCATCAAATATGAAGTGAATGCATGCTAGAGAGGAGCTGTGAGTTTGGTAGGAGGTTTGCAAACACTTTGCTAGGGACTGAACACACCAACATGAGATATGCACATGTTATTGGCTGTTACGTTTGAGCAGTAGACTCATTGCTAAAAAAAAAATCCTGTACGTGTCCCCTTAGGAAATACGCATACACCTTTTGGGTGTTGTGGTTACCATAAAGAAGTGTGTTGTTACGCATACCTCAGGAGGAAATGAAATGCGTAGGTGGAGGTTGTGAGAGTTTTTTGGAGGTGGCTGCATGCAGGACAAATGGTGCCACTGTTTTCCCCCTTACACACCATTTGTTCGTGATTTTTTCAGCACACTAAGGCAATGGAAGTCGATGATGTGCATGCACCAAGGCTGCAGAAGGTTGCGTGAGCCTTTAAGGCTACGTTTTCCTCCATTTAATGAGACAGTCTACAGGAGAAATTGGGAAGCGGCTTGCACAAGTGTTATGGAAAGCATCACTAGATTTCCGCTCATGTACTGTGTGAATATTTGCGCACCATTTAGAAGCGTTTGGAGGGGTCTTTGGCCATGGTAAAGGTGTAGGTTGGAGGCGCCAAAACCAAAGGATTTGGGGTCTATGCCGCTAGCAAGCATCGAGCAGGTGTGTGTGTTAGTCGGCAGGAAGATCGGGTGCACTGTGGTGTTTAGTCCCACATGCAACCCAGTTTGTATATCAAAAATATTTAAAACAAACAACACTCGAGAGTGATGTAAAGCAAGTAAAGAAAGAGGCGCTTCTGCTTCTTTCACCTTGTGGGCCCACTTCCGGTCATGTGTCAGCTGGGCACTATACATGGTATTTTGAAAAAAGCCTTTAAAACTCTCTGAGCATATATCCCACATCGATCTTGAGAACGAGCTAAGAAGAGTTTATAAACATTTCAACATACAAACAAGGTAGATCAGATAGAAGAGGCTATGCTCACGCGACTTGTGTTGGAGCCTCGATTTCTGTGCCAGTAGGCGGTCCCCATTGCTAGATAATAAATTTTGACGGGTGACGCAGTGTGAAGACTCGACCACCTAGGGATACGTGCCCAACATCCAACAGACGTCACTAATCTGCTGGGATGAAGATGCTCAGAGATTAAAGCGGTATAGCGAGGAGGTGACAAGTGTCACTTGATGACATGGCCGAAATGGTACAATCAAACGCTCGGTGGATTCGTGGGACCAATCAAAATATGACATGTGGCACCGGACGATGACAAAGCAGAGGCGGACAATTGTTCGGCCACCTCGGGATTCGTGTAAATCTGACGGTTATCGTAAAGGCGCAAGGTTGAAGATGCTCGAAGTTTAACCATGGCGAAATAGTGAGAGGCTGACACGTGTCCCAAGGTGAGATTGCAAGCTGGCACCCAGTCAGCGGTACAAATGAATCAGGTGATGCCAAGTGGCATGGGGCCCACCTCGAAATTTGAGGTCTGCGTAAAGTTATTAAATTCAAATTTATAAAGTTGGACTATGTCAGAAATTCAAAAAATTAAATAATGGAGGCTGTTTATGGAGAATAATGTTTGAGGGCTTTATTTTTACCCAAATATGCAAGTGTTATATGTTTCCAGAATCGGTGCGAAACGAGCTTTCCAATGGCAGTGCTAAAAATCAGTTTTGACCAGTTTGGTAAGAGCAGTAATTGATTGTGTATTCCGGGTTCAGATTTGGGTAAAGATGCAGATATTTGTAAAAGTTGTTCTAGAATGTAAATGCTATCAGATTTGTCTAAGATATTTTTGAGAGTCTTAGGGTTGACCGTGTTGCCCTAAAAATGCCCTAAATGATCTTTTGTTTACGGCATCCTTGTTCTTATAAAATGAATTTTGTGATCATTTAAAAGGGCTGGCTGGAAATTCTTGACACAGGAAGCTGAAAAGCTAAGTGTGTATCCTTAGTCCAGGTTGTAACATGTTTTGCTAGTTGTATCAATACTAGGGAAAAACCTTCTATATCCTTTGCATATTGTCTAGGTGTTGTATTCTGGAATAGTTTGTAATACAAGAACTTGAGTTCTCATACTTAATACAGTTTTCAGTTTTCAGATCTCTCCTTCTGTTGTGTTTCTTGGGTTTTGAGTTTTCTAACTCTTTGCACAGGGTTTACTTGTGTATATGTTTTATCTCTCAGTCTTGATCTAGGATCAGGTTAAATGTCTCTGAGTGAAGCATAGATTCATTTGGTTCAAGTTAGGAAGGATGTTTGTAAGCAGTGTATGAATCTGGTTTATTGTGTTTATGGCTTGGAATCTGTGTTCTTGTATTCTGTATCTTTTTCAGATATATTTTCCAATGGATAAGGCACTGATCATAAGTTAGTATCCCCTGTGCTGTTACAAGTTTGGCATGGTTGTTTACATTCTGCAAGAAATCACATAATCATTACCAGTTATTTTACTTTTATTTACATTTACAGTTGTTCTACACAGTGATGGAGAGTCAATGAATAATAGGTTGTTATTTAGTACTTTCTCACTATCATCTGTTGTAAGATCCAGTATTGAATAAAGAACATAGTTAAATCTATTGGATCAGGTGTACCCACCTTGGTTTTGCAGAGCCAGAAGTGAAGAGGGCAGTCTTGTCCCTATAGTTGGTCCAGTTGCTTATAGATTTCCCATATTTGGAATTAACCACTCCTTAACATTAGTCATAAGCATATTGGTATCTCATGGAGTGTAAAATCTTTTGAAGAAGCAACAAGGTCAATACCTGCTAACACCTCCCACATCATGTCATACTTTATTTAATTTTTTTTTTTCTTACAAATAACAGATTAACCAGAATTCACCATGTTATTCCCTATCTTCTCTTGCATTCTTATATGTTTCTCTTTTTACTTTCAACAGTTTTTCTAGAAGATGACAATCTTAAATGCAATAGGCCTCCAATCATTGAATTAATACAACAACAAAAAATTCAATGTTGGGAATTTTCTTAATTATTTTTAGTTCTTTCAAATGTAATTGAATTTGAATATAGTTGCTAATATCCAGGGCTAGAATCTCTGGAAAGGCCTTCCATATCCACAACATTAGACGAGGATCACCTAATTGTAACCTAAATGTCGAAAGAGAATTTATGCATATCAAAACGGGTACGTATAAGATTGATAGAGCAATATCCAACCATATCATCATTCTACATGGTAAAAGAAAATATCCCACAAATGCTAATTACATCAATTGTCATAGGTTTCTGCAAACAAGATATGAATCTCCATTCTATATATTGAAGAATTTTCAGAGCTGATTTGAGTATTTTACAAGAAAAATTATTCCTGCTAAGAAAACAGGAGCAAGTGGAAAGATAATACATAAGGTTGTGCTAATTGCATCTTAGCCATATCCGAAGTAAGATGCTCAGTGGAATGAAGAGAAAAAAAAGTCAATTCGATGGTATTTCTTACAAACTAAATAATTACCACTTAAAGTATTCTTTAACATACTATAAGCCGAGAACTACAACTCTCTTATTTCGAGATCTGTCCATGCATTCAATATAACATCAATACATTAATTTTAAAAGTGATTCCAAAGACCCTAAACATGCAACTGTTTTCTTCTCAATTTCTTGTTTCCTCAAAAATGTAACTTCTATGGGATAGTTGTGCCTTGTGGATCCCACCTTAATAGATAAATATCAGACTCTGTTGACTAGTTATGATACCCCATTTCACAGTTAGAATAACAAAGAGTCATACATGAAGATGATGCATCATGTAGCAATCATACCATTGCTAACTGTATGGAAGAGTGGCCAAGCTTATCAACAATAGGGAAAAAAATTAATACCATTTACTTTTGTTTAAGAAAATAGTTAAATCATCCTTAGAAACAAGCTGCATAAATGCTATTTAATGGAGTTTATTGTGAGTAGAATAATATGTTGTGCTTAGGTACACAACAATCTCTATGATGAATGTTCCCAATTGTTCCCATTTTCAGTAACCTTCATCTGTTTATGATACATGAAAGTGCTTGGATTACTTGAGAACTGTATCTCCATTGACCTCTGAACCTATCTTGCATACTCTGTCTTTTGTTAACATGTCATGAAAGTAGTGATGTGTTGAAGTTGCTTAAATTGTCAATCCAACTAATTAGTGAGATTAGTGGCTTAGTTGTTATTGAATTCAACTTCTTTCTTGATCTAAATCAAATCTCACTGAGTGCTCTTTTTTTGAATTGGTATGCTAGTTCACCTTTTAATGTTTCATTAGTGAAATGCTAGTAGTTTAATACAATTAAGTGAAGTGCATGTGAATGATTTCAAATTTACAACTATGTTCATGTTATAAGAATGGGTTCAGAGTTACAATAGTGTATAATATAGGATCAATTTTACAGTATGGTATTTGAAGATGTTATTGAGCTTATTTGGAGATGTTATTTTTCATGCACAATATTATTGAAAATAGAAATGATTGGAAGCTTCAAACTGTGTTTATGATATGGGATCAATTATAGAATCACAACATATGGTATTTGAACAAGTTGAGAAGTATGTATGGTTGTTTTAAAACTTACTTGGAGATGTTGCTTATGCACAATGTTATTGAAAAATTTGAAATGATCGGAGGTTTACAACTATGTTTATGATGGGGAGCACTATAGTGTTGCAACTTATGGTATTTGAAAAATTTAGGGGCTATGCCCATGTTTTAAAACTTACTTGGAGATGTTGTTTCTCATGGACAATGTTATTGCAATTTGAAATGATTGGAGGCTTATGATTGGGCTCATAATATGGGATCATTTTAGAGTTGCAAGTTATGGTATTTGAGCAATTTAAGAGCTATGCATGTGTTTATCATGAATAGGTGTTATTGAAAATTGAAAAGATTGGAGGTTTACAACAGTGTTCATGATTTGGAATCGATTCTAGAATTGTTACTTATGGTATTTGAACAAGAGATGCTATTTTTTATGCACTATGTTGTTGAAACTTGAAATGTTTGGGGGCAAGTTAATATGCAAGTCTCAAAATTCCAAGGCTTGATGCAATGCTTTTGTGCAGTTTAGCCGCAGAGCAAAGTCACCAGATTGCATGCATTTGTTATGTTAAATCATTGTTTTTTGGGTCAAATTTGGGTCAGTATAAAAGTGCATCATGTAAATCCTTTAACTCTATATTCTTGAAATTTGCAAGGGTGAGATGCCCTATTCTGGACTCATGACATTGAATTGAAAATTTGAAATTTGTTTCCACTTTTATTACTAAACATAGAATAACTATATGATTTGTCAAATAAACTTCATACTTCTATGTAATGATTTGTTGTTAAATAGATGATGTAGCTAATGCAAACCGGGCAATAAGCTGGATCCATTTGTGTCAAAGGCATATTTGCGGAAGGGGTAGGCACTTTTCTCTTCATCTTTGTGCCTTTATGATTCCATTGTGCATGCTTGTTTTGCAATTTTTTCCTTAATGTTATTCAAATATACATTTGTTTGTACAGTATTGCTTGTTTCTCATTGGAGGAGTATTAGACTGCTAAGGCTGCTTTCAAGGTAGGCTCTGCTTTGGATGCTGGCAATTCAACATTTAACACATGGATTGAAAAATGTGATGCTCGTCTGGTTGGTAAGTCCCCTTTGATATTTTTAGCTTGTTGCGGGTTGGCCTAATTTAAAATTACATGATTTTGTTGATTGATACATAGAATCAGTGAGATACATGTGAATTCATCAGTCTTAAAAATTATGTTTTAGATAGGCTCATTGCTATACTTTCAACATGAATTTTGAATTATAATCCCCTCAGAAAAGAGTGTCTACTACCAGGTGGTTGCATATGGCAAGCCTCCATTTAATTTGATGGTAATATTTTTCAAATGGTGCACTATTCTAGTTAACCCTATTTTTAGTCAATTGAAACTGCAGTGAGGATGCGACAACTTCAAAGCTTTTGTGTTTGGAAGAACTACGTGGAGAGAAAATAATAACAGACAATTGATCTCAAATAATGTCTTCAAATCTTTTCTAATTGTGCATTGCCTTCACCTTTAATACTCATGCATATTGCTGACATCTTCATCTTTGTTCTATAGCAGCAATGTTTTGATTTGCAATTTTTATAACAGTGGCTCGCTCTTGTATCAACATCTTGATCACTGTCATTCATGTCTCAAAACATATTTATACCACTGTCTTTAATGGCACTAAACACCATTATCTTGGCATTATAGAAGCAACACTTTTTTCTTGATCTTTCAAGCCACTTTTTATATCATGTTTAGTGGAAAGTACTAGTATACATGGTATGATTATTTTTTAAAGGGTACTAGGTCAATGGAAGAGCACCTACTTTACAAGTAGGATGATGGTGGTTCGATTCCATCGTGCTTTAATATGACTAAATTAATAACTAAATATATGATCAAATAAATGACCAAATAAATGACCAAATAAACGACCAAATAAATGACTAAATAAACGACCAAATAAATGACCAAATAAATGACCAAATAAGCAAATAAATGATCAAATAAACTATTAAATAAATGATCAAATAAACGACTAAATAAATGACCAAATAAATGACCAAATAAATGACCAAATAAATTACCAAATGACCAAATAAACGACTAAATAAATGACTAAATATATGACCAAATCAATGACCAAATAAATGACTAAAATAGTTTAGTCATAAATTTGGTCACGAAATAAATGACCGGCAATAAACTACCACTGGTCATGTGACCAAATTTGATCATTTATTTACAATTTTTGGTAGTTTATTTGGTCATATATTGCTATTTTTGTACTAGTAGAACTGATAGAACTTCTTTATGTCCTATGTCTCTTATTGTTGCTGATGTTAGCTTTGCAATTGTAAATTCATGTTATGTCATTCCTATATCTTTTAAAATTTTCTTTATTGTGTTGTCAACTCTCTTTTTAGCTAATTTATCTGCATGCAATGACTTTGCGGAGTTAAAGTTCTCCTCATATGTTCCAAATCTTGGATTATTTGCATCCAACTTACATTTAAGTAATCTGCCAATGTATCCTTCTATTTCAGCTTCAGAAACTTCATATCTAAGTGGATCTATAAATTCCACTCTAGGTTCAACTACTTCAACAAAAGTGAAATCAATGTCAACCATAAATCATATCTTATTTCTGTATTTTTCTACAATAACTAGTGGAATCCTTGATCTTTTTCTCATTTGGTTATGAAAATCCTTGATTAACAAGGTTGCGCTCTCATTTACTTTGTCTACAAGGTGTCTTAGGTACACCTTATTGATTATGTCCATTGTATTCACATTATCATTCCAATATTCTCCAATAGTATATGGAAATCTTCTCAACAAATGGAAAAACATATATGTGATCAGATATGAGAATCTAAACTGTGAGTTCTTAGTTTTCTTAATCTTCTCAAGGTTTTCTATCAATCGAATTCTTAGAATTTCACACATATCAACTTGAACTTTTTCAACACACATCAAATAAGATGCATATACCATACCGGCTGCCATATCATCTTCTCTATAATTTGCACAAAACTCAGATGTTAAAATATTTCTTACACATTTAACATCATCTTGTATGATCTTTTTGATTACAATTCCTCTACCATTGTAAGATGACTTAGTGTTGTCTAGTACAGTTTTCTTTACATTCTTCTCATTAAAAGGAATAACTCCAGATTTTGACAAACTGACTACCTCATGAATTAGATCTGCAGTGATACTTATCACTCTATCATCTAACCAAAATTTGCCTTTGTGGATTCTACTCAAAATGATCTTTGTGCATTCATCATCCTGGAATTCATAATGAAGTGGATACTTGACAACCTCATTATCTTTCAAATATTCAAACCCTACTTTGAATGACATGTCCTGATTATATATCTTGTTGTATTCCATGATTAGGTTTCCATCTTTTAAGGTCTCAAACTTGCATTTGAAATAGCTTTTCACATCTTCTAAATGCAAAACTTTGTCTAGAATGGATGACAGTGCAAGACTAGGGTCTTCCTCCAAGGGTTCTACTAGTTCCCTTTTAACTCTAGGTCTAACTAAATCTTTTATATGGTGAACAAGTGATGCATCCATGATTCTTGCAAAACTTAACTGCTTTGATAGATTTACTTAGTAGAATACCTTAAAAACATGATTTAGGGCTTTGTGGAGATCTGTCACGAAATCCTTTTCCAAATCTTGCAAACTTCTCTTAATCTCCACTGAATCATTCTCCTTGTCACTTGTAGTCGCTTGAATGATCAAATAATACCGATCATATGCTTTTATCCTTTAAATTTTTAAGATTCTAACATCACATTCAATTTCTTTTCTACTTCTTTCCAAAAAGTTGTTCTTGGTTACCTGCAAAACTTCATTCTTTTCGTGTAATGGCATGCATTAATATTATCTCATGTACTCTTAACCATGGCATCATTACATCATTTACTACCTCATATTAACTTCGCAAGACTTAATTCAATCTACTCTAACTTTTACACTATTCTAATCTTCTACTCTAATACATTCTTCATGATTTAATTACTTCAAGTGCTTTGAGATGGGTTAGGAAGTGTATCGTCTAAAAATGGAAGCACTTGCATCTTGATAAGTTTAGCACCCTATTTTAGTACATTTAACATGATAGATTTACATTTAGGATGCATTCTGCACTTGATTTCTTCATTATAGGTGAAATTAGGGTTAGGATCCCAAAGATTATCCTTAATTTCCCTCTTCCATGGCTCTATTTTCTAGGTAGGACTTAGAAATAGGTCCTCCTAGCCTTCATCATGATTATCATAGGATTTTGTGCCTCTCCCTGGCAATCTGCCCTATTTTGACATCATTTCTAAGTCTCTGGGCATGCTTGGGACCTCCTGTTTCTGATTTTGGCAGGACTTGGACCCTCGGGTCAAGGACAAGGTCGTCCCCGAGCTAGGTCAGGGTCGAGGTCATCCTTGAGCTAGGTGAAGGACGATGTCGTATTTGACCTCCTTCAAGATTTGGTTCCCCTTTTCAAATTTGGTCCCAGTAGGCCCCGAAATCAATGTCGGGCCTTCAGGTCTGAGTGCAGAAAGGTTTTAATTCAAAATTAATTTAATTATTTTCCCTCCTTAGTTGGTTATTGTGATTGGATCATAATTCAAGGTGAAATTTGAATTATGGGTCCTCACATTACTCTAGGAGCCTCACCTTGAAACCTCTATATAAAGACTCTCATTTGCATTCATTTTCACCAAACAATTTCATGAGCAAGTATCCATCAAGTGGAGACAACAAAATTGAAAAAGCAATCAATGGTGGAGTGAAGATGCAAGATTGCAAGAGGATGATATAGAAGATCAAGCCATTGTTGATATCAAGCATTTTTGTGAACACACCATTGTGAACACCTATTTGGAGGAAGAGAGATCCTTTCTTCCTTGATCCACCATTGCCAACATTCAAGCATTCAAAGATGCAATCATGGGGTAGCAATTGCAGATTATGAGTTTGGTAGGAGTACTTTATCCTTGGGGGCTTGGTATGCTTTCTTATCTAATTCAAATCTATGCATTGTTTCCTCATACATATTCATGCTAGGGTTTTAATCTAGAGGATTAGATCTTGGCATTACACTTTCAATACACACACACATTTTATTTCAATCGACTATTCGTGAAGGTGGAGATCACAAAAATGAGAGTTTCACTAAGACAAGACCTTATATAGCCACAAAAAAAAAATCATTTTCAGATATCTATAGTCGTTTCAAAAATTGAAATGCAGATCTGAGTACCCTTTTCAACAAACTTCCGAGATTTGCGAACAAAGTCAAAGTTGACCTTCAAAATCTCGAGGTAGTCTTTGACCTTTTATTGGGGTCAAAGACTACCCACTGCCAGAAACACAAAAGTTTTCTAGTTTTTATTTGTTTTAGTTATCTTGTCCCAGATCTGGTTGCAGAATCTTCTGAAACTACGCACAGGCTTCAAAAAATAGGTATTTCTAGATTTGCTCAATTATGAGGTATGTATTTAATTTAATTTAATTTCAAGCATTTCTAGATTTACCTTATGCAATTCCAATTCAAAATATTACAAATGAATAATAGGTGAATGATTGATGCATTGTTAAAGCTCCATTTTACCATTATTCATTTTGGTGAACCCGTTTACAACAACTCTTTCTTTTTGGTGTTAGATTTAAATCTTGCATGCTTATAAGATTAGATTTCTTGTATTTATTTATTTCATTTATATTTAAAAAATATAAAAATATTTACATTTTCATGCTTTTATTATTTCTTTGTATTCAACATGTATGATTATTGTTTTGAGTACTTTTATGAGACTTTTATTGTACAAGAGGATAAATTCCCTAATGAGGTACATGGTAGTGAGAATGAAAATGGCTTGGATAAGATCTCCATGGATCCTATTCCTATTTCACTCTCCTCCACAACCTCTCCAATGGACCTTTACCATAGGGTGTGTGCATGGTTACCTTCATGTCCCACTATTTGCAACATTGATAAACCTAAAATGGTATATCCTACACCTTTGATGACGGTAAAAGGATTTCCTCGCATAACAATTAAGGGTAAACCTAGAGATCCTTTGGATTTCTTTGATAACACTGATTCCGTTTCACATGCTTACCACACACGGAATAACCCTCAACCTATTGTTCTGGTTTCTTTACTGCCTTCTCAACCTATGCTTCCTCAAGCACCTAGGTTTCCATCTACCTTTAAGGAGTATAAATTACTTGACCAATTACGTGATACTCCTACTAAGATATCTTTATGGAAATTACTTCAAACTTCCTCGACATATCATGAGGCATGGCAAAAAGCTTTATCTACTCTTCTTGCTTTGCCTCCTAATCAAGAGAACATTCATTCTATTTTGGATTGTATGCATACTATGCCTTCTGTACCTCCTATTTTGTTTTTTGATAATGATTTACCTTCTGTCAAGGTGCGGAATCAATATGATGCTCTTATGGTTGTTGTTTCTATTAATCAGAGTATCATTCGAAGAACCTTAATTGATAATGGATTTGAGCTTAATGTTTGTAGCATAGATATGTTTAAGGCAATTAAGACTGATCTCACCACTATTCAACCTGATAATGTTCCTATACGTGGATTTGACAATATTGCGAACAAAACTTTGGGCATTATTACCTTACCTATTAAAGTTGGTCCAGTTATTCTAAATACTCCTATATATGTTATGCTTGGACCTCTCAATTATAACCTTCTTGTAGGAAGACCGTGGTTACATACTATGCATGCAGTTCCTTCTACTCTTCATCGCAAGGTTAGGTTCATCTATAACAACTTAATGTATACATTACATGCAGATGATGCGCCGAATCCTTGCCTAAATGCATAATATGCCAAAATCTCTGAGCCTCTTCAACCTAGTAAAGAAATTGAAAAACAACATGAGATTCAACAATAGGAAGCTCCATCTTCTTCTTTGATTGAGGATGATTGGGGGACATTGGATTTTAATCCTACTTTTATTGGAAAACATAAGGTCTCTGATTTGGAATTTATGAAGCAACAAAATGAATTTGAAAAAAAAAAGTTTTTATTCCTTCTTCGCTTTCTGAGGAACTAAAAAGTAATTTTGTTTCCACTTCGATTAATGAAACAATTGAAACTATAAAGCTTGATTGTTATGATATTGTGACATATGCGTCTCCTTGGACTCCTTCTGATATGATTGATCAATATGATCCTGGTTATCATATGCTTAAGAAATTGGGATTTAATGGGAAAGGATGTGGTAAATATGAACAAGGTATACAAGTACCTTTGTATAATGAATTTTATGATCATACATATGGATTAGGATTCAATCCTTATAGACAACCATCCGCTTTTCCTCTTAATGTTAATCATATTTGTAGTGGATAGTTGAAATTGGTTAACCCACTTCTTATTGACCTTAATCAAGAACCTTCTTTGGATATTTTTCTTGAAGATGAAGCCTTAATGGAATTTTTAGGAGTTTATGAAGACTTACCTATGTTTCATCACAAACGATGTAAACCTTATTGTCTAAATACCGATGCTTATTTTGGAAAACATGATAAACAAGATACTCTACATTTATTGAAGGATTCTCTAATACAAAGTGATTTGTTAATTACTGAAACTATTGATATTCAAATGGATGAAAACAACTCTGAAAGGATGATAAAGATTGGGAAATGTTTGAATCAGGATGAACGTGATCAGTTGGTTTCCCTTTTTCTTGAATTTAAGGACATCTTTGCTTGGACATATTTAGATATGCCGGGTATAGATTTTAAGATTGTTACTCATAACATTGTTTTAAAACAGAATATGAAACCTATGGAGTAGAAAATTCAAAAGATGAATCCATGAATTGCTTTATTAGTCAAAGGAGAAATTGAAAAATTATTGGATTTTGGATTTATCCGTTCTATTGATTAGTCAGATTGGATTTCAAATATTGTGCCTGTTTCAAAAGGAGAAAATAAGATGAGGATGTGTACTGATTTCAGAGATTTAAATAAGGCATCCTTAAAAGATGATTTTCCATTACCTAACATCGATATGATTGTGGATTCAATAGTGGGACATGCCTTGTTATCTTTTATGGATGGTTTTTTGGGATATAATCAAATTTTTATCCCTCCTGAAGATCAATTTAAGAATGCATTTATAACATCTTGGGGAACATTTTGTTGGGTCATGATGCCTTTTGGATTAAAAAATGCAGGAGCAACTTATCAATGAGCTATGACTTTGATTTTTCATGATTACATTCATAAGATCCTTGAAGATTATGTGGATGATATTTTAGCAAAATACATACAAAGAGAAGATGACGTTACTATTTTACGACAGATATTTGAAAGGATTAGAAGTTACATGAGATTGAATCGTAAGAAATGTGTCTTTGGAGTTGATTCCGGTAAATTACTAAGATTTATAATCTCTAAGCGATGCATAGAAGTAGATATTGAAAAGATTGAAGCTATTGTGAATATGCCTCCTCCTAAGAATATTTCTCAATTACGAATTTTACAAGGAAAACTACAAGCTATTCATCACTTTATTTCTAATTTAGCGGACCGTACTATCCCTTTTACTTCCTTTCTTAGAAAGGATACCACTTTCTCTTGGAATGATGAGTGTAAACAAACTTTTGAGAAATTTAAGGAGTATCTTGCAAATCTTCCTATCTTGCAGCCAACTAAATTTGATAAACCATTCCATTTATATACTTCAGCGACTTCGTAGGCTGTGAGTGCGTTGTTAGCTCAAAATGATAACGATGGTAGGGAAAGACCTGTGTATTACATTCATTGGACTTTACTGGATTATGAAACAAGATACAAAGATTTGGAAAGACAATGTCTAGATGTAGTTTATGCATGTCATAAACTCAGTCATTATCTTATAAATGCTGAAGTTAATGTGATTGTTAAATTTGATCCTTTGAAACATCTTTTTTCACAAACTGATCTCTCTAGCCGGTTGGAAAAATGGGTGATGTTTCTTACATAATTTGATCTTAATTTTATTTCTCGGAAGTTTATTAAGGGACATGCTTTGATAGATTATTTAGTCGAAGCTCCTTGTCCTCATCCTGATACATGTTCTACTTCAATAGAATTCCCTGATGATAATATTCTAGCTATTCAACAGGATGATATTTGGGAGTTATATTTTGATGGGTCTAAATGTAAGATAGGTTCTAGTGTGGGTATTATCTTGATTCCCCCTATGAAAAAACCCATCCCTTTATCATACAAATTAACCTTTCATTGTACTAATAACATTGTGGAGTATGAAGCTCTTATAGCTGGCCCACAAGCAGCTTCATAGCTTAGTATCAAACATTTACAAATATATGGAGATTCACAATTAATTGTTTAACAAATTAAAGGAGGATATCAGACTAAGAATGATAAAATGACACTATACAGAGATTTAGCTCTTAATGAGCTTTCACAATTCTCCTCTTATAGGATTAAGACTTTACCTAGGTAGGATAATCGACATGCAGACGCCATAGAAAGTGCAGCTTCTTTGGTTTGTCTTGAAAATAATGTTGAAAACTTTCAATTCACTATACAAACTCTTAAAGGCCCTGTAATTTCTGAAAAGATTACCTCTAATTGTTTCAATTTGCATTCGGATGAATGGTATTCACATATTTTTTATTTTTTGAAGGATGGTACTTTTCTTGAATTAGCAACAAGAAACATGTGTAATCGTATTAGGAAGCTTGCAGCGTGTTA
This sequence comes from Chamaecyparis obtusa, assembly GCA_027943335.1. Taxonomy (NCBI): domain Eukaryota; kingdom Viridiplantae; phylum Streptophyta; class Pinopsida; order Cupressales; family Cupressaceae; genus Chamaecyparis; species Chamaecyparis obtusa. The sequence goes on along the minus strand of BSBK01007765.1, from coordinate 457,790 downwards.
GATCATTTTAGGAGATATGCTTTACAAATGCTCTTATGAAGGATTATTATTAAGATGTCTCAATAGAACATAAATACCTATAGCTTTGGCCGAAGCTCATTCTAGTTCTTGTGGGGGACATTTTGGTGGAAAATCTCTGGTTAATAAATTACTCAGAATGAGATATTATTGGCAAACAATGGAACAAGATTCTTTCATGTTTGTTAAGAAATGTCCTCAATGTCAACAACATAGTAATTTGATTCATGTTCCTACTCGCGAGCTTCGTAATCAAGTTTCTCCATGGCCTTTTAGTGTTTGGGGTTTTGACCTTATTGGAAAAATATCACCAGCTTTTTCTCAAGGACATACTTACATTCTAACTGCTACATATTATTTCACGAAGTGGGTAGAAGCTATCCCTCTTCGTTCAACAATGATAGATGTTATTTGTGATTTCATCCTTAATAATATCATAACAAGATTCAGTATTCCTTCGACGATAATTTCGGATAATGGTACCTCTTTTAAAAACAAAGAAGTTTCAAAATTATTGGAGAAATATAGAATTCAACATAGATTTTCAACTCCTTATTATCCTCAATCTAATGGACAAGCTGAAGCATCATATAAAATCATTGAACAAATTTTGAGAAAAATAGTTAGTAAGCATGCAGAAGATTGGTATACTCAACTGACCTGTGCTTTTTGGGCTTATAGGACTAGTGTTCGTACTGCCACGGTTACTTCTCCTTACAACCTTTTCTATGGTACTAATGCTATTATGCCTTTGGAACTAGAAATACCTTCTCTACGTGTTTCATTTCATGGGATAATTGATAAGGATACTTTTCATGAACAACGCTTACAAGAGCTGGAAATGTTGGATGAACAATGAATACATGCATTAGAACATATAAAATCTTATCATAAATCTCTTCGGAAATAATACAATCATAAGGTAATTGAACGAACATTTGCGATTGGTGATTTAGTCCTTTATGAGAATCAATGAAATGTGAATGCTTTACCGGGAGAGAAAGGAAAATTTAGCCCTAATTGGCTTGGACCTTTTGTTGTTATTGAAGACTTTGGTTTAGGTGCTTATAAACTTGTTGATATGGATGGTGTTTCTTTCAAGGAACCCATTAATATTATGCATCTCAAACTCTATTATCCTTAATTTCATTCATTCTTTCTTGATGCATTTATGTATTCTTTATAAAGTTTGTTTTATAGGTCATTATTGAATATATTTATGCACATTTATTTCTTTCTATTAATTTTTATATTGATGAAAGCATAGTAATCAAACATATAACTAATTAGTAGAGAAAGTTTTTCATTCATCAAAAAGAGTTTTTCAAGTTCTGATACATATGTGGTGAATGGCCCTATTTATCACTACGCCTATCACTGTGCTCTGATGGTCAATGGCTCCCAAATCTCTCTACCCTATGATAGGAAGATGAAGATTTGTGTGTCTGTGTGTGGCTCCTCGATATGCTCATACCCTGTGGACGCTCTCGGGCACTTTGTAGCTTAGCTATCAGCTTCTCCTCCCTTTCTCTACATAGCCTCAGCTCTCGCTGGATGCATGCAAAGATGTCAACATGCCTGTCGGGATCTCTACGCCCAATGGAAGAATCTCACTCGTCTGCTGGTAGTCGGTAGGATATAATTTTATTCTTGAGAGTCTTGGATACAAAGCTCCTCCACTCCGCTACGCTAGCTGTAGAATGAAAATACATTTATCAGTCTAGTGTCTTTCTATCTCAAATCAAATCACGTGTTCAATCATAATTTCATATTTCATACCTGGGTCTCCCTCCTGCACGTCACTAAAGTGTCTAGATGGTGGGGGCATGGAGTGACTACTCTCTCCACACTCGCTATATCTAGGTCTCAGTGATGGTGTCTCTGTGTAGGGCCGTGGCGACCATCGTGATCTCAATGGTGATGTGTGATTAATGTGTATATCTGCACCAGTATCACCAGTTGGGGGCATTTCCTATGCTCTCTCCTCCTCTATGGGATCTCCCTCGGAGATGTGCTCCTCCTCATCTCTAACATCCTCATCTTCTTCTGCGGTACCACTATCTTGATGTGTGCTCTCTAAAAAGCATGGATCACCTGTGGGATAATCCTCAGGGAAGATGGGGTAGGTCCCCTATAGACTCTAGTACCTAATGTAATCCCAGCTCATACCTGAATAGGTCACATCTAATGGTACCTCTATGTCCTCTTTCTCATCTACATCACTGTCCTCTATGTCTTCTATTGATGGTCGACGCATGGCACCGAGTCTCTGATGGTACCTCGTCAGATGTACATAGTGAGGTACTGCTCTAGTGACTCCCTGTAACAGGCCAAACTACCTTATCACTCGATCATAATAGTATGACATCACTATATGACTCTAATGACCCTCTAGCAGCTTTCTCCACTGTAAATATCTCATCTGGAGTAGTCATGTATTAGGCCACTCTATCATCTGGTAGTAGGGTCTCCATATCACATCGGTGCTCAGAATGCAGTCTAGATGTACCCTCCAATAGAGGATATCTCCAAACTGCCAAGCATCTCTTAGAGGATACACAAAGACTCTCAGTGTACTCGCATCTACCATCACTAGAACTCCCTGTGGATGTGTACATGCAAAATGCTCAAACAACCAAATCTACAAGAGCGTGCATATCAATAGACTCTCCCTCTGATACCTCACTAGCTCATGGTATAGCCGGGCTAACATGTTGCGACCCCATGAGAACATGGTCCTCTCCCTCTCCATCCTCTCTATAAGATGTGTAAGAGGTGTACAAAATATGGTACTCTTTGAGTTCGGTAACACAAGCATGGATACTATGCAAAGCATCACCCTTCGTACTAAAGGTGTAGGGCCTAATAGTATGGATGATAATAAGACCTAGTCTGACTAGGTCTGCATCTATGGAACCTGTCCTATACAATACTCTACATCTGTACGAATCTCCTCACAAGCATGCTATTCTCTAGGTCTGACGATTTCACCTCGGACTGGAAGATGCATGATATTGTAGACATCCTCAAGGTCACTGTGATCTCTCCAGAGGGAAGATGGAAGGAGCATGTATCCTCATCCTACCTCTCTATCAGAGCCGATAGCATGGCTCGATGTAGTCTGATATGTGGAAGGACTGATACCCAGTATAGTCCCACATCTCTTAGTAACTACGTCTCATCATCATTAAGCTCAGACAGTCTCTCTTTGAACATGACTAGCAACTCTCCAAAGGGATACTCTCAGAGACGGACCAAGTCCTACAAGCACAAACATACATCATATCAATAATCTACATCATCAAATCTACAAATCTAACTTGACTAGGTCAAAGTCAACCTCAGTTAGGTCAAGGATAACCTTACTAGGTAAAAGTTGACTTTCTTGGGTCAGGGACGACCTTGTTGGGTCAAGGTCGACCTCATCCTAGATCAGGTGAAAATCTTCCAGTCAATGTCGACTTTGTTGGGTCAAAGTCGACATAGATGGGTCAGGGTTGACCTAGAGGGGAAAAAGTCGACCTTTCCTATGAAAAGTAGGAATTTGGAAAGTACAAAAGCATACAACAACAAACTCACCTCAGGAAGTGACCGTCCGGGAGCCAGGTTGTGTCTCAGAAGCTCCATGCGTGTCGCTCAAAGTTCCTCTCTCCTCGACATCTTGTTTCCTCTTTTTGAATCTACAAATGGTAAGAATGAGTAAGTATCTCTTCCTTTTCCTTATTTATAGTTCAAATTAGGGTTTTATTAGGGTTTCTTTTAGGGTTTTCTCATGGTAAACTCATATTTCCCTTATTATGCATTTAGATAGACATTTACTCTTTTCATCATAACTTGAGTTTGGTAACTTCGTTTTCAGTGCCATAAATGGCATTGGAATCGTGATTAAGATAAATAACTCTTTGAACAAGTTTAGGAAGGTTAGGAATCCTTATAATTGGTTTAGGAAAGGACTTTTCAACAAACTACATATCCAATGTATAAAGTTTTTCTTATCACCCTGTTTCACCCTTCGGAAGTAGAAAGCCAAAATAGGGGGACATAAGGTGCTTTACACACTTATCAATTGTCATATAGTAAGCTCTAGGTGATTTATAGATTTTCATTAACCTTGTGTATTGTAGGTTCAAACAGTTTTCTACAGGATCTCTACATTGAGGACTTGGATATATCCTTTTTATTTACTATGATGTTTTCTTACTTTAGCTTGTATATTCATAGTGTCATATCTGAGCTAAAGTGGGGACTAAATGTATTGTATTAAAATGGAAGCACTTCCATCTTGATAGGTTTAGTACCCTCTTTTAGTGCATTTATCATGATAGACTTGCATTTAGGATGCATTCTGCACTTGATTTCTTCATTCTAGGTGAAATTAGGGTTAGGATCCCAAAGATTCTCCTTAATTTCCCTCTTCCATGGCTCTATTTTCTAGGTAGGACTTAGAAATAGGTCCTCCTGGCCTTCATCATGATCATCATAGGATTTTGTTCCTCTCCCTGGCACTCTACCCTATTTTGACATCATTTCTAGGTCTCTAGGCATCCCGAGGACATCCTGTTTTAGATTTTGGCAGGACCTGGACCCCTGGGTCAAGGATGAGGTCGTCTTTGATCTAGGTCAGGGTTGAGGTTGTCCCTGACCTAGGTCAGGGATGATGTCATCTTTGACCTCCTTCAAGATTTGGATCCCCTTTTTAAATTTGGTCCCAACGGGCCCTGAAATCAATGTCGGGCCTTCGAATCCGAGTGCGGAAAGGTTTTAATTCAAAATTCATTTAATTATTTTCTCTCCTTAGTTGGTTATTGTGATTGGATCATAATTCAAGGTGAAATTTGAATTATGGGTCCTCACATTCCTCTAGGAGCCTCACCTTGAAACCTCTATATAAAGACTCTCATTTGCATTCATTTTCACCAAGCAATTTCATGAGCAAGTATCCATCAAGTGGAGACAACACAATTGAGCAAGCAATCAATGGTGGAGTGAAGATGCAAGATTGCAAGAGGATGATATAGAAGATCAAGCCATTGTTGATATCAAACATTTTTGTGAACACCTATTTGGAGCAAGAGAGATCTTTTCTTCCTTGATCCACCATTGCCAACATTCAAGCATTCAAAGATACAATCATGGGGTAGAAATTACGGATTATGAGTTTGGTAGGAGTACTTTTGATGCAAGAGCATCCTGGGTGTAAGAGCAATCTTGCATCACCCAAAAATATTTTTATTGCTTTTCAATAAAGGCTATCTTGTGCAGAGCTGCTATTTATGAAAATTTACTATTTTTAGTAAGTTGGTCATATGATCTCAGAATGTTCTGATTTCATAGGTGGAGGTTCATTTTGGTCGTATCAGCCTACCAGTTGAGTTTCATTGCCACATCATTAGTATTGGTGAAGTTATTGTAGTTTTTGGGTACGAAATCTTTCAGGTTAATTTTGAAGGTCTTAGAGGCTCCGGATCACGATCGACCCCCGGTTGACTAGTGCTAGTGTGTATCAAGCATTGTAGATCTCATCATGGCCTTTCTGAAAAGTGGTTACAATAGAAAAATGGAGCTATGGTCAAAAATTTATGGCCTCCAGAAGTTGGATTACCTAAAATCATATTTTGTATTTCTTTTGAGCCGACCCTATTGTAATAATTGTGAAAAATAAATAATTCTATGTTTAGTCAGCCTTAAAGGCTAAATTTCTGGAACCTTCTCGGGCGGTGGAAATTGCCTATATAAGGAAGGCTCGTAGTGTTGTCTTAGGCAGTTCGGAGCAGTTCTGGGTAGTAGATCTGGGTATTGATTTGAGACTTTGTCTTCCAGAATATTGTAAGGGAATGGCCATGTGGCTTTGTATATTGTAATTCTAAAAGTTTGTAATTTCACATTTGTGGAGATAATAAGAAGCCAATTTTCTGTTCTTGCATATTGTTGTTGTTTCTCTATTTCTGTTATGTGTTTGTGGTATTAAGGGGAGCACCCTTCATCAAGTGGTATCAGAGCAGGAGTTCATGAGTGTGTAAACAGATCGCCGATTGTGAGACAGTTTGCACCAGGACCATGGGTTAGGGTTTCTGTGTAAACAGATCGCCGATTGTGAGACAGTTTGCACCAGGACTGTGGGTTAGGGTTTCTATGTAAATTGATCACCGACTGTGAGGTAGTTTGCACCAAGATTGTGGTTAGGGTTTCAACGCGCATCAAGAAAATGCCTCCACAAAGGGAATGTGGCGGAAGAGCTGGTGTTGTAACACCTGAGGTTAGAGCACTCCAGAGACAAGTGTGAGCATTTCAAGAAGAGATTCGCAGAGGAATGAATCTTAATGTTAGAGACGAAAGCGAGGATGAAGCCGAAGAAGAAGATCAAGAAGGAGAAGTTGAAATTATGAACCAAGAGGAAGAAAGAATTTTTCGGGCCATTTCCAAGATTGGAAAAAATCTAAGATTGAGGTTCCTACATTTTCAAGAAATCTTAACCCAGAGGAGTTGATTGACTGGATCAATGAATGTGAAGAATATTTTGAGTATGAAGATATTGAGGATCCTGATAAGGTCAAATTCGCAAAGGCCAGACTAAAAGGTCATGCAAAGATCTAGTGACAAGAGATTCAATTGGAGCAAAATAGAAGAGGGAAAGATAAAATCACAAAATGGGATCAGATGGTGGATAAATTGAAGCAATAGTTCATCCTTGTTGATTATGAGCTTGACCTATTGAAGAAAATGCAAAGTTTGAAGCAAGCAGGACGATCTGTTCAAGAGTATACAGAGGAGTTCTATCGAATCCTCATCAAAACAAGCCATGCAGAAGCTGATAAGGAGAAAGTTTCCTGTTATCTTAATGGGTTAAGGCCGAGCATTCAGAAAGACTTGAATCTGCTTCGAATGAATAGTATTGAAGAGGCATACCAGTTTGCCCTAAAAGTAGAGGAAAAGATGAACAAGAAGTTTGAGAGCAGACAAAGCGGAAGAGGTCGTGAAGGAAGATCTGGTGGACAGTCATATGGAGATTGAAATGAAGATCCGAAAAAGCAGGATGAGGCCAGTAATAGTCAAAATCAAAGAGGAGATAATTTCAATCGTTTCCAAGATCAAAATAATAGAGATTAGAGAGGAAGAGGAAGAAGACAAGGATCTGGAAGAGGAGGCTTCTATGGAACATGTTTTCACTGTGGAAAAGAAGGTCATAGATAGGAAAAATGAAGGCTAGGCCAGAGTTGCACATGTAGATGAAGATGCCAGATCATCAAATTTTGAAGATGCTAAAAGAGGAGAAACGCTGCTTAACAAAAGAGTCATGTTGAGTGGTGAGAATGAACTTGAGCAAAGGAGGAGCTTGTTTCGCACTAGGTGCAAGTGTGAGGGCAAGTGTTGTGATGTGATTATTGATAGTGACAGTATTGATAATTTGGTGTCATAAGAGATGGTGACAAAGTTGAAGCTCAAGAGGTAGAAACATCCACATCCATATTGGGTTGCCTGGGTGTAGGATGACCACAAGGTCATGGTCAGTGAACAGTGCCTAATAAATTTCAAGATCGACGGGTACCAAGATGAGGTACTATGTGATACCATATCTATGGATGCATGTCATATGTTGTTAAGTAGAACTTGGCAGTTTGACAGATGTGTTGTACATGATGGTCGTGCGAATACCTATTCCATGACAAAGGATGGAGTGCGACATAAGCTAAAGCCATTGAAAGAGACTGAAGAAAAGGTATGTGGTAATGCAAGAATAAATTTTGTTGATAGAGAAAATTTATGAGATGGTATGCAACATGAGCATATGTGTTTTACCTTAATTCCAAAGGCTGGGAAAGAGGAAGTAGAAGATGTACCTATAGAAGCTACATAATTATTGAATGAGTTTCAAGATATTATATGTGATAATGTGCATGATGGATTACCACCAGTAAGAAAGATCAGTCATTAGATGGACTTGATTCCAGGAGCTAGTTTGCCAAATAAGGAAGCACACAGAATGACACTAGCATAAAGTGAAGAGTTGAAGATAGATTTGAAGTTTAGTTCATCACATCATCCACAGATTGTATATGAAAGTAGTCCAAAAAATGCATTTGAATTGAGAAAGATAGATAAAGGAGAAATAAGTAGTGCTGAAGCTAAGGATTTTGCAAAATATTTGAGGAACATCCATGAAGAGGTGAGGAAGCATATTACCAAGATGAATGTGCAGTATAAGGCTAAGGTAGATGAGAAAAGGAGGCCATAAGGAATTTCAGGTTGGAGATGAAGTCATGGTTCATTTGCGGAAGGAGTGGTTTCTAGTTGGTACATATAACAAGTTGAAAATGAAGAAGTTTGGGCCATGTAAGATATTGAAGAAGCATGATTCAGGAAATGCCTATGAGGTTGAGTTGCCTACTGAGCTGAATATTTCACCAGTGTTTAACATTTTAGATCTGACAGAGTATCATGAAGGAGGTGTTGAAGATGAGGTTACAACAACACAGTGGAGTATTCCAGCAACCAGTTCAGCTACCAAGAAGATTGAGGATATACTGGACAGTCGTGTTGACAGAAGCACAAAGAACATGACATATGAAGAATATCTGGTCAAGTGGAAAGGACGACCTGTTGAAGGTTCATCATGGCTGATAAGGGAGGAGGTTAACCGTCTTGGTTTTCCTCTTCACACTTGAGTCATGATAGGGTCACTTCTCAAATTACCCCGGGTGTGATGCAGGAGCATCCTGGGTGTAAGAGCAATTTTGCATCACCCAAAAATATTTTTGTTGCTTTTCAATAAGGGCTATCTTGTGTAGAGCTGCTATTTATGGAAACTTACTATTTTTAGTAAGTTGGTCATATGATCTTGGAATGTTCTGATTTCATAGGTGGAGGTTCATTTTGGTCGTATCAGCCTACCAGTTGAGTTTCATTGCCACATCATTAGTATTGGTGAAGTTATTGAGGTTTTTGGGTACGAAATCTTTCAGGTCAATTTTGAAGGTCTTAGAGGCTCTAGATCGCGATCGACCCCTGACTAACTACTGCTAGTGCGTGTCAGGCACTATAAATCTCGTCATGGCCTTTCTGAAAAGTGGTTACAATAGAAAAATGGAGCTACGGTCAAAACGTTATGGCTTCCGGAAGTTGGGTTACCTAAAATCATATTTTGTATTTCTTTTGAGCCGACCCTATTGTAATAATTGTGAAAAATAAATAATTCTATGTTTAGTTAGCCTTAGGGGCTAAATTTCTGGAACCTTCTCGGGCGATGAAAATTGCCTATATAAGGAAGGCCCGTAGTGTTGTCTTAGGCAACTCGGAGCAGCTCTGGGTAGTAGATCTGGGTATTGATTTGAGGCTTTGTCCTACAAAATATTGTAAGGGAATGCCCATGTGGCTTTGCATATTGTAATTCTGAAAGTTTGTAATTCCACATTTGTGGAGATAATAAGAAGCCAATTTTTTGTTCTTGCATATTGTTGTTGTTTCTCTGTTTCTATTATGTGTTTGTGGTATTAAGGGGAGCACCCTTCATCAACTTTAGCCTTGGGGGCTTGGTATGCTTTCTTATCTAATTCAAATCTATGCATTGTTTCCTCATACATATTCATGCTAGGGTTTTAATCTAGAGGATTAGATCTTGGCATTACACTTTCAATACACACATTCTATTTCAATCGGCTATTCATGGAGGTGGAGATCACCAAATGGGGGGTTTGCCTAAGGCAAAACCTTATATAGCCACCCCAAAACACCATTTTCAGATATCTACAGTCATTGTTTCGAGAATTGAAGTGTAGATCTGAGTATGTTTTTCAGTGAACTTTTGAGATCTGCGAACAAAGTGAAAGTCAACCTTCAAAATGTCGAGGTAGTCTTTGACCTTTTATTGTGGTCAAAGACTACCTGGTTTTAGAAAGACAAAAGTTTTTTGAGTTTTCTCCGTTTTAGTTTTCTAGTCTCAGATCTGGTTGCAAAATCTTCCAAAACTATGCACAGGCTTCAGAAAATAGGTATTTCCAGATCTGTTCAATTATGAGGTATGTATTTTATTCTATTTAATTTCAAACATTTCCAAATTTACATTACTTATGCAATTCCAATTCAAAACATTACAAATGAATAATAGGTGAATGATTGATGCATTGTTAAAGCTCCATTTTACCATTATTCAGAAAGAGATTCACACTTACTATTAGATACTTCACGTGTCTGATTACCTTGTGTATTGAGTGTGCTTTCTTGATCTGTGGCTTTAACAAATTTAACTTCTTCCAAGTTACAACAACATCCTTTTAGACTATTTTTTGTGTTCTCATTTCTCCTTGTGTAACTTCTAGGATTAGGGTTTCTCATGTATTCATTCTGCAAAATCTTGTCATGTGACCAAATTTGTTGCATATCTGGCAAACTACTGCATTGTTTCCATATCTTGCTCCTGTCTAACTGATTTGTGGTCTGCAATTTCTGGCAATGTGTCCAACCTTGTTGCATGTATAACACACAACTCTATTTCTTTTGTTCATATCTTCAGTAGGTCTGTTATCTGCATGGTTAGTATCTCTAAAAATTCTATTACTGTTATTGTTATCATTAGATCTAGGTTTCTTACAATCAATAGCTCTATGTCCAAAATCATGATAATTATAACAATAACCATGGAGATGTTTGAATTGCTTACCTATGCAATCTTTCTTCATATGTCCAAAAGTATTATATGCAAAACATCTACCTTTGAATTCTCTTCGCATATCTTTAGGTGGTTCATCTTCTTTAGGTGGATTAGGTATGTCTTAAGATTTGTTAGCTTCATTAGATTTTTTTTTTTCTTTGTTCTCGGAGGGTTTCGAAACTTGGTTCCTTGCATTCTTCACTTATCTTATATGAATTAAATCCAAGACCAGTTCTATCATAATATGACTTTTGATAAGACATTTTCTCATCAATCTTCTCACTGGTGGAATATAGTTTTTCAAGATGTTGTTTAGATTGAGTCAATTCACCTTTCACAATTATATTGTACTTCTCAAGTTCAACATACTGTAATTTATTTTTCTCAAGTTCAGATGTCACTTTACAAAGTTTAGACTTTAGATCTTCATTTTCAGATTTAAGATTTGATTCATTCTTGCTATTTCAATCTTTCAAACTTAACTTTGGATCTACAATCTTCAACTCAAGTTTAAGGATCTCATCTTCTTTCTTCAGATTTGAAATTTCATCAAAATCTTTGACTTGAATTGTAGGTTCTTTCTTTGATTTCAGTTCTTCCACTTTTTCTTTTCGTTTCTCAATGCAGTCCTTTGCATCATCATATTTCCATTTTAGAGTGTCTCTTTCATTAGTAAGAATATCAATATGTTCAAGAGCTTCTTCAAGATTCTTCTACAATTGATCCATATCCATAAAGATATTACTCAAGTTGTTAGCCTTTCTCTGAATACCTTTGTTTTGAGTAACTAACCTCTAATACCAATTGTTAGAAATAGGGAATACTGAGAGGGGGGGGGGGGGTGAATTAGTATTCTACAAACTTTTACTTTTGTCCAATTATGGATATAACAAATTAAATTGAAGTTTGCAAAATAAAGTAAACTAAATAATAAGCATAGAAATAAATCAAATGAACTCATAATACCATGTTTTGTTCTTGAGGAAACCCTGGGCAAGGGAAAACATCGGTGGGGATGATACCCACAACTAATCCACTATTAAAAAGTATTTGGTTAAGGATGTTGACCCTGTTAGGAGTCTATTACATGCATATAGTGTCTTTGTCCTGATTAAAGGACTCTAGGCCTTGTTAGAAGCCTCAACCCTGCTAGGAGTTGGTATTACAAAATAGGATGTTTACAAGATGAGCTCACTTCCCAAAAATGTAAAATACAATGATCTCTAAATACAAAGGTAAAGTATATAAGCTTTCACTACTGTCGAATATCTTTCCTATTCTGATTTAGCTTTCTATGCTCATCACTTTCATACACATAGTTTTCTTTCTTTTCTTTTGCAATATACAACTTCACATCACAACATTACAATATCTTATTGCATCTGTAACTACTTCACATTACATGCTTCTTACATATATACCAGTTATGAAGAATAATAACTTACAGTCGTCTTTACTAAGTATAAACTCTTTCCAAAATACAAAACTAATTCATGCTGCCTAAGGTTTAACATCTAGGATGTTGTCCCTTATATGGTTAAGTCATTATTTTGATAAACAAAATAATCCCTTAACTAACATTCTTATTCTGTCTTCTTGCTCTATTCAGGTTGACTTCAACTCCATCTTGGTTATTCTTCAATATTTTCTTCTGTACATGCCATACGGACTTGCGCTTTCACATGTGTCTTTAATATACATACAATTATCCATGTTTAAGTGCGCATGCACTGAACCTTCTTCTGTGAACATCGCTAACCAAAACTATCTCTGATTAGACTGGAAAATACTATTGTACTTAGACAATTTTTACTTGTGCTCTTACAAAATTGCTTTCTACTATAGTGCGATCATCATAGTGATTATATGTTGCCATAATGACAACAACTTGATATTCTACTTAGCCAAATTGTCAATAGTATTGCCTTACCTTAGCCTCCACTTCATCAAGCAAAAACCACTTACGAAGAAAATCCCTAGCAATCAGCGCCCATTTCCTATGGTGCTTCAACTACCCAGCATTCAGGCCCAACATAAAAGGTTGCATGGCTAGATTCTAGCCTGGGAGGCGAAGCTTGGGTATTTCACTTTCCCAAGGCATCCCCACCCTTATTTATGTGAACATGACAACATTAACGTTGTCCCTCAAGCATTATTCTTTGAAAACCCTCCTCAACGACATCAACATGTCCACCTTCTCTCCTCCTCGGTCGAGAAGAGATGCCAAAAAATGGGATGTAATGTCTGTGTTGCCCTGGTGCCTGTCTTCATTGTGCAGAAACTCTCTGTCCAACACCATTTTAACAACCTCTATTACGAAAGGCCCATCCTCCGTACAAATTGATTCTAAGGTTTCATCTGAAAGGGAACCCAAAAAGGCATTATGGGCCTCCTCAGATGTGCATCTGAGCCCAATTGGAGTGTCCATCTAGAACTTCAGAAACCTTAAAAACAAATTATTTACAAACTAATGACTTAAACAGAAGGCAACTACAACAATTTATCTAGCAAAGATGAATTGAAATTTGAGGAAGAAAGAAACTAGATCGTCTATAAATAGCCCTTAATTGGTACTTAGCAGTTAGCAATTAATTATTCTTCCTTTAATCGTATTAAATCCATTGTCCTTAATATTTCATGTAAACCTTTCCCATAAATGCATGCCTGTGAGAAATTTAAATCCATTATCCTTAATCTTTCATACCGGCATGTAAATATTTCCCATAACCAAAATTGGTAATATTGTCGATTCATCTATAATATCATTGACAAGGCATTTATTTCTTACCGAGTTACGAGTTACAAGTTGCACTATAGGACCGTAAAATATTATCCATCATCCACGTGTGATGATCATAGATATCGTGCTAATCGATACCAACATGTTTAGTTTGTAGACAAGTTGACAACACTAATTTGATACGTGTCAAAATTTCAGTGACTTCCTGGAGAACTTTGTTTCCTTCAAGAAATTGAGGCCGAAATCAAACTTCAACCATTGATCTTGCATCATCAAGCGGTCTCAATTAATACATTCAACATTATAAAATAATGAATGTTACTATAAGGTTTACATGTGGATGTGACTGGACGTGCTTATCGATATCAACATGTTGATTCTACAGACAAGTTGACAACCCTAATTTGATATGTGTCAACATTTTGATGACTTCCTCGAGAAATGTGTTTCCTTCAAGAAATTAAGGCCAAAATCAAACTTCAACCATTGATCTTGGATCATCAGACGACCTCAATTAATGCATTTAACATTATAAAATAATAGATGTTATTGACATACTGTTAGGTTACGTGTCGATGTGAATCGCCAATACAATTATCTTTTTTCCCTTCAAAATAAAATCATTCGCCTCATATATTATAATTTTTTTACTTCAAAAGAAAAAAATTCGGCTCATTCAATATATATTTTCCCCCACATAACTGTATAATTCACCAGGAATATATGAAATTTTCATTTAGTAGGGAAAAATTTGCCAATACAAACTATGAAAATTTGAAGATTTGAAAAATAAATTTGCTTTCATTAAAAAAAATTTCCCCCTAAAATAATGTATGATTCACCAGGATTTTACACTTTTTCTTAGGAGGGGGTTTCTTAAAGTTATCCCTGATTGATTTCATTAGGAAATCCATGTTCCTCTTCATATCTAACCAGAAGGGTTCAAAGATTGCTCCCTCTCTGTGGATAAGTATTGGTCATTTCTGAGAGGTTGGTATATTGGGGATGTGGTCCTCATTTGTTCTCATGTAAATTTCACGGTATGGGATTCATTTCTCCATGTCAATACAATGAACCGCTTTGTCTAGACCTACAAGGATATCTTGTTTGAAAATTTCCTTGTTCTATTGATGATCTCTTCAATCGGGTAACTTGATTCCACTTCTAGTAAGATGAAGGGGCCAACAATGTGTCCATTCACATGGATTGTGTATTCATTGTCAAAGTAAATTCCCCTGAACTTTTTTTCGGTGCCCTTCTGCTCTCATTTGGAATATCCGATAAAGTGTTGTTCCCCCACTCTGGTAATATAGGACCTTGAAATGCCATTTGTCTCTTTCCAAGGTGAGTACATTCAAGGTGCTTGTTGTCGATTTTCTTTGTGTTTTCATAATTGAATTGGTCTGAATGTCTAGTCTTTAAAGTATGCCTTAGCTTTGCGAAAGATCTGGATTAACTCGTGGGCATTTACTCAACTTTATTAGCTGGCCTTATGTCAACATCCCTTGTTATGATGGTGGTTTTATTTGTTTGGGAGTTTATTCTTTGATGCATGTGGAGCTTGATTTCAAAGCCATCTCGTATGTGATTAGTGCAAGTTTTATTAATGATGTAGTAATCCAAGATTCATTTAATTAAATATGAGTGGATGTTTATGTGTTAGGAGATTTGTATAGATTTGGGTAGTCTTTTGATGATAGAGGGTTGATTTAGTGATTTGTAGGGATTTAAATTTTTGATAATTACTATTAGTGTTCAATTATAGGTTTTATTGTTTGTTACTTGTGTACTTAATACTGATTAGATTCTTATTTGTGTTAGTTTGTCATTGCAATAATTATGTTGGCGATTTAATCAATTACAAATGGCTTCTTAAATTATCTAAGGTTAGGCATTTGACAGTTAGTTATTCCTATCACTTATTATATATGTTGTTCTAACATAATTTATTTTGTGTGTTAGATATTAATTTTGTTTTATATATTGGATTTTGAGGCCTTTTTTTTTAAGGGCTAATGAATTCAGGATTTACGTATCTTATTGATTTTCCATATGGAATTATCTGAGTTTGAATTATCCCAATTCTTGGATAGACTTTTGTTTTTTATTATTATGTATAGATGACTTCTTCATTTCTTCCATCTACACCTTTTTTAGCTAAATAGTCAGCAATTTTATTTCCTTCCCTAAATAGATGATTAATCGTATAGTGGTTAAAAAAGGATAACAAATTCATCCCTCTTTTCACTAATCCATTCAATCTCCAATTCTGAGTGTTTCCAGTTTTGAATGCATTAATAATTCAAGTTGAATCACCTTCTATTTCAATATTTTCTAAATTTAATTTTTTACATAGCAATAAGCCTTCAATAAGCGCATTGCACTCAGCTATATTATTAGTAAGGATCCGTAAGTCACCAAATTTATATGATAACATTTTTCTGGCCCCATCATGAATAGAACATCGAAACCTAACCTTACCTAGATTTCCTTTTGAAGCACCATCAAAGTTGAGTTTATACCATCCATGAGAGGGTGGTTTCCATACACAATTACTCCTAAGGTTTTTTTTTCTATTGTTTGCTGGCCCACAAAGGAGGGATTTTTAGCCCAAACCAGAGTTTTCTTAAAATTTCATCATCTTGAGTAAATTGCATATCTCTTCTTCCAATTGAGTTTTGATTATTAACAATTTCCACAATCCAAGCTTCTACTTTGTTTAAAAATTGGTCTTGAGCAAGTTTCTTTTCTTTGAAAATTCTTCTATTTCTTTTCTTCCATAGTTCCCAGATTAAAATGGAAGGAGAAATAACACAAATCATACCAAACATAACAAATTCCTTCTTTCTGGGCCAGTATTTAAGAAAATCATCCAAATTATTAGAGAATGCAGTTTTCCAGTTTAATTTTTGAGCTAGCCATGTCCAGTAGTAGTACATAAACTGACAATCTATAAAAATATGATCAATAGTTTCGCATTCTTTTTCACATAGCACACACCTCGAAGGTTCGTGATAATTTTTTTTCTAGAACCACTCTGTAGTCAAAATTCTATGTTGGGCAGTAGCCCATGTAAACATGCTAGTTTTTGGAAGACAATTTTTATTCCAACATAGATCAATTGGAAGCATTGTTCTATTGGGTGCCAAATTTGAAAGGGTTTCATACCCATCTTTGGTATTTTACACACCATTTTAGAGTTGGCCCAGATAATTCTATCTGCATCAGTAGATGGATTAATTTTTCTATACTTTAAGTTTTCTTAATAAAAGTTATTTTGAATGATCTAGGCAGTCCCAAATTGTCCAAGGATTTCCAATTCCATCCTAAGGTCGTTTCATTGTCTATAATTTCTATATAATCTTTTACATATATGCCCTTATTGTTTCTAATGTGGTCTATAGATGGGTCATTATTAAGAATCAAATTAAGAGGAGGAAGGCCACCCCATGAATCTTCCCAAAATAGAGCATTCTCCTCATTCCCTATATCCTAGGTAATATGATTCGTGATGACATTCCTGTATTCTAGAATAAAGTTCTAGATTCTCGAGCCATTTGGAGGAAGACTATGTCTAAAGATACTTAAATCATCACTACCATCTAAATATTTATATCTCATAATTTTAACCCATTTAGCTTCTGGATCTTGAAGAGCACACGAATATACTGAGAGGGGGGGGGTGAATCAGTATATTAATGATTTTAACATTTAAAACTTTATTCAAAGATAACTCCAAATTCATAAATGAACAATTATGCATATGAACAATAATTTTCAAAATAGTTTATTTTATTTATATAATAATGTTCTTTTTACAATTTGTGTGAGCACCAACCCACTGGGAGCACCAACCCCCAAACACTGTTTTGTGAGCACCAACCCACTGGAAGCACCAACTCCCAAATTCTGTGAGCACCAACCCACTTTCTGAAGGCACCAACCTTGAAGCAAAGCACCTACTTCTCTTCTGAATATAATTCTGATTTTTCCACCTTTATTTAGTTGCTTACTCAACTTGATGATGGATTCAATTTGCTCCTTTAAGTCAGCCACACAAAAAATCTGAATTTATGCCTCTTTAGTCTTCTCTCTTCTGCTCTTTTGCTGTTCTTATTTGAGAATATATATATCTTTATTAATATATATTTAGAATATATATAATCTTTATCTCTGCTCTTCTTCTTTTTATTCCATGCTGACTTTTTTTTATTTTCAAAATAAGATTGAATATATATATTAATATTATTGAGTGAAACATTATGTCCCTTTTTTAAAGTTATGACTTTTAAAATTGAAAAGGTGTCTTTTCTTTTTAAAACATTATTAACTTAATTTAAGTTAATCTTTCCTTAACTTCTACTGCTGACTTCTTTTTATTATTACTTCCTTCGATTCTTTGCATAAACATTTATAACTTTATTACTTACGGCAACCACTGCATATGAAGGTCTTCGATAAATAAAATTAATCACTGAATAAGCCGTCTGTTCATATACTTTTGCATAACCATTTATATCTTTATTACTTACGGTAACCACTGCATACATGAAGGTCTTCGATAAATCACTGAATATGCCGTCTGTTCATATACTATGGCAACCACTGCATACATTTTATATCCTTTGATATTATAATAACCTTCGATATCAATACTTTTATTTGTATTCATAGAAATAAACTGCTGTGCATATATCTTACAAACTGCTATGCATATATCTTACAAACTGCTGTGTATTCATACTTCGATATGACACCTTCGATATCATACAAACTGCTGTGCATATATCTTTGCTTAATATTACCTTCGATGTGCTGTTGTATACCGTCTTATATACTTATCGCTGTCCCTGTACCGTCAAAACACATGTTTCAATCTCCGCTGTGAATGATGGACTATCGACCACTGCCGTAACCTCTTTGAAGACCGCTGTAGATTATATCGCATCTTTTATATGTATCTTTGATTTCTTTGAAGATCGCTGTATGTGTATTTTATTCTTCGATGACCGCTGTGCGTATATTATCACAATATACGTTTGTGTATCGACTGAAAAAAAATGCTGCACATAATCCAATCCTCAATTTTATGCCTCATTCGTTGAACCTTTGTTTTATATATTTATAGTCTCCTAAAATCATAATGTATTGGTCTTCTCAATATTTGATAGCTGTCATTGTAAGACGTCACTGACTTGTGTGGTTTTTATTTCCATCACATATAATCGAAGTCCCAATATTACTTCTGCGACGAATAAGAATCGACGGTTTCCTTAGCATATGATGTGGCCTCCATAAACATATGTTGTTCGTATTATATACTGACGTGGATGTGTTTTCTAGCATACCTGCAATGTCTTTGCCTTAACACATCATTTCTTCCGCTTGTTATAACTTACATTTCTTTGGCTTTGTCACATAATCCTCGAACCTCTTGCTCGGATAAGGGCTTGCACTGCATGAGCTGCTCAATGTGTTGGTCTAGCTGACCGAAGCTGCCATTAGATGAAACCGGCTCCACGCTCATTTTGTCCTGTAAATTCAAATACTATGCCTTTGCCTTCTGCCTTCTATCCTCTGTTTCTTCATGAATCTGTATGCACATGATGATATATATGTCTCTGAAAGTATGCTATATATATCATTCTGTTCATGTATTCTATAGTGAACTGCTGTGTATGTACCATGTATGTACGCTGTGTATATACAGTATGCTATATACATATATTCTTTGTTTGTTTATAAACATTATCACTGTTCAAGATACGTATCTCTGTCTTCATTCTTCATCACTAAATATATACTGAATAGATATATGTTGATTATATATTGCCATTAATATATGCTATTGTATTTCAGATATCACCTTTGTATACCTTCATATACCTTCATATATGCTTGTTCGTATTCAACATATGCATCTGATTTTGACATCAATGACAATATGTTTATCAATCTCCCCCTTTGTCATTGATGGCAACTTCACAAATATATAATTGTTCAAAGCTCCCCCTTAGTTCGCTGTTCCCTTCATCTTCAATCTCTCCCCCTTTGACATCAATGGCAAAGGGTCTCCAAGGTTAGAGACTAGCTCCCCCTGAACACATGCTTCCGCTGCGCCACTCTGATTTTGACAATGTAAGTACCTTGATCCTTTGTGCTGATTTTCATCTTTATGCAAAACACTTTCATCCTCTTTAATTTTACAATCTTTAGTAGTGATATACTATGCTCTTGATCACAATGTTGATTAAGTTTTCTTAGTCCACTCTATTTACTTTTTGAACATGTAAAGCTATGACGACGTTTCTTTCTTTCTCCAAACCATCTTTTTAGGAAGATCTTCTTTCTTAGCTTGATCTGTAGGAAAGATTGTTCTACATTTGTGGGCTGCATGTCCAAAATTGTTACACTTTGAACATAGAATATCAAAGTTAACCAATGGAGCAAAAGGATTTTGTATGTTGAAGTTTTGAACATTCTTCATTTTGCTTCTGCAATTTAGAGCTTTATGACCAAATTTGTTACAAGAGTAGCAATACCCATTGAATTGGTAAGAAAAATGCTGTCTATAATATGACCTCTTCCATTCATTCATTTTTTGTCTTTGTACTCTACATTCAAGTGCTTTATGACCAAAACAATTACAAGAGTAGCAATATCCATTAAATTTACGACTAGGTTTATAAACATTTTCTTCATCCTTCTTGGGGTTCTTCTTATCTTCTTTTGAAGGTACATTTGTAACTGATTTGCTTCCTTCTTTTATGAAGCCTTTGAATGTATTAGTAGAGTTTGAATTTTCTTCAAAACCAACACCTGTTTTGCTAAAAGAAGGTCTTTGATTATCAATGATATCATTTAGTATTTCTGAGCCCTTTTTAAACTTGAGATTGTTAATGGTGCATTCCTTCAATTCTCTTTCTAATTTTTCAATTTCTAGTCTTAGATTGGCTTCAGTTTGTTTAGCTTCTTCTAATTGATTCTTCAAATCTTCAATTGTTTGTTCCGATTCTTTTGTTGCTTTCGTAGCTTCCTCTTTGAATTTTACAAGTTTTCTTTTTAGTCTTTCATTTTGTTTATATGCATAATGAAGTTCTTCTTGGAGATCAACATCTTCTTCTTCATTACCTGATTCGTTTTCCTCTTCCTCATAGCTATCATCGGAAACTGCTTCGGCCATAAATAGAATCTCATCCTCATCATCACTTGGGCATTCCCAACTGCTTTCATCTGAAGAGCTATCCTTTTTTGAATAAAAACTCTTTTTATTTTTGCTTTGATATCTTTTCTTCTTATTATATTTGTTATTATTTCTCCATTTCTTCTTTGTGTGTGCTTGATTTTCGTCTTCGCTTGAGTCATCATCATTTTGAGGACATTTTGAGGCATAGTGTCCTACCTCTCCACAATTAAAGCATTTGAAAGGAAACTTCCCTTTATATTTTCCTTTTCCCCTTTTTAGCTTTCTCAAGAAATGAGCTTCACCTTCATCACTGCTTGAACTATCACTTGTAATTTGTTTCTTGCTCTTATTTTTAGAAATTTTAAAGGCTATTTCCTTCTTAGGTTCTTTGTCTCCAATCCTCATTTCATAAGCAGTAAGGATTCCATGTAGCTCATCTTTGGTAAGACTATCTAGATCTTTTCTTTCTTCGATTGCCGACACCTTAGAGTCAAATCTCATAGGTAGAGATCTCAATATTTTTTCAACCACAGGCTGCTCTTCTATTTCTACACCAAGGGCTTTTATTGCATTGACTACTTCATCAACACGGGAGAGAAATGAGGCTATGTCTTCATCTTCCTTCATTTTTAAACTTTCAAATGTGCTTCGGTGAGACTGGAGTTTAGCCTTCTTTACATTATCGGTACCTTCATAAATATTTTTCAATTTGTCCCATATCTCTTTTGCAGATTTACAATGCATGACTTTTGTGAATTCCGAGTCGGCTAGATTACATAGAATAGCATGTTTTGCTTTGGCATTATTTTCACTTCTCTTCTTTCCGGCTACATCTGTTGGTGGGGTTGCTGGTGGTGTATAACCATCTAGTACTGATTGCCACACATCGAATCCAATAGCATTTAAATATGCTTCCATTTTTATACTCCAAAATGCATAATTTGTCCCATCAAAATTTGGTGCCTTGTTTTGAAAACTTTCAGCCATTTGTGCTCTTTAGATCTACCTTCAAGCGGTTAGGCTATGTAGAAGGAACCCGCTCTGATACCAATTGAAGAGCACACGAATATACTGAGAGGGGGGGGGGGTGAATCAGTATATTAATGATTTTAACATTTAAAACTTTATTCAAAGATAACTCCAAATTCATAAATGAACAATTATGCATATGAACAATAATTTTCAAAATAGTTTATTTTATTTATATAATAATGTTCTTTTTACAATTTGTGTGAGCACCAACCCACTGGGAGCACCAACCCCCAAACACTGTTTTGTGAGCACCAACCCACTGGAAGCACCAACTCCCAAATTCTGTGAGCACCAACCCACTTTCTGAAGGCACCAACCTTGAAGCAAAGCACCTACTTCTCTTCTGAATATAATTCTGATTTTTCCACCTTTATTTAGTTGCTTACTCAACTTGATGATGGATTCAATTTGCTCCTTTAAGTCAGCCACACAAAAAATCTGAATTTATGCCTCTTTAGTCTTCTCTCTTCTGCTCTTTTGCTGTTCTTATTTGAGAATATATATATCTTTATTAATATATATTTAGAATATATATAATCTTTATCTCTGCTCTTCTTCTTTTTATTCCATGCTGACTTTTTTTTATTTTCAAAATAAGATTGAATATATATATTAATATTATTGAGTGAAACATTATGTCCCTTTTTTAAAGTTATGACTTTTAAAATTGAAAAGGTGTCTTTTCTTTTTAAAACATTATTAACTTAATTTAAGTTAATCTTTCCTTAACTTCTACTGCTGACTTCTTTTTATTATTACTTCCTTCGATTCTTTGCATAAACATTTATAACTTTATTACTTAAGGCAACCACTGCATATGAAGGTCTTCGATAAATAAAATTAATCACTGAATAAGCCGTCTGTTCATATACTTTTGCATAACCATTTATATCTTTATTACTTACGGTAACCACTGCATACATGAAGGTCTTCGATAAATCACTGAATATGCCGTCTGTTCATATACTATGGCAACCACTGCATACATTTTATATCCTTTGATATTATAATAACCTTCGATATCAATACTTTTATTTGTATTCATAGAAATAAACTGCTGTGCATATATCTTACAAACTGCTATGCATATATCTTACAAACTGCTGTGTATTCATACTTCGATATGACACCTTCGATATCATACAAACTGCTGTGCATATATCTTTGCTTAATATTACCTTCGATGTGCTGTTGTATACCGTCTTATATACTTATCGCTGTCCCTGTACCGTCAAAACACATGTTTCAATCTCCGCTGTGAATGATGGACTATCGACCACTGCCGTAACCTCTTTGAAGACCGCTGTAGATTATATCGCATCTTTTATATGTATCTTTGATTTCTTTGAAGATCGCTGTATGTGTATTTTATTCTTCGATGACCGCTGTGCGTATATTATCACAATATACGTTTGTGTATCGACTGAAAAAAAATGCTGCACATAATCCAATCCTCAATTTTATGCCTCATTCGTTGAACCTTTGTTTTATATATTTATAGTCTCCTAAAATCATAATGTATTGGTCTTCTCAATATTTGATAGCTGTCATTGTAAGACGTCACTGACTTGTGTGGTTTTTATTTCCATCACATATAATCGAAGTCCCAATATTACTTCTGCGACGAATAAGAATCGACGGTTTCCTTAGCATATGATGTGGCCTCCATAAACATATGTTGTTCGTATTATATACTGACGTGGATGTGTTTTCTAGCATACGTGCAATGTCTTTGCCTTAACACATCATTTCTTCCGCTTGTTATAACTTACATTTCTTTGGCTTTGTCACATAATCCTCGAACCTCTTGCTCGGATAAGGGCTTGCACTGCATGAGCTGCTCAATGTGTTGGTCTAGCTGACCGAAGCCGCCATTAGATGAAACCGGCTCCACGCTCATTTTGTCCTGTAAATTCAAATACTATGCCTTTGCCTTCTGCCTTCTATCCTCTGTTTCTTCATGAATCTGTATGCACATGATGATATATATGTCTCTGAAAGTATGCTATATATATCATTCTGTTCATGTATTCTATAGTGAACTGCTGTGTATGTACCATGTATGTACGCTGTGTATATACAGTATGCTATATACATATATTCTTTGTTTGTTTATAAACATTATCACTGTTCAAGATACGTATCTCTGTCTTCATTCTTCATCACTAAATATATACTGAATAGATATATGTTGATTATATATTGCCATTAATATATGCTATTGTATTTCAGATATCACCTTTGTATACCTTCATATACCTTCATATATGCTTGTTCGTATTCAACATATGCATCTGATTTTGACATCAATGACAATATGTTTATCAGATCTTTATACCTTTTCCTAACCAGTTTTGCACCTAATGCTATATTCTATTGTTTAATGTTTTTAATATTCAAAAATCCATCCTCCTTGGGTTTACATATCTTGTCCCATGCAATCATTATTATTATTTTCTTATCATTAGATCCTTGCCAAAAAAATTCCTCAATTTCTTGTTAATTTCTCTTTCTATTCCTTTGGGAAGACTTAGACACATCTTTTGGTATATTGGGATTGCAGACAAAACATATTTGATCATCACTTTTTCGCCAGCATTAGTAAGCCACTTACCTTTCCAAGATTCTACTTTTTTGTCAATATTATTCAAAACTCTCTCCCATAGATTAGTTGATCTATTACCCTTGTCTAGAGGAAGCCCTAAATATTTGCAAGGTAACTCTCCTGTATTAAATTCTAAAATTCTACATATATTTCTCTGTAAGCTCTTTGAAGTGTTTAGAAAGTAGATTTCAGATTTTTCCTTGTTTATTTTTTGCCCCGAGGCTTTGGAGTACAATTTTAGGATATTTTTTTATTGCTTTGGCTTCTAATAATGTTGCATTCCCAAAAAGAAGGTTATCATCAAAAAATTGTTGATGAGTACAAGCTTCAAGACCTTCAGTAATTTTAATATCAGAGATCAAATTATCATTCTTAGCCTTAGTAATGGACCTACCTAAAGCTTCTGCCATAATGATAAAAAGAAAGGAGGATAAAGGGTCACCTTGTCTAATTCCTTGTGAAATATTGAAGAATCCAACAAGATTTCCATTCACTAGTATCGACATTTTGGGCCCAGAGATACATTCAAAAATTAGATTGATCCATTGTTTAGAGAAACCAAAGGATTCTGAACACTTGCATAAAAATATCCAATCTACCTTATCATATTCTTTCTTGATGTCTAATTTAATAATCATACTAGGGAGGTGGTTATGTTGGATAGTATGAATAGCTTCTTGTGCTATGAAAACTCCATCTAAAATAGATCTTCCAGGAACAAAGCCAGATTCTTCCTTTGATATGATGAGGGGAAGAAGCATTTTCAGCCTATTTTCTATACTTTTGGTAAATAACTTATATATCGTATTACAAAGAGATATGGGTCTATAATCATCCGATCGTTCAGGTTTTGAGTTTTTGGGGATTAAAGCTATGAATGTGTTGTTGATTTCTTGGAGAATCCTACTTGAGTTTATCATACCTTCTAAAACTGCTACAACCTTGTCACCAATAAAGTTCCAGCATTGTTGGAAAAAGAAAGTAGGAAATTCATCTGGTTTAGGGGATTTATCTGGATGGAGGTGTTTCAGTGCATATTCTACTTCTTCCTTAGTAATTTTAGCATTAAGCAATTTGTTATGTTCATTAGTTATTATTTTAGGTATTTTATTCAGTATTTACTTCTGAGCTAATCTATCAGATCCTTCTAAGTTATTTAGGATGGTCTCAAAGTGGACAACAAATTCTAATGGTAAATCTTTAGGGTCTACAACTAACATCCCATCTTCTTTTTTAATCTTTTTATTCTATTGAAATTCACTAGATTTGGAGCTGTTATGGAAAAAATTGGTATTTTTATCTCCTTCTTACCATAACTCCCTTGATCTCTGTTTCCAATAAGATAATTCTTTGGCCAATATGTCCTCATAGCTATTTAATAGTTCATTTTCTTTGGTATATGTCTCAATATTCATTCCTTCTCTAATGATTTCTTCATTAAGTTCTGCTAACACTGCTTCTATCGTGTTTTTAGCATAAAAAATATTACCGAAATGCTCTTTGTAAAATATATACATTCTAAAATATATTATGGGTATGTGTAGGATCATGGTATATCAAACTATGGCCTTAAGTGGCAATGAAAAATCAGAAAATCAGGGTTAGTCAACTTGACATAAAAGGTTGAACATATTATGAACCTTATGTGAAAAAGTTGTAAGAGTAGAATCTGTAGGAAATTGAATGTAGTTTCTAAACTACTAGCCCTTGTTTGAAATTTTTTTTGTCTAATTGTTCAAAATTTTAGATTTCAATGCAGTACTACAAAAATTTCAAGGAAAAGATAAAGAGTACGTGTATGTTTGATCACCTTAATCACAATTAAATGATGATATCTTTTCCCAAGATTCTAGATATAAGTAGTAGAATCATGCTCGAATGTGATGCGTATTTTTTTGTAATTTTTGGTCAAATAAATAATTAATTATGAATTTTCTACTACAAATTTTTCAGAATAAAAAACTCTCATGTCTGACCACCTTAACTAATTCAAAATTTTACCAAATTCAAATTTTTTTTTTTCTTATAGTAGCTGAAGCATAGAATGTGACACATGTTTCAAATTTCAAAAAGGTTAAATGGTTTGAAAGTTATAGTTGTTTTTCAATCAGTATGTCAATTACAACTTTAAAGATAACTCAATTGAAAAATAAGTAATAATTACTTACTAAAGCTAGAAAGCTGATAATTTCTTTAAGAAACCCTTTTTGTTTCATCAATTTCGGGTGAAAAAATAGTCGTCAGCTACATGGTCGAAGTCTCGGTATCAAGAACTATCTCTTGAAACATGCCTAAAGGGTTGACCACCCATGTTTGATAATGCCCAAGCAAATACCAAGCCTAATCAGATATTCGATAAAATTAGATATCCAATATTTTCAGATATCTGATATAATCGGATATCCTATATTTTCGAATATCTGAAAATATCGGATATCTGAAAAAGCCCGCCTATTTTGAAATTTCAATTGCCCCACTTTTCCCAAATTCAAGTTTCATAATAAATGTATTTTTTAATAGTAATATTAATTGTGTTATATTAAGTCGTATTCTTTTTATGTTAATATTAATTTAAGTTTCATATTAAATTATATTTTTGTTATGTTAATATTAATTTCATTTTAAATATTAATATTAAATAATAATAGCATAGTATAAATATTATAATGTAAATTTTTATATTAGTATGTATTATATTATTTGATATACAAAATGATTTCAAAAAAATACTTGCACAATTGATTTGACGATAGACAATTTCAGCCCAAATCCTCTTGAAAGTATCCAACACAGGATTTTACTACTGACTCCTTGTAATTTCGGTAGTCTCACTATACTGAATAAGTAGATGTCAATGGACTTCCCCTTGATTGAATACAATCAATTGATTTTTAACTCTTGAAAAGAAATTTCGCACAGATGTAGAACCACCGTACGCTCATCATCTGTTGTAGAAACTAGCAGTGGCATAAAAATGATGCAAGAACATTTAAGGTACATTGTCCACAAAAGGTATATGAACCCTTTAAATATACATTAAAAAGTGGAGGTGAAGGCTCTAGATCTAAGAGAGAGAGAGAGAGAGAGAGAGAGAGAGAGATGCAGAGGTTGGCAATAGAAGCTTGAATAAGCCCAACTAAACATAATAATTTGTTACTTCCTTCCAATCCATCAAGCAACCAAACTTGATAGATACTCAATTCTCCTATACACTCCAATAATAATAATAACTTAACAACTACGACAAATGTTATACTTCACAACTTAATCACTGATACATTTTTCTGATATTTGATGATTGTTACCAATCTTATGGTTTCATGATTTGAAACCCATTCAACAAATGAATAACGGTCCTCGAAACACCATTATAGTTTAAACAAACTCGAGAAGTAATGACTGGTTTTTTTAAAACTGATTCCTTGACAAAGTAAACCGACTTTTATTATTGTTATGTTCTTTCATAAAAGTGACCAAAAGCCGATAGTATGGAACAAATTGGGTTTCAATATGTTCTCTCTGTCAAATAGAACGTCTCCTGATTATCGTTGCACATTGCCACCTTTCTCCACTTCCAAATGATGAATACAAGATACAAGATTTTTTGTTTTCATTCGCACTGTCATTCACCAATGGCCAATTACATTTAAACGGAATACACCATCATGTGGGTCAGTCTCCACATGGACTTGCACATCTGTACAGTCACCAACTTTCTTCGTCAAGGCCGAGCACTGAACATAATAGTCCTCAATTGTGGTATATGAATGATCTTTACTATCATTCGAATGACTTCAGTCTGTAAATACTCGACAATTTACACTTTCTTGGGTCTTCTTCACAGGGTAAAAGTACAAAGCTGTGTCACACTTTTATAAAGGAAAAGGTCAACAACACAAAAATTTTAACTTTAATGACATAAAAATGGCATTTATGTTTAAAATTTGGAGATGATGTAAACTAATGAAACGTGTAAAAGTGGATGAAGTTTATGGCTATAATTTTTTTAATTTTTTTTTAACAAGAATTCACATAGTTTTTAAAATTTTTAAGTCCATTTTTTACTTGCTGAAAAATGCTGAAAAATGAGGGTCTTGTCCGCACCAAAAAAGTATATGCAAATAATCTCTTTTCCCTTTGATTTCAAAATATGTCATAGATAAAATGTATAGTTAGTGCAGAAAAGAAGAAAAATTAGTTTTCAATGTATATTTTCTCTGTTATAACTACTCAAAGTCGAACATACCTGAAATCGACAATTTTCATCTCGCGTCAAATTTTCCCTATCAAATCTACACTATTTAGAAAATAAATTACACACTCTTGAAGATAACTCTCCCCTCTAGTGTTAAATATAAATTTTCAATTTTTTTGATAAGCTTTACTATTTTTTTCTATTTTTGAAGCATCTTGTTCTCAAATGTTAAAATACCTACTTGTAGTATTTTGAAATTATAATATATTGGATCTAATTAAAATACTATAAAAATTATATGATGATAATCTTGACTCTGTGCTCTAAAAAAGGGTATTTTTATATTTGTAAAAAAATATCATTAAAAAGAGTAAGAGTTATTGAAACGTCACTTTTCTGAAATAATTTTATTTCTTTAGTAATTGTTATAAAACATGCATTTAATAGATATTTCCAATTGGAAAAGGTGAAGAACTTATCTAACTTAGCTAGAATGAATCTAGCTAGACCATATGTTTGACAAAAAATAATTTTAGTTAGAAATACTCAAATTCAGCTGTGCTGATAAGTTGTTCTGAAACGTGACACAGCTTTGTGCTTTTACCCCACAATAGTAACAATTTAATACAAAAACCCAAGTATTACAACAAATTGATGAACCAAATTCACTAACCGACATCACACATTGAACAGAATAAAATAAACTATCCCTACCGCTTTAGCAATGATACTCACTAACATTTGATACATAAGACAATATGGATACTAGACTACAAAGCCAAATGAGCAAGTCTAAATTTTGAAACACGAATTATATTGTTTTCCCTTTCTTTTATCGACTCCTTTTCTTTCTCCCTTCTATTCTACTCTCCTCCTACTCTCAATTTTTCAAATTGCAGACATAAATAAATTTTCAAAACCAAATACACCTGAATAACTAATTTAGAAACTAACTTTGCCACTATGCCAACTGACTCATGACCGACTTGTATGATTATTTGGCATACAAACTAAACTAGTAATTTATCGTGGAGTTGACAACGAAGTTGTCAACTTCACGATTATACAAACCTATTATTTATTATTTCTACGATACTTAGACTACTAAGAATTAACCTTAACTTGAGTCTCATACTCAATTACATCATTAAGACATATAAATGGCTTACCAAGCCATATTACAATAGAAAATAATCAAAATCCTCAAAATGTTTCTGGTCTCAGGATGCACCTGCATCATACTCCTGGGGACACAAAAATTCAAGTCCCATTGAATTGCTATGATATTCTTCCGAGTCTTCCAATTGCATGCAGGAAATATTGTCATCATAAGAATGACTGAATGATGTCACTCCACACAATGTGCTGGTTCCAATCTTCATGTTGAATACCCTTTGTGGTAGGTGTAGTGGTACCTTCATTGAATCCTGGAAAAAATACATTAAACATCATCATATCACCTGGATAAAGATATTTATCAAATGAATCCATAACTTGTATTCTTCTTGTTTGCATATCTCTAGGGCACCATGATGATCAACAAATACTACATTCTCTACATCAATAGTCTTCTCCGCGGCATGTGATTCTTGTACTATGTCCTTCCTTCCTTGATCAATTTTGTCAACAATCCCATCATCCGAGAAAATAATATTTTCTTCAACGGCCTCTCTTCCATCTACAAGAACCTTTTCCCCATAAGGTTCAACAACATCTTGTTGTTCACTCTCCACACCAGCATTCATTTGTTGTCTGTGCCCTTCTAATGGAATGTGTACCTCTGATTGATCTGTCTCTTCATCAGTAATTTCATCTTCATCTTCTACCTTCTCCAAGAGTAATTCTATCCTTTCCCACTTCGCAATACTCTTATCCAACTCTTCTTCAAGATTCTTTAACCTTTCCTCATCTTGCTTCCTAGCTTCTTCTCTTTTCTTCCACACTTGGTCTTTTCTTCTCTCTTCATCCATGTACCCCTTGAGAGATTTGTAGACCTCTCTCTCAGACTTTGTTAGGTGCATCTTCACACTCCAAGATTTCTTTGACACCTTTGATATGCCTTTCAACTTTGGAACAAACAAGGAGGGAATGGGCACTCCACGGTTTCAACAAAGGAACCAGTATACTCAAGATTACAAAAGACTTCTTTCTCCATGGCGATGAAAATTGAACTTCAATCTTCCATCAAACATGAGCCCAAAAAGATCTTGCTGAGCTCTGATACCACTTGATGCAGAGGGAAGGGTGGTGGTATTAATTACACAAGAAGATTTAGAAATTTTAGAGGTTTAGGCACTATGGTCTACCCAAAGCCTTAAGTGCAATAGAAACTTGACTTACCAAAACTTTCCTCGAGACTCCTAAGTGATATTTTTGGTTCCCTAACACTTAAATAACTTGGATTCAAGAATTTTTAAAAATTCTAGATCAATCCTATCTTCCCACTCTTCAAGATCTACTTAATCTGCCTAGAAACCTGATTGTCAATCTAGTAGCCCTGCAGAAAACTTAAAACTCTAATAACTTGTCTTTTTCCCAAAACACTTGACAAGGTGAAGGCATTTATGAACACCATTTTCCAAGTACTAAAACATACCAGAAAATTACTATGGACTTCCTTGGACCAGGTCTGACTGTTCCCACACAGTGACCCTCAAAATAACACAAAAACCATCAATTTCCAAAGCATCAACACTCTCCACATATCCTTATCACTTCAAATCATCACCATAATCATATAATGACAAAACATGAATAAATCCAAAAGGAATTAGCCTCAAGGGCTCTGCAACATCGAAACCCCCAAATTGTGACTTCAAACCCTTGGTTCTTAGGGCTTTCTCAACATCCCGCCTCCACACACTTTTGCATCAAATTGGTGATTGTTTCACCATTACTTCAATATCCTAAGATGATCCCAATCATAAAATCTACCCCTTGTTTGGACAGATTGCTCACTGCTATATTTTGGCATTCACTTTCAATGCACATTCTCACTGTTCTGTGCCGTGATCACCTTAATCCCACTTGGTTCTGCATATGCATAGTTAGAAACTTAATGATACAAGTTAGATAATGTCACTCCATGAATATTAGGCCTCTATGTTAATGGAATGACTCCCATTACTCCTAAAGTCTTACTATGGTAACAAAATAGAGAAAGAAAATTGTACAAGTCAGTATATGTTGCTATTGTGCAAGTACAGTCACATTAGATGACTCTCAAAACATTTAAAATCTTAATATGTGACCTTCAATTGTCTTATTGGACTCTCGTAGATGTTATTCAACCAAGGTTTACATTTAAATCCACTCATGTGATACAAAATGAAGGGAATATTATTTTTTATTACTAATTCTTAATCACTGTTACATATCACTAACACATGGAACAGTCACATAAAAATCTTCAAATCATTCAATGGAAGAAAAATGAATGACTGAATTAATCCCTTATTGCATAAAGAAAATGGAATCCACATAAAGGCTTTTGGGACCTTTCCAAAATCACAAATTGCACACAAAACTTGTTTGCTCTTTATTTCCTGTTCTCATCCGTACATACCAGACATCCTCCTTCGTACAATGGAGGCATTTTTCATTTAATAAATTTTCCCTACCTGTCACAACCAAATTCTATCGGTTGGGGGCTTAGTTTAAGCCTAAAATACTCTAAATGCTAATTCCTTCCAAAATACCTGCCTAGCCATTTATATTTAAATATTTGAATTTTAGACATATTAAAAGGATTTATTCAATGTAAAATTCCCTTGGTAATGAATCCTAAAGACTTAGACTTATTTAATAGCTTATTCTAGATTCTTAGAACTAAATATTGATTCTTGGACACTTTTGGTCCCCCATACAATCAAAATTTGGTCCATTTAGGACTTTTTAACAATTTTTAGGATTTGTTCCTATTACATAGAATCAAAAGCCATTATAGGCCTTAGTATTGCCCAATTTATTTTCATTGGCCTCTGATTGTCTTGTTGAATCTTTTGATCCTCCTTGAATAATTTATAGATCATTTTGGTCTTCATGGCTTGCTTAGTTGTCCTTGGTGCCCCCGCACCAGAGAGAGAGAGAGAGAGAGAGAGAGAGAGAGAGAGGTGGGAGAGTGAGAGAGAGGAGAGATGAGAGAAACAGAGGAGAGAGAAATGTTTTTGAATTAGATAAAAGAAGGTTTTACAAGGACCCAAAACTTGAGTTAAAAGTATAACAACGAAAAGCCAAAAACGGCTTAAAAAGGAACATCTTGCTGGAAAAAACACAGTAGGAAACAACAACAGCTAGATAAGAAACCAACAAAAAGTAACCAGCAAGACAAAAAAGAAGGTAACAGACAGACTAGCTATTTTCTATCATTTTTTCCACCTTCTTCTGAAGGGCCTCCATCTTTAGAATAGTCTCTTGCATATCCTTCATCTCTCTTGGTTGCTCTGAGATTTTCCTCTGCTTTCTCCCTCTAGTTCGGGTGCCAGGTCCAGCATTCCTAGCTTCATCATCGATGGTGATTGTTAGAGAGAGAAATGTTAGAGAGAGAGAGAGAGAGAAATGTTAGAGAGAGAGAGATAAGAGAAATGTTAGAGAGAGAAATGTTAGATAAGAGGAGAGAGAAATGTTAGAGAGAGAGATTTTCCCAAAATTTTGGTGGGAGATATCATATGTTCGATAATATCGAATATTTGATATTATCAGATGTCCGATAATATTGGATATCTGATATTATCAGATATTTAATATTTTGTATATGTAAAAAGTAAAAACAAGGCTCTTTGGGTCCCTCCAGAGAGTCACATTTGTTTATTTGAATTACGGGATTTGAGTTGCATCGAGAAGACAAAAATCCACTTTTTGGGGTGATTTTCTCTATTACCAAAGGTATTTGCATCTTCTTTTTGGTCTAATTATGGGGAGTAGTACTCGTCAAAAGCATAAACAGAAGAGGAGACTCACAAATGAAGATGCAGTGTATAGAGAAATGGATAGGGTTGCCCATCGGAACAAGAGATAAGGTATGTTAAATATTAATGAAGATGTTGGCATAGACCCACCTTTGAATGTGGTTTCAAGTGAAGAACATGAATTTGAAGATGAAAATGTAGGTTTTCAAAATGAGAATTTAGGTTTTGAAGATGAAAATGTAGGTTTTGAAAATGAACATGTAGATGTGGCCAATGGAAGTGTGGACATTGCCAATGACAATCCACTGATTGAATATGAAGGAATTGAAAATGATAATGGTGTAGAAGAACAAAATCAACGTTACACATCTCCAAATTATATGAGAAATGAAGTCCCTTTGGAGGAAGAAAGACAAACTTCAAAATTGAGACCTTCAAGAAGAACTAAATGGTTACTTGAAATTGATGAGAACATAATGAGCAATTTTGATGGCAAGAGGTTATAAAGAACCGTTTGGTTGTGGGTTTCAAAACTTTTTGATCAAGTTTTTAGGCACCAGACGTTGGTTGAGCAATGTCAGATGTTTGTGCAATTGTTAAAGATGTAGAAGATGAGACATATACTATCAAATTGAAGATTACTATGAACAAGAAAAAGGAGCGAAATGCTCTTATTGTGAGAAATATTTTTAGTGCTCTCAATTCCATTGGGAAGACTACCAAGGAAAAAGATAAGAGAGTTGCTAGGAGGGTTATTACAACCTCCTTAGTAAGTCATCATTTGAGAAATGCTTGTTTGATGAGACAAACTTGTGTTGACTTGAATCTAAATCATAAAACTTTGGATAGAGCACTTTCAAGAAGAGAAATACTGGATGATCCTCTTCAAAATGATACATGGGCTTATGGTGGGATACTTTCACATTGTGATAAGAAGCTTACCGATGCTGTGAAGGATCAAATTCAACTATTTTGGCAATCTAACTCAACAGTGTCACCAAATGTGAAGGATGTCTTGAAGTTGATAATTGGCATTCGAGATTGCACTCCGCATCCCAAACATTATTTGGAGGTGAGTCAAACAATGTTGTTCAAAAAATTTTGTGAGACACATCCAACATTACAAATATCACAAAGATCTTTTGAAGCCCTGAAGCCTTTTTTTCTGTGCCTCTTAAGATTCAAAATACTTTTTGTTGCAAATATCATGTGGAGTTTTCAATGCACCATGAATTGTTACGATCCATTCGTTTTACTTTGCATAGTAGTGAAATGTTGGAGGAGTGTGGTGCAAGTGATCTTCCAAAATCATCAAGAGACTTGCTAGATCATTTTTTATGTCCTAGAGATGATGGATGTTTCTTGTATAAAAAAGATTGCTTAAATGACAAGTGCTCAGAGTATGGTGGGCTAGTGAAGTTTGTTGAATGTTTTCATGAGGGCTACGAACATGATTTTGGAAATATAATTGTCCACAAAAAGGTATATGAAACTGTTAAATATACATTAAAAAGTGGAGGTGAAGGCTCTAGATGTGAGTTGGTTACTAAATAATGCAATGTAGCTGATTTAATTTCAGATTTCAGGAAGAATTTTTTTTACAAGTATGCAAGGCATAGTCACAGGTCTTAGTGGTTGGATCAACAATTCAGGATGTGTAAGGACACTTTCCTGATTGGCACTATTATATCAGTTGTTGACTTTGTAGAGAACTATACATTGCAGCCCCAAAATGAGTTGCAAGCTCATATTACAATTCTATGTACGTTTGTAATTTTGTGCACATAACATATAGACATTCCCCTGATAGTACAGAAGATGACTAGAAGATAATCAGAGAGTACCATTTTTATATGAGCGATGATAGATCACACTCATTTGAGTTTGTCCAACATTTCTTTGAGAATTATTTGAGTGGGTGCGAGAAAATAATATTGCTATGGATAAACATCTCATTTGGTCAGATAACTGCACAGGTAAATTAAAAAATTCTCGTATGTTTTATTGGTTATGTAGAATGCATTTAGATAGAGGTGTACCTCATATTTGGAGTTTTTTTGAGGCCGGTCATGGAAAAGGGGAGCATGATGGAGTAGGTGCATGTGTAAAGAGAGCTGTAGTTAAGGAGAAACTAAGGATTTCAGGTGCAGAACTCATTGATGCCCGTTCTATTGTTGATTGGTGTACTTCAACATTGTCATAAGGGGGACTCTTGATTCAACGATCCACATATTCTTTTGGTTGGTTGAGTTGGGCACAATAGGAGATAGGTTGGATTGTCAAACTATGAAAGATTCTTCAAAAATGCATTCATTTCAAAGCTCAGATGCTAGTACATGGACCATTTGGACATGAGAGTTTGCTTGTTATTGTTTGAGTTGTCTTCAATTTGATTGGGATCAATGTGAGTCAAGTGAGTGGGTTGATACATGGGTTCCACATTATCTTACTCCTTTATCTCTCATTGCCTCTCTAATAAATGATGACATGGATTGTTCACTTGACTACGACCATCTTTTAGATCTTCTACAGCCAGGACATGTTTTTGCATTGGTTGCACCAAAAGGGAATGATGAGAGATCAAATTACTAGTTAGCATGTTGTGTATGAGGAAAGTAGAAACTTACACAACTGACGACAGATGATGATATGTTCACATATCCAATAGGATCACATGTTGTTGTGGGAACATGGTTGCGCACATATATGATTAGAAATAATGGCATTCCTGTGTTTGAAGACTATGAGAAGCACAAAACCATTCTTATGTATTCACACCTTGTTATAGAAGCCAATGTTAAGTTGTTGAAACATCAAGGAAAACCAAAGACAAAAGAACTTTGGACTATTAGTACTATTGATCATGAAGCAATACTGAATACTCTCAAGATAGAGATGACCCTTCAGGCACACTTCAGTAGGTAAGTTCAACTCAACCTAGATATAGTTGTGTAATTAGCATATTTAGATGCCAAAAGGACACTTCTTATATTCTCTATTAACTTTTCTTCTGCCTTCCAAATGTAGGGATTGGAGAAAAAAGTACACGTATTTTTTATATATAGTTGTGTAATTTGCATATTTAGATGCAAATTTTTTTATATAAAACCAACAATCAAATGTAATGTGCATAGTTAGATGCCAAATTTTGTATATAAAAACAACAATCGAATGTAATGTGCATATTTAGATGGCAAATTTTGTATATAAAAACAACAATCGAATGTAATGTACATATTTAGATGCCAAATTTTGTATATAAAAAATTTGATGCAAAATTTGAAATATAAAAGAGCCCATGGGGTTGATTTGCAAATATTAAAAACCCACATTTCTATCATCTTAATGCCATGTAAAGTGCAAAAAATATGTTTCCTTACTATGAATGTTGTATCCTTATATAATTTGTATCGTCTTAATTTTGTATCCTTACATTTCTATTGTCTTAATTCCATTACATTTGCATGATCAAATGATGTAATAGTTGGATCCATTGAGCCAAAATTGGTCAAATGTGTCCAAAGTAAAATGATGATTCCCTGGGGTGAAGGGATAGTGTTCAAGGATTGCATCCAGGCACCGAAACTTGCAATGAGATTAGTTGAAATTTGTACCAATGGCTTACTTCCAAACCATTCATCCCAACACCGAATGGACTGTGCCATTAGCTCCGGTTGGGTGGGTAAATGCTAGGGACAACCTTGTTTCGACCACTAAGTCAGTAGAACATTTCGGACTACGCCGGACCAAAGTGTCCCAAAGGTGCACTAAGCATGATTGGGTAGAAAACTTTCAAGGCTCGTAACTCAGACCTTGTGAGAGGTATCAAAGATCGGTGAGATGCTATAGGATGTCATTTTTGAGGCCTACAATAACCTCTCTCCATTTTGGGAGATTTAAATTTGTTTGGATTTGGCACGCCAGTCTTGCTTGATGCCAAAACTTGCAGTGAAGGTCAGTTGAAAGTTGCACCAATGGATTACTTCTAAACCATTCATCCCAGCACCAAATGGACTATGCCATTAGCTCTAGTTGGGCAGGTAAACACTAGGAACAACCTCATTTTGACCACTGAGTCAGTAGAACGTTCCTGACCATGTCAGACTAAAGTGTCCCCAAGGTGCACTAGGAACGATTGGGTAGTGAAATTTTGAGGCTCGTAAATCGGATGCCATGAGAGGTATCAAAGATCTATCAAATGCTACATAACAAATTTTTCGAGGCCTACAATAACCTCTCTCCATTCTGGGAGATTCAAATTTGTTTGAATTTGGCATGCCAGTCTCGCTCGATGCCAAAACTTGTAGTGAGGGTCCGTTGAAAGTTGCACCACTGGATTACTTCCAAACCATTCATCCCAGCATCGATTGGACTATTCCATTAGCTCCGATTAGGTGGGTAAATTGTAGGGACAACCCCATTTTGACCACTGAGTGAGTAGAATGTTCTGGACGATGCCGGACCAAAGTGTCCCCAAGGTGTAGTAAGCACGATTGAGAAGAGAACTTTTGAGGCTCATAACTTGGACCCTGTGAGAGGTATCAAAGATCTGTGAAATGCTAAAAGAAGGTGTTTCTAAGGCCTACAATAACCTCTCTCTGTTTTGGGAGATTCAAATTTGTTTGAATTTGGCACACCAGTCTCACTCGATGCAAAAACTTGCAGTGAGGGTCAATTGAAAGTTGCACCACTAGATTACTTTCAAACCGTTCATCCCAGCACTGAATGGACTGCACCATTAGCTTTGGTTGGGTGGGTAAACACTAGGGACAACCCCATTTCAACCACTAAGTTAGTAGAACATTTTGGACCACGCCAGACCAAAGTGTCCCCAAGGTGCACTAAGCATGATTGAGCAGCAAACTTTTGAGGCTTGTAACTCAGACCCCATGACAAGTATTGGAGATCCATGAGGTGCTACAAGATAGAATTTCTGAGGGCTACAATAGCCTCTCTCCATTTTGGGAGATTCAATTTTTTTGAATTTGGCACGCTAGTCTCGCTCGATGCCAAAACTTGTAGTGAGGGTCAATTGAAAGTTGCACCAATGGATTACTTCCAAACTATTCATCTTGGCACCGAATGGATTGTGCCATTAGCTTTGGTTGGGTAGGTAAACGCTAGGTACAACTCCATTTCAACCACTGAGTTAGTAGAACGTTACAGACCACGCTAGACCAAAGTGTCCACAAGGTGCACTAAGCACGATTGGGCAGAAAACTTTCGAGGCTCGTAACTCAGACCCTATGAGAGGTATCAGAGATCTGTGAGATTCTATAGGATGGAGTTTCCGAGGCCTACAATAACCTCTCTCCATTCTGGGAGATTAAAATTTGTTTTAATTTGGCATGCCAGTCTTGCTTGATGCCAAAATTTGCACTGAGGGTCAGTTGAAAATTGCACCACTGGATTACTTCCAAACCATTCATCCCGGCACTGAATGGAATGCACCATTAGCTCCAGTTGGGTAGGTAAACACTAGGGACAACCCCATTTTGACCACTGAGTCAGTAGAACATTCCGGACCACGTCAGACCAAAGTGTCCCCAAGCTGCACTAAGCTCAATTGGTCAACAAACTTTCGAGGCTCATAACTCGGACCCCGTGAGAGGTATCAACGATCTGTGAGATGCTACAAGACTGTGTTTCTTATGCATTCCTCGTGTATTTGTAGGGGTATAGGGAGAGTACTGATATTTTGTCCAAAAGACCAATACCTGAATTTGAGATATGTTTTCATATGGCCAAAAGGGTGTTTGATTAATTCCAAAAGGGTGTTTGATTATGTAATTAGGCTAGTTTAATGTCTTTTAGCCATTGGGAGTAAAGGGTAAGTCTAGAAACCTTGAAACCACTTTAATAGATATCCTTATATACCTCAAATGTTGAATTACACGTGTGAACATACATAGCACATAAAGCGTACACATAAATTTTCTTAAGTCATGAAGCATACATGTAGCACATAGATTATAAAGCATACAACATAAATTCACTTAAGTCATGCACATAGCCCATACATGTTAATTTAGGTTATGAATGATGTACTTGAATATACTTAAGGCATAAATTGTACACATGAGTACATACACACAAGCATATTTACATACTAACAATGAATAAATGAACACACAATTAACAAATTGGATCGAATATCAAGATTCATATATATCAAAATGAACAATAATTCTGTACATAGTTACATCTTAACATATCTAGATACAATGTGGCATACGCCATCTCAAAATGTGTCATATGACATCTCAAAATAAGAAGTTCAACTATAAATATTTCTAGGACATCCTATTCTATTGGTGGATCATCAAAATGTAGCCTCTTTGAAGTACTCTTGGACTCTGATGGATCCTGCATTCAAACACAAAAGTGAAACCCCAAGTTAGATTAAAATTCATAATCATAGTCAACAATAATAAATAAAATTTAAACTAAAATTGAACTCTCATATACCTCACCTCTCTGTCACCTCCCATGGACAAGAGACCTAATATATTTCCTTGGTAGTGTAGGAATAGTGCCACCAATGTCGACTCCCACCTGTATATGTTTGTGAACATGAGATTGATCTATGAGTTATACTATTTAATGTTAAAAACTTGGTGGCAAATCACTAGTACATTTGAGGTCAATTTCTGACAGCCATTTGTCGGATTTGCAACGGTCATTTGTCGGCATTTCGACAA
The DNA here is from genome assembly GCA_027943335.1 of Chamaecyparis obtusa. NCBI lineage: Eukaryota > Viridiplantae > Streptophyta > Pinopsida > Cupressales > Cupressaceae > Chamaecyparis > Chamaecyparis obtusa. The sequence goes on along the minus strand of BSBK01007765.1, from coordinate 417,761 downwards.
TGTGTCCGTCACAATTTTTGCGTTGGAAATTGTGACAGAAGAGATATTCGTTGGTTTACTGACACCCCATTACGTCAGAAACATGCACATGATAACAACTTTGTTATGACATTTCTTACGGTCCCTCTATCATAATTTTGACACAAAGACCTATCAAAAATACACAATCTCTATCGGAACTAACTGTTGAAAAGATATCCTTTCTGACATTAGAACTGTTGGTATTGTGACAGATCTTCAACCAATTTCCGATAGATAATCCCGTCGGTGATGTAGCATTAGTGTCAGACCTGCCTGTCGAAAATTGCTTATCTATGACATTTTACCTATCGAAAGAGCGACGGTAGCACAGCGTATCTTCGACAGGTTCCCCTGTCGGATGTATAGCATTACTGTTGGAATAATTATCGTAAAGTATTTTCTCCAACATTTGATCTTTTGGATAGGTGATGTGTTTGCCTATATTCCGACAAGAAATGATGTTGGATGTATAGCAATGCCATCAGAATTAATTATTAAGTGTTGAAAAATCAACGGATATGCACATTAAGGATAACACAGCTCAAGAGACCATCATAGGTTGTCTCTTTCTTGGGTCTATATTATTTACAAAATATTTTACTTTTCATTAGCTCATCAAATCTGAGGATTTGAAAGAATTTAATAGAATATTTCATGACAACATATATTATTTAAGTTGACGTTGCACAAATTTATCTACTTCGTGCACTTGTAGACTATGAGGATGACGATAAAGAAGCATGACCATGGGAGGAGATGCTTCTTTATCACCGTCCTAATAGTCTACAAGTGCACGAAGTAGATAAATTCATGCAACGTCAACTTAAATAATATACGTTGTCATGAAAATATTCTATTAAATTCTTTCAAATCCCTAGATTTGATGAGCTAATGAAAGGTAAAACATTCTGTCAATAATATAGCCCCAAGAAAGAGACAACCTATGATGGTCTCTTGAGCTATGTTATCTTTAGTCCTAGCTACTAGGTAAGACTTGGAAGACTTATACATGTCAATCGTCGAGAATAATCACCACCTTGCATTTATGTACACTACAAAAATTGATCCCAGTCTCGCAAAAACATTTTACACTTGTAAACCTCATCAATACTCTAGGCCTAAAGTAATTTTATACAATCACTAGCACATTTCATGCATGGATGAGAAACAATATCCAGAGTTTCTAGATAACCATTTTTGAGAAGAGGAATGAGTGGAGGCCAAAGAAGGGATAATTGTGAAGGTTTTATAGATGTAGGTTACTAAATCATCATCTCTGCACTGGTACTCAATCTGGCCTCCACTCCATATACGTCTTCTCAGAATCTAAAAACTCTCCATCATTGATTCCTGTCATTTTTTCAGCATCTCCGTGGACCGAGACCTTAAATTATTGAGCTTCTCTTTGTTTCGAGAATAGTTTAACATTCTCTACTTAACAGGGCCAACCACATGAAGGTGGAAGCTCACCTGACCCCTCCTAGGAGCCTCTTATGACCCTTTACGACATTTTAAGACCTCTAAGATGTATTCTTAGGGATTGGAAAGGGTCATAAGGGGTCCTGGGACACAACAGCTGAGAAACATAAATGTAGGCATCATGGTCACAATTTTTTGGAGACACAACATAATTGAGTGATTTTCCGAGACGATGCAAAGTAGTGGTTGCTTTGCATCATCTGGGAATAACACTCAATTATGTTGCGTCTCCAAAAAATTCTGACCATGATGCCTACATTTATGTTTCTTAGCTATTGTGATATGTATATCGTAGTCTGTCGTTGTTGCAACAACAAAGCCTATATTCCACAACATAAAGGAAGACATCTTTTTAGCCTGGGTCTAGATCCTACCCCAATTGTCGAAGGATCCAGGGCTAGGCTCAAAAGATGTCTTCCCATTCTGTCTGCAACATTGTGTCCATCCATGATCTCAAGAACATCATCGTCTTTCCACTCTTCATTTGCCAAAATATATCCCTTCTTCAAGCTTGCAGAGTAATCTTATTAATAAAAGAACTCTTTCCAACATTAGGGTACCCACAGATCAAAATAGTTGATGTTATTGGTGCTTGTGCTCAAGGATATCGATTCACTATTTTAAAATGGCCAAATTAGTTTTATTTCGATTGTAGAGAAAAGGAGTGGGAGAAAATGAGTGGGTGAAAGCTGATTGAGCGCGAGAGAAGGCAGCATTTTATTTGATCATGAATGCTCTCTGAAATGACCAATCATGTTTTCTATTCAATTCTTTTTGGTGCTTTTTTTCCCCATATTCAATAGATAAAAATCATGGTGGCAGCCACTTAGCCATCTTTTTGATGTTCTAGGTATTTTACAAAGATACAGGTATGTGGATTTATAATTCAATTGCTTGCAGTTATTGGTCAAATGCAAATATTTTGTCACTTTGAAAGGGAAAGATATCAGTTTGGTGTTTTTAGTTTATGTTAAAAGTTGATTTCGTAAAATCCTCAAAAAACACACTACATGTTCTAAAATGTAAAGAAGTTGAATGTTAAATGTAAGATATATATCTCATCCATAGTAATCAAAAGAAAGGACATGAAACTTATAAGGAGATTTACCAAACCAAAAATATAAGCAAATAGGAAACATGATTGGTACCTTATGAATTGGTTTTTGAGGTGCAGAATCTTCATCAATCTCCTCAGAACAAGACCCCTCCTCAGGAAAAATGCATTTAACACAAAAAACAAATCTACAAAGCTGAACCAATGGCATGTTTAGAACAAAGAAATAGAGTGATAATAATATGCTGAAAATTCTATTATGTTTAATACATGCAAAAGGACCAGTCCCAACAATTCTTAAACATACTTTATCTGATATGATAATAACATGCTAATTAAACTGATAAAGGTGTTATTTGCATTTAATCTACCAATTACTAATTACACAAAAAACAAATTTACAAAACTGAACCAATGACATGTTCTTTGTATGTGATTTCTTCATATTTCGAGCCTCTGACATCATATTCGACTGCAAATTTCAAATGCATTGCATTTTATTTGATCACAAATGCTCTCTAAAATGATTGCATTCTACTGGTGTCATGCCCTAGACCATGCTTTATCTCCATTATTTGATGTTATTGGTGCTTGTGCTCAAGGATATCGATTCACTGTTTTCAAATATTTGGATCATTTTGGTTGTGACTGTTCCTCTAGTACACAGTCAGGAAATGTAACTATTAATAATTATATATAATGTTGAATGGATTAAATGCTTTATTTTTGGTAGAAGTGAATGGAAGGAATAGTGTTGGTGTTAGGTTTCATTTATTATTGAATTCAATGGTTTCCAAGATGTGTTAAGGAGTTTGCTCCTTGTTTAATGTTAACTATTCCTGCACAATCCACTCATACAATAGTGAAATGTGATGTGATTGACAATTTCATACAACTGGTCCTTTGGCGTGTATTAAATATAATCCAGTCACTTACTGAATTCTATAGAGACTATTGGTTTGACTATCCATGCATTACCATTGACTGAGATTCATTAAAGGATACAAAACGCTTCATTTTGAGGTTATTGTGTGTGGATTCAAATGTAGGTTTGATTTGGTTAATGTTTAGAAGAGATCAATAAAGTATTTAAAGACAATCGTACATGTTTGGAGAGGTTTGAGAGGAACTTATCATGATTGTTCCCTCACAAACAACGACATAGACTCATTTTACTAAGTTTTCTTTCTCTATTTTGAGGTTTCTGTTATCTGCCGCAGGGGTATAGTCAGAGGGTTCATTGACAAAATGAATTGGTTTTTGAGGTGCAGAATCTTCATCAATCTCCTCAGAACAAGACCCCTCCTCACGAAAAATGCATTTAACACAAAAAACAAATCTACAAAACTGAACCAATGGCATGTTTAGAACAAAGAAATAGAGTGATAATAATATGCTGAAAATTCTATTATGTTTAATACATGCAAAAGGACCAGTCCCAACAATTCTTAAACATACTTTATCTAATATGATAATAACATGCTAATTAAACTGATAAAGGTGTTATTTGCATTTAATCTACCAATTACTAATTTCACAAAAAACAAATTTACAAAACTGAACCAATGACATGTTCTTTGTATGTGATTTCTTCATCTTTCGAGCCTCTGGCATCATATTCGACCGTAAATTTCAAATGCATTGCATTTTATTTGATCACGAATGCTCTCTAAAATGACTGCATTCTACTGGTGTCATGCCCTAGACCATGCTTTATCTCCATTATTTGATGTTATTGGTGCTTGTGCTCAAGGATATCGATTCACTGTTTTCAAATGTTTGGATAATTTTGGTTGTGACTGTTCCTCTAGTACACAGTCAGGAAATGTAACTATTAATGATTATATATAATGTTGAATGGATTAAATGCTTTATTCTTGGTAGAAGTGAATGGAAGGAATAGCGTTGGTGTTAGGTTTCATTTATTATTGAGTTCAATGGTTTCAAGATGTGTTAAGGAGTTTGCTCCTTGTTTAATGTTAACTGTTCCTGCACAATCCACTCATACAATAGTGAAATGTGATGTGATTGACAATTTCATACAACTGGTCCTTTGGCGTGTATTAAATACAATCCAGTCACTTACTGAATTCTATGGAGACTACTGGTTTGATTATCCATGCATTACCATTGACTGAGATTCATTAAAGGATACAAAACGCTTCATTTTGAGGTTATTGTGTGTGGATTCAAATGTAGGTTTGATTTGGTTAATGTTTAGAAGAGATCAATAAAGTATTTAAAGACAATCGTACATGTTTGGAGAGGTTTGAGAGGAACTTATCATGACTGTTCCCTCACAAACAACGACATAGACTCATTTTACTAAGTTTCCTTTCTTTATTTTGAGGTTTCTGTTATTTGCCGTAGGGGTATAGTCAGAGGGTCCATTGACAAAATGATCCTTTGAATGGTTACTATGAATATGAATGATTTGATATAGCATATTGCTCATTTTACTTGAAGTTTGGAATAGCTTGTGCAAGGGTGAAAGTAGTTTTGATCGTTTTGGTCGTGTTTGTTCCTCTACACAGTCAGAAAATGTAATTGTTTAATGATTATATGTAATGTTGAATGGATTAAATGCTTTATTCTTGGTATAAGTGAATGGAGTTTTCAAGATGTGTTGAGGAGTTTTCTCCTTGTTTAATGTTAACTGTTCATGCACAATCCACTCATACAACAGTGAAGTTACAAAATTGAACCAATGGCATGTTTACAAAAAAGAAATAGAATGATAATAATATGCTGAAAATTCTATATATTCTGTTTAATACACGCCAAAGGACTAGTCCCAACAATTCTTAAACATACTAGTTATTTGATGTGATCAATTGTTAATAAAGGTCTAATTCTGTAGACTGCTAGCACGAGGGAAGCTTTGACCTAGCCAAATCTTCCTTATACCACACACAAAAAAAGTGTGATAAATATGTCTACTCCAACCTTAATTGTTTAAGAATTCATCATATCAGATAAAGTATGTTTGGGAGTTCTATGAGACCTTTGTTGTAAACATGCCATTAGTTTTCAAATGTGTGGATTCATGTTTGTTGATATTACTGACATGTTTAATGACACTATTGTATATTGCTGTCACTGAAATGACCGCATTCTACTGGTGCCGTGCCCTAGCCCCTGCTTTAACTCCATTATTTGATGTTATTTGTGCTTGTGCTCAAGGATATCCATTTTTTTGAAATGTTGACTATGGTTATCAAATGGACAACACGTGAGCTTCTAGCTAGGCGTCATTTGTATTGATAGCTTAGGGCATCAAATGTATTGTATCATTGATAGTTGAGACTTTGTTAAAAGGAAATAGGACAAAGAACAATTTTGATTTAGTTTCTCTATTTTGATCTCTAAGTGACTTACAACCCTAGAGAAGTATATGCAGATTTACAGATGCAGTTGCAAGATACATAGCAACTGATAATTCACAAGAAATCCATGCATCCAATTTGAATAGCAATTAATACAAAGAAAAAGGGTCCTCCAATGGTCCAATCATCCAGACCTTGACTGTCCCCTCAACCAGTGACCCTTCAAAACTAGGTTATCATGCAATCAATGAGTGATCCTTCATTCTCCTGGTCTGCCCTACATCCAAACATATTGGAAATACACAATACAATGATAACAAGTCTTTCACAATCCCCCTTCCCTCAAGGGACACTATCAACCATCCCTTCCACATAGCATTTCACTATTGTATGAGTGGATTGTGCAGGAATAGTTAACATTAAACAAGGAGCAAACTCCTCAACACATCTTTGTTGTAAACATGCCATTGGTTCAGTTTTGTAAATTTTTTTTTTGTGTTAAATGCATTTAAATGGAACATTAAGCATAGAAATAATATGCTTAATATATTAGTAATTGCAGATTAAATGCCCATAACACCTTTATCAGTTTAGCATGTTATTATAAGATACTAAAGAAGACTTACTATTTGTCAAAGAAATCTTCACTGTCCACAGTGAAGACAATGAAGATTGACCTCCTGCCCCACAACAAAGAACATTGTAATAAGAATAAGATATAATATAGTGTTAGAATAAACTTTGAACAAAGACATGTAATGCTTAAGTTAATGATTTAAAAAGCTGCAAATATACGAATTGAAAAAGAAGATAGTGCCAAGAAACATTTTCACAAATATGAAACGTGAGGAAAAGTAATAACATTAACAATGCCAAGATTCACAGCATTAAATTTCACCTGTGGATGAGTTTTTGTAGTGGGTTGCTCAGCATCAAAAATATGTTAAGTTGCATTTGAGCTATAACTAAGAGTATCATGTGGAACATACCCTAAACTTTGAAAGCATTTTCTAGCCTGGCAATTCAAAATTCAATCTAGGCAAGCATCAGTAAGTGAAATAAATTATAGACATCAACATCAACATCATCATAATCATTAGAAATAAACTTTAAAGACATTTTGGATAGTACTATGTTTCTTGAAAGTTTTTGTGATGCTTCTAAACTTTAAAGACATATTTTATGGCTTAATGATAACATAGATTAGTGTTTTGTTTTCTGATGGAATGTTGTTGATCATTCATGGTCTTGAAATTTTTTTTAATTGTTTTGATTCTCAAGTCTTGACGTTGTTTCTCAATGTGATATAAACTGACCACAAGATGGTTTAGTTGGTCCTCTCTTTCTGTTTAATCATTTATCTTCTTCATGGTGTAAGTGTCAATATGTTATAATCCAACCAACATGTCATACCCCCACTTCTAACAAACCGCACAACATGCAAATCATAGCCAAAGACTTGGGTGATCAACATACACAAACAACAATTACCCTTAGGAAACAATGATCATTAATATTCATTAATGGAGGGTGGTGATTCCTTGGTAATAAAGGCATTGACAACATTCATCATCTTAACCAAGTCATGGGTGGTGATCCTTGAAATAGCACAATTAGTAAAAGGAAATAACAACATAACATAATTTGGAGTGAGGAAGAAGGAAAACTGGAAAACAAAATATGGAATAATCAGGTTGGAATTAGAGAAGAATTCATAAATAAACTTGAATTAGAAAAAAACCAAGTTATCTGGTTCTTTGTTTGAGGTTGGGTTCCGGTTCTACTTTTGTTCTCCTCTGGGTTTGACTTGGGTTCCTTTGGTAGGAACTTGGGTGCCTGGACCAATCCTGGGTGCACCTGTAGTATTTTATTCGTAATTTTATAGGCTAACTCATTATTATGGTAACATAGGTAGGACCACACTCCATGCCTTATAATGGTACTCGACATGGAGTGTGGTTCAAATGAAGTTGAACCAAATGTTGACCATGATGGCTATGATCATGATGAAGATGAATGAATATTAAATCTAAAATATGGCTTGTAATTTGAATTTTCATTGTGAATGAAGAAACTATAGATTCAAGTTGACTCATTCTATATTGTAGTAAATTTGTTCCCTAGATCTACCATATTATATATGTGTAGCTTGTAAGGGACATCTTTTGCTCATCCATGTATCAGAGCTTGGTGAGAGTTCTTAGGAGAAAGACAAGATGTCAGTGGGAGATGGAGAAACCAATCTCAAAACACCACTTGAAGCCTTGCAATGTTGAGAGTGGGATAAAGGCTACACTTGAGACCCTAAATAAGGAACAAACTTATTGAGCTTCACTTTGTTTTGAGAATAGTTTTATATTCTGTACTAAACAGGGCCAACCACGTCAAGGTGGAAGCTCATTTGCCCCCACCCTCCCCCCTCTAACATCACTCTAAATTCCCCGTTAACATCTAACATTCATTCATTATTTCATCCATTAATAAAATGTAACATTCATTAATTATCACATGATAACATTCATTAACATTCATTCACACATTAATAAAATATGACATTCATTAATTATCACATGATAACATTCATTAACACATTATAAAATTTATGAACATTCAATACAACATAATTAAATTCATTGGCATATAAAAATCAGTCATTATCAATTAAGGTGCATAGATGATAATTATTTCTTTTTTTTCTTTTGATTTCTTTTGATGGAAATAATGAGGAGGCTTAGGACACTAGTATATGCAAATTTCATTATTTAATAATAAAAATCTATTAAAATGTTTATACCTTCTTCTCTCATTTGCTGGTGTAATTCCTCTTTGAGTATCCCCTTTCTCCTTTGCATCCAAAATGAACTCATTCCAATCCCTCATTGGAATAAAGGGAGGATGCTGAAACTTCAGCAAGACTTCATACCACGCAACGCTCATAGATTACGTTCAATGCATTATTTACATTCGTAAATCAGCGTTGCATACAAATCTACAGACGGTGTGTGGTACGAAGCCACGCTCAAGCTTGAAAATGATAGTCAATCCATAGTTAAGGTCAAGGAACAAATGGAATAACCAAAAAAACACTATACGTTAAATCATGTGATTGATAGCAGATTGGGGCTCACCTGAGCCATAAACATGAAGAATTATTCTAAAAAAAGATGTAAACCATATATATGCACACTTGAGGCAAAGAGAAGTTACGTTATATCCATATTCAAATATTAGTTACAATATGAAAATACTAAACTAACTAATTCTTGAGTTCATCTCTACATATGGTCGCAACAAAGATATGCGATTACAATACAGAGAAAGCATCGTAAAAATATAATTTCAAAATTTGCCCTAGCCTGATGTGTGTTTTGCACTCAAATCCTTCATCGCGGATAAGTGGAGATGGACAGATAGATGTAGATGAGTTGTCATCGACCCAACTAAAGTATCCACAACCATTGTTTCCCTGTGATGCCTAGTCTACATTAGTTCTTATATTATAATGAATAATATTTACATTAGAAACATTAAATATATACACATTAGCAACCTTTTTTCTATTTGGGCAACATCAAAATTGTTGTCCAAGGTTGTTTGGTGTTTGTGAAGTTTTCAACACACACTACCCACCACCACATTGACAGTTTGGCACATTGACAAGAGTCATCGAGCCTATATATCTATAATGCATCGCAACATCGTTACTACATTTATTATTTTTATATGATTATTTTTATATGAAATACACCAAGGAGTACCATCAGAAATATTAACGATTTACAATAATGAAAAGTAAACCTAAATCAAATAGCTCATTTTTTTATCAGCATGTGTAGTCTCTATGTATATGAAAAATGAAAGAAATATGAAGCTGAAATAAAATAGTGAACAAAATAGTATTCCACATAGACTGAATGAAATATACCATCAAAAGAAGGTGACAAAATCCTGTCACGAAGCACAAACATAGGAAATAAAAAAGGGACAAAAGACAAGAAATGAGAAAAATCATTACGACTATAGAAAAATCATTTATACTATAATAAAAAAAGAAACACTCTTTGTCAACAATTTTCAAAATCATTAGAACTATAGAAAAATAATTAAGACTATACAAAATCAAATTTTAGAAATGGACAGTTCTGATGCTTTTCCATTACAAAAATTTAGCATTCATCATTTGGTATTGTGTATTTTATTTAAGTATGTCAACAATGTTCAAAATCTTGTCACCAAGCACATACAAGAAATAAGAAAAATCATTAGGACTATAGAAAAATCAAGTTCTAGAAATGGACAGTTTTGATATTGCTTTGCCATTACAACAATTGAGCATTCATTATTTGGTACTTCTTGGTGTATTCTATTTAAGTTTTTAAGTTGTCGTGTTTATGTGCATGTTCTTTATGTATTTGGCTTCTCTCCCTCGAAAGGGATACGTCGATAGGTAATTGATTTGAAAGCATAATGATTTGACAGTCTTTTTTCAAGATAGGCGTAATCATCCTGCCAACCTTAATTAGCAACATTTGTGATATATGTCAAGTACTTATAATCAGTATGCCCAACAAATAGAGACTTAGTAGTAAAAGCATGTCTTTTGGTTTACTTGTTTACTTATAATCAGTGTGTCCTTTGGTTTACTAGTTTAATCTGATTTAAGAATGGTTTGTTTCATGTTTGAATGTACCATTGAATGAAGCTTGGCTATATTAAGTACAATCTTAAGACTCATGACTCTTCAAATTCTCTTGTTTCCTTCAGACCTCCAAACATGTGTACTTTGAGTAGCCCTCCAACAAATGGACTTGTGATGATTTTCACAATAGTACATGTGTAGGAGGACTACTCAAAGTACTGCTTAGGCAAATTTGAATGTTCATCACCTGTGCATATAATAGTTGATCATATAGAAGGTATATGCTAGACCCAACAAAAAATAGATTTGTGGTGATTTTCACAATAGTACATGTGTTGCTGGGTAAGCTCCCAATAGCGCTTAGGAAAATATGCATGTTCATCACCTGTGCATATGAAGTGGCTCTAATGGAAGATACAATCACTAAATTATGCATACTCCTTATTTTGTTTTGCATTGATATTGTCAGACATGGTCTTTCTTGAATGGAATGACTCGTTACTTGTACATTGACTAGAATGTTGGTGGAAGAAGGATGATTCGTTTGCAACCATTTTTTCAACTCTAATTTTCTCAACACAAAGGGACATTTATCATAGCCATAGAAACATGATTATTTTAAAATGAAATACACCAAGGAGTACCATCAGAAATATTGACTATTTACAATCATGAATAGTTAACTTTAATCAAATAGCTCATTTTTTTATCAGCATGTGTAGTCTTTGTGTATATGAAAAATGAATGAAATATCAAGCTGAAATAAAATAGTGAACAAGAATTCAAATTCAAGGCCTAATTTATCAAGAGAAACAAACATTAGGATGAAAGAAAAATCATTAAGAGTATAGAAAAATCATTAAGACTAGAAAATCAAGTTCTAGAAAAATCATTAAGAGTACTATAGAAAAATCATTAGGACTATAGAAAAATCATTAAGATTAGAAAATCAATATCCAGAAAAATCATTAAGAGTACTATAGAAAAATCATTAGGACTATAGAAAAATCATTAAGACTAGAAAATCAAGTTCTAGAAAAATCATTACGACTATAGAAAAATTATTTAGACTATAAAATCAAGTTCTAGAAATGGACGGTTCTAATGCTTTGCCATTACAACAATTGAGCATTCATCATTTGGTAATTCTTGGTGTATTCCATTTAAGTTTTTCAGTTGCCGTGTTTATGTGCATGTTCTTTATGTGTTTGGCTTCTCTCCCTTAAGGGAGAGAAGCCAAACACATAAAGAACATTGGTTTAGTTTTAATCTACTGGTGTCGTGCCCTAGCCCATGCTTTATCTCCATTATTTGATGTTATTGACTGTTTTGAAATGTTGACTATGGTTATCAAATGGAAAAATAGAAAAAAAAAATTGTACACGAATTTTTTTTACAAAACTAAACTAATGACATGTTTACAACAAAGAAATAGAATGATAATAATATGCTAAAAATCTATTTTTTTTAATACACGCCAAAGGACCAGTCTTATGAAATTGTCAATCACATAGCATTTCACTATTGTATGAGTGGATTGTGCAGGAATAATTAACATTAAACAAGGAGAAAACTCCCCAACACATCTTGGAAACCATTGAATTCAATAATAAATGAAACCTAACACCAACACTATTCCTTCCATTCACTTCTACCAAGAATTCTAGCACAAGCACAAGCTATTCCAAACTTCAAGTAAAATGAGAAATATGCTATATCAAATCATTCATATTTATAGTAACCATTCAAAAGATCATTTTTTCAATGAACCCTCTGACTGTACCCCTGCGGTAGAGAAAGGAAACCTCAAAATAGACAAAGGAAACTTAGTAAAACCAGTCTATGCCACTGTTTGTGAGGGTACAATCATGATAAGTGCCTCTCAAACCTCTCCAAACATGTAAGATTGTCTTTAAATACTTTATTGATCTCTTCTAAATATTAACCAAATCAAACCTACATTTGAATCCACACACAATAACCCCAAAATGAAAGATTTTTTATCCTTTTAACAAAGTCTCAACTATCAATGATACAATACATTTGATGCCCTAAGCTATCAATACAAATGACACCTAGCTAGAAGCTCACGGGCTGTCCATTTGATAACTACAGTCAACATTTCAAAAAAATGGATATCCTTGAGCACAAGCACCAATAACATTAAATAATGGAGTTAAAGCACAGGCTAGGGCACGACACCAGTAGAATGCGATAATTTCAGTGACAACAATATACAATGACATCATTAAACGTGCCAGTAATATCAACAAACGTAAATCCAAATATTTGAAAACCAATGACATGTTTACAACAAAGGTCTAATAGAACTCCCAACAATTCTTAAACATACTTTATCTGATATGATGAATTTTTAAACAATTAAGGTTGAAGTAGACATAGTTATCACACATTTTTTTTGTGTGGTACAAGGAAGATTTGGCTAGGTCAAATCTTCTTTCGTGCTAGCAGTCTACAGAATTAGACTTTTATTAATAATTGATCATATCAAATAACTAGTATGTTTAAGAATTTTTGGGACTGGTCCTTTGGCATGTATTAAATAGAATATATAGAATTTTCAACATATTATTATCATTCTATTTCTTTGTTGTAAACATGCCATTGGTTTAGTTTTGTAACTTCACTGTTGTATGAGTGGATTGTGAATGAACAACTAACATTAAACAAGGAGCAAACTCCTCAACACATCTTGGAAACTCCATTCACTTCTATCAAGAATAAAACATTTAATCCATTCAACATTACATATAATCATTAGACAGTTACATTTTTTGACTGTGTAGAGGAATAGTCATGAACAAAATGATCAAAACTACTTTCACCCTTGCACAAGCTATTCCAAACTTCAAGTAAAATGAGAAATATGCTATATCAAATCATTCATATTCATAGTACCCATTCAAAAGATCATTTTTTCAATGAACCCTCTAACTGTACCCCTATGGCAGAGAAAGGAAACTTCAAAATGGAGAAAGGAAACTTAGTAAAACAAGTCTATGCCGCTGTTTGTGAGGGTACAGTCATGATAAGTGCCTCTTAAACCTCTCCAAACATGTAAGAATGTCTTTAAATACTTTATTGATCTCTTCTAAACATTAATGCATGGACAATCAAACCAGTAGTCTCCAAAGCATTCCATAAGTGAATATGAATGTTTGAAAACTTTCCTCTCAACTTCCCCAACCACTCCTAATCGGTAAGAGGGATTAGTTGAGTGTTTAGACACTAAAACTTCTTAAACATACTTTATCTGATATGATGAATTGTAATATTAAAAAACGTGAATCCAAACATTTGAAAACAATGAATCGATATCTTTGAGCACAAGCATCAATAACATCAAATAATGGAGATAAAGCATAGGCTAGGGCATGACACCAGTAGAATGTGGTCATTTCAGTGAGCATTCATGATCAAATAAAATGCAATGCATTTAAAATTTGTGGTCGAATACAATGCTAGAGGCTTGAAAGACATTGCCCGTCAAAGATACCAATCAAAGATGAAGAAATCACATACCTTCTCTCGCGCTCAACTTGCACGAAGGAAGATTTGATAGCCAAATCTTCCTTGTAGCACATGAATAACATGCCATTGGTTTAGTTTAGCATGCTATTATCATATTAGATAATGTATGTTTAAGAATTGTTGGTAAGGATAGGAATAGTGGAGATTCTAGAAATATCCCTCTAACCGATTAGGAGTGGAGACTACTGGTTTGATTTTCCATGCATTACCAGTGACTGAGATTCATTAAAGGATACAAAACCTTTCATTTTGGGTTATTGTGTGTGGATTCATCCGCTTTAGCCAGGAAGATCAAGAAGATGGGGCAAGAGGATATTGTGGTAGAAGTATTTAAAGAAGCAACAAGAAGCAATAGAAAAGTTTTCAGGAGTTTGGAACAACATTTTAGAATCCATGAATGGTATGGGTAAGGTGACCTTCATTCTTGGCTGTGACTTCAATGAAACATTGGATATGGCTGATAAGAAGAAGGATCACTTGTTGATAGTGTTCCTTGAGGGAAGGGGGATTGTGAAAGACTTGTTATCATTGTATTGTGTATGTCCAATATGTTTGGATGCAGGGTAGACTAGGAGAATGAAGGATCACTTACTGATTACATGATAACCCGATTTTGAAGGGTCACTGGTTGAGGGGACAGTCAAGGTGTGGATGTTGATAGTAATTCATTGAGGGAAGGGGGATTGTAAAAGACTTGTTATCATTGTATTGTCTATTTCCAATATGTTTGGATGCAGGGCAGACCAGGACAATGAAGGATCACTCACTGATTGCATGATAACCCAATTTTGAAGGGTCATTGGTTGAGGGGACAGTCAAGGTCTGGATGTTGATAGTGTTCCTTGAGGGAAGGGGGATTGTGAAAGGCTTGTTATCATTGTATTGTGTATTTCCAATATGTTTAGATGCAGGGCAAACCGGGAGAATGAAGGATCACTCACTGATTGCATGATAACCTAGTTTTGAAGGGTCACTAGAAGAGGGGTGAATGAAGGATCACTCATTGATTGCATGATAATCCCACCAAACATTCTTTCCTTTAAGTTTCCACAATATCTCAAAATATGATCATTATTCTTTACTTTCTTCTATATGCTATTCTTTCTATGGTTTTGTTATCTCAAAAATATATCAAAAACATTGTTGATGTGCATATAAAAATAAAATATTGTCGTTCAATTGTTCCAAATTGAAGCATTTCCTCTTGGGAATATTCTCTTTGTTTGTACAATATCTGTCAAAAATGGTTCCCATATTTCTTCAAGATCTATTTTAATCTTTATACTACAATTTTGATTAGATTTGACCAATAGTTGATTTCATTGGTATTTTATAGCATATACTCCTAATGTGAAATGTGGAGAGAAAGAAAGAGACACACTAGGTATGAATTACACGATATACCCATCATCACTTAGCACTTAAATAATAAATTATGGACAGGGAACAACCCCCTAACTTCTGGATGTTTGTTTCATGTTGGCCTTTTATTATATGCAAAGGTAGGCATGTCTTAGGCTAACAACCACAGTGTAGGGGCCATAAATTATGGATCCCAAAATAGTGCACACTTGTATTAAATTAGGTTCACTATACTACAAGAGAATGGAAACTATGCAATAGTGCCTCATGGGGATGGAAGCAACCCTTCACCAAGAAGATGATTTTGTCTGCAATATTTACTAGAGGTAAAGAACATAATTTGGTTCCGGTAATTACTCCTAGAAGATAATGGCACCCACAAAACACTTTGAAAAGATAGCACTCACTATATCTTTTATCACTCTTTTAAAGCTGGGACAATAAATCTCAAAGATTGATCAATGAATTCTTGAACACAAAGAACTATTAACAGTTATGATTCATGTGTACAATAGCCAACAACTAGTTGTTCCAATCATGGTGTCCAATAATTATGTTAGAAAAATTATCTACAAATCCATTACACAACCATAATAGATTCAAACTATGAACCATAAGAACCTAACAATGAGACTAACAAAGATACAGCCTAAACATATCTTGATCATTTTCCACCCTATTGTAAGGCCTAAGAAGTAACTCTATCTTAAAGCTACACATTCCTCTAGATGAAGCTCAAAGGTCAGGTAGCTGAAGCATATAAATACTTGAATGAATATAGAAATAATTTGATGTACAATCATTTGCTAGCTTGGTTTTTGGGTTTTCCACATAATATTTTCCCTTTAACCACATTTATAGTTTGAGAAAATAAAAAAAAATTGGTTCAGATTTATATTATCCTTTTGAACTAGCACACTGCCATCAAAATGCATAATCATTGGTCATATCAAGAAAATTTCTATTGATTAGTATGATATCCTTATAAAAATTTGATGCATGGATTTCTTGTGAATTATCGAAAGCTATGCATCCTGCAACTATGAAAAGAATAGTGTTGGTGTTAGGTTTCATTTATTATTGAATTCAATGGTTTCCAAGATGTGTTGAGGAGTTTGCTCCTTGTTTAATGTTAATTGTTCCTTCACAATACACTCATAAAATAGTGAAATGCTATGTGGAAGGGATGGTTGATAGTGTTCCTTGGGGGAAGGGGGATTGTGAAAGACTTGTTATCATTGTATTGTGTATTTCCAATATGTTTGGATGCAGGGTGAACCAGGAGAATGAAGGATCACTCACTGATTGCATGATAACCCAGTTTTGAAGGGTCACTGGTTGAGGGGACAGTCAAGGTCTGGATGATTGGGCCATTGGAGGACCCTACTTCTTTGTATTAATTGCTATTCAAATTGGATGCATGGATTTCTTGTGAATTATTGGCTGCTATGTATCCTACAACTGCATCTGTAAATCTACATATACTTCTCTAGTGTTGTAAGCCACTTAGGGATCAAAATAGAGAAACTACATAAAAATCGTTCTTTGTCCTATTTCCTTTTAACAAAGTCTCAACTATCAATGATACAATACATTTGATGCCCTAAGCTATCAATACAAATGGCGCCTAGCTAGAAGGTCATGGGCTGTCCATTTGATAACCACATTCAACATTTCAAAAAAATGGATATCCTTGAGCACAAACACCAATAACATCAAATAATGGAGTTAAAGCACGGGCTAGGGCACAACACCAGTAGAATGCGGTCATTTCAATGACATCAATATACAATGGCATCATTAAACATATATGCCAGTAATATCAACAAATGTGAATCCAAAAATTTGAATATAGTGAATCGATATCCTTGAGCACAAGCACCAATAACATCAAATAATGGAGTTAAAGCATAGGCTAGGGCACAACACCAATAGAATGTGGTCATTTCAGTGACAGAAATATATAATGGCGTCATTAAACATATATGCCAGTAATATTAACAAATGTGAATCCAAACATTTGAATACAGTGAATTGATATCCTTGAGCACAAGCACCAATAACATCAAATAATAGAGATAAAGCACTGGCTAGGGCATGAGGCCAATAGAAAGCAGTCATTTCAAAGAGCATTCATGATCAAATAAAATGAAATGCATTCAAATATGATGCCAGAGGCTCGAAAGATGAAGAAATCACATACCTTCTCCCGCGCTCATCTTTCACTCCTTTTCTCCCTCTCCTCTATCCAATCGAAATAAAAATGATGAGGCGGTTTCACATTTATTTTATGTATACCCCAAATCTGTCGGAATTTCGATGGTCAATTAAACACCCATCACAATACCAACATCATCGGGGCCTATTACAAAAAAAATAGCAAATTCGTAATAAAAAGTTACCCATCGAAAACTTCTGTCGAAATTTGGCCCCAAATGTAGTCGTGAATAAATGTTTACAAAATAACTGAATTAACATTAAAAATTACTTGTGTTGAACTTTCTTTAGGGATTGTTGGTTAAGTCATCAGTGATACAAACCCTTGGAATTCTGGCTCCCTCAAACTATGAGTGACCTACAAAAGTCAAACAGATACTTCATACTATCATAACTTGACCATATTATATATACTTGATAGTAAAATACACACAAATAACTTTAGAAATGTACGTACAGTGGGGCTATCACTCCGAATGGACATGCCTGTGACTCTATCATGACGATTGGGTCTCACAGAATCATCACATGCCACTCTCTATCAAATAAATCATTAAAAATGAGTACGCACAACTGACAAGTATACATGTATGCATAAACAAACTAAATTACTTAATTACCTTTCCTTTATCAACGGTTGACACCTACACCCCCTCACATTGTCCCCCAATGACAATTGGTGACATCTACATCAGTATGTAAAATATGATTATAAAAATTAGAAAACAATGTACATATACTATTATCATAATTTAAAAGGAAACCAATGAGTACATTAAAACATATGTACCGTGGAAGAGTCAAGAAAAAATGATATGGCCGAAAGTGTGGAACCCTCCACCTATGCCATCTCCTCCTCTATCATCAACTGAGCATAAATGTAACACATAAAAAGACATAAGTGGGAAATTATTATAAGGAAATTCTACTAAAAATACAAACAATAAATTTAAATACAATGTAAAAAGTGAACGGTTTACCCTTACCATAACAGTGGGAGTCCATGGCACTGTAGGCTCCTGATGCACATCTCCATGAGCTGCTTCAGTGCCTGTAGTGTGTTGTGTAGAATCATCCCCATCGAAGCTGAAATTATATGCATCACTATCAATCGGGGGACCAAAGCACAGATTCTTGCATATAATGCAAGTGTAGGGCACACAAACATGTGAGCTTGTGGAGGATGTGGAAGCGTCAGAAACATCAGGACGAGGAGGTAACAATGTCATGTTCTGTGTAACCAATAGATCAGTCAAGGTGTGAATGGCTCAAATAGTCTATGAGCCGGCCTCAACAATAATGTCTGGATGCTGCACTATGGGAGGTGGTGAAATCTCGGGAGGGAGGACATATGTGCAGGATTTCACCCATTGTGTCCATGGCCTATCTTGTGGACCACCTAAACCTACACCTTGGTTCGTTCTCATACTCCAATAATTCACCTTGTGACTGAGCACAAATGGGTGATCAAAAACCATCTACCAACGGTCCCAAAAGTTATCACGTATTGCACTATTTGTGCACCATTTAATTCACAACTTATTTTTTTTAGGGTCTACTTTTAGACCGATTTTAGGATCCACAAAAAGATTACCTATTTCATGTTTTGTTATATTTAGGTTCATGACTTGATCATAATCAAGCCCATCATCAAATTGGGCATGCATGGAATTGCGCCAAAGAAGTGCAACACTATGTTGCTGTGTAAGTTTCTCCATGTTTTCAATAATTGAGTTCAATGTCGTAAACATGGGGCACAATGTGGGGATATTGGCATATCTGGTTTGAAATCCTCTAAGTTCATTTAGATTATCTCCTATTAGATCTTCTAAACATCGAGGGTTTGTGATAGGTACATCTTCTAGAGGTGGGGGATTGTTGGGAGGTGGTTCTGGATTGTTTGCGGGATCATTAGGAGGGTTTTTTGATTCCATGTCTAATAACAATGAAAAAACAAATAGATAATTACAATGAATTTTAAAAAATAATACAAAAATTCATTGCTACCCTAATTTTTATATAAAAAACTATATATTTCTATTTAAAAATAATTAAAACAATAAAAATTAGAAGCTTTCACTTACCCGACAATTTAGGAACAATCGGATAGGGGATTTGGGAGCTGATATCCGAAAACCCTAGCCGCGTTCACGTTTTTAAAATGAAAAAATGTTGAACGCGGCTGGGTACAGAGATATATATCTACTGGAAAATATCAGATATCCGATAATATTAGATATCTGATTAAGCCTTCAGCTTTGGCTTTTGGCTTGGCCAGGTGTACTGACACCCAGGCCTACTAAAAAGTCAACAAATCTATTTGTGTGCTTTTGGATGAGTGAAAATAGGTTTTTTTCACATCGCCACTTTTTGACATACCATGATCCTGCACATACCCTTATATTATAATTATAATTCATGTATAATATAATAGTACTATATTATATATACAATAATATTAATTATATGTAATAAAAAAT
Organism: Chamaecyparis obtusa; assembly: GCA_027943335.1. Lineage (NCBI taxonomy): Eukaryota > Viridiplantae > Streptophyta > Pinopsida > Cupressales > Cupressaceae > Chamaecyparis > Chamaecyparis obtusa. The sequence goes on along the minus strand of BSBK01007765.1, from coordinate 397,631 downwards.
ATATATCAATAAAATAAATTAGCACTATTGTTATATTTACAAATAAAATTAAGATTAAGATTTAAATTAATTAGCGATAGGCTTTTCCCGCGAGATCCCTTGCGCCTGTACATGAATAAAACTTGTCTCACACTCAGACTGCTGGTTTTCCTATCTCACACACAAAAATGGTATTGCAAGCCAGTTTTTGAAATAGTTGTGAACAATTTTCACATCATATCTGCTTCTCATACACGCTATGTCTCTGTACTATCAACTACGTTTGATGGAGGCTCCCATTTACTTTATGCTCTAGCGTAAACCAATGATGCATATATTTTTGCTTTTGCAGGCCGAAACTTTTAAGGCAACGACTAATGTAGATTTTTAATTTTAAGTATAAAATAATTTTGTAGATTAAGTTTAAGAATAGATGTCCCTATTTCCATTTTAAGATTTATATATTTTACCGATTTTTATATTTTTATACTTTAATGATTAAATATAAAATAATTTTGTTTATATATTAATAGTTTTATGATTTAAATATTTTGATAATGAAATAAAAAAGAATTTTGTGTATTATTAAATAAATTAATAATATAACATAATTAAATTTTAATATATTTATGATTATAATTATTATTGCAAATAATATTTAAGAAGAAAATTAATTTTAAAAATTAAAATAAAATATTTTAAAATTAATAATAATAAAAAATATATAAATATAACTTAAAAATCTATGATATTAATCATCTTAATTCTAAATTTAAAAGTAATATTATAAAATTTTGAATAAATTCTTTTACAAATGAAATAAATTAATTAAAAAAATTAAAATAAAATAATTTAAAATTATTAATTATAAAAATATATATACAATTTAAAAATCTATATCTTAATTTCAAAATTTAGAAAAACAAACTAATTTTATAAATTTTTAAGTACATTCTTTTATAAAAAAATTGTCAAAAGAATGTAAACAATTTTGTACATTATTAAATAAATTAATAATTATAAAAATAATTAATATTTTATGTAAATTAAAAAAAATATTATTTTATAAATTATTAAAAAAAAAATTTAGATAATGTAAGAAAATTTGTACCTTATTAAATAAATTAATAATATAACATAATTATATTTTAACATATTTAAGATTTTTAATTATTATTGAAAAAGAAAATTAATAATAAAACTTAAAATAAAATAATTTAAAATTCATAATTATTAAAAAATATAACTTAAAAATCTATGATAATTATCATCTTAATTTGAAATTAAAAAAGAAAACTAATTTTATAAACTTTTGAATAAATTCTCTTACAATTGAAACAAATTAATTTTAAAAATTAAAATAAAATAATTTAAAATTAAAAATTACAAAAAATAAATAAATATAATTTAAAAATTAATGATAATGGTCATCTTAATTTCAAAAAACTAATTTTATAAAATTTTGAATAATTTTTTTTACAAAATTGTTTTATACTTAATAGATAAATATCTTAAACACGTTAAGTTTCGGCCTACGACATATATGTCGAGTTGGCTAAAAACAATGATTTGACCTTTTGTGTGGAGCAGTGTGTCAGATGGGTATGGCAGGACATGGAAGGGCATATGGTTTAGGAACTTTGATCGGGTGCAAATATGTTGCACCATAGTTGGTGCCTCATTCAAGCAAGAGAGATCAAAATCACCCTACCTCCATATCCTCGTGGGATCCCCCTCTTATATACATGATACAAATAATGACTAATATGATTCATATCATGTATCTAGTAGTGATGCCACCATCCTTCCCTCTCCCACTCGTATCCCTATCTATAGTAGCACCCTACTATCTTGCAAGGGACAACAACAATGATGAAAATGAGAGAAAAGAGAGAGGCAATTCTGCAATGTGACCGTGGCCAAATTAGTGGTGGGAATTCTTGCTCATGCTAGCACTATGGTACACAATATTAGGTAAGTTTTACTTAATTTTAAAGGGCAATTTTAATTCTTTTCCTAGGGTTTAAGTCTATTTGATCATTTTAGGGCTTTTGAAATAACGACGAATTATTATTGGAAGAGGTTTTGATAATTCAAACAGTTTCTATTACAACGTTTTAAATGGTGAATTTTCAACCCCTGACTGTATAAGAAGATACTAATTATACAATTAGTTCTATTTGGAGTACTCTGTCAGTTAAAAATTAATATGTTTACTAAAAGGTTTGTAGGGGCCTGATTTTTCAAATCTTATTTCTATAAAAATTAATATGTTTACCCAAGGATCCATTGTAATGGACACTTAATGGAGTATGAAGGTAAAGGATGAAGCAGGATTCCTTGCATTTTCCTTGGTCAATAGGGCTACAGGCTAGGCTAGGCTCTAAGGCATGGATATGTAGAGAAAGAAAGGGTTAGTATTTTATCTTAAAGAAATTTTGTTTTATCTAATGTTTAATGAACTATAAGGTGGTTTAAAGAATTTGTGTATAATTTTTTGTATGCTTGAATGATGCAAGTTACCTTTGGTCCATCCAACCCTGATGATTTGAATGAAGTTGTACTGTTTATTGAGAGTGCTGATGTGGAAAGGGTTAGTGCATCAAGCTGGTAATTGACACTAGCCGCAATCTCGATGTCAAGGTAGAGGTGTTGGAAATTTAGTTGGGAAATGTGATACTGAGAGGGGGGTGAATCGGATATCACCTATTAATCCATTTTATCATTACTGAAGAATTTTGCATAGCTTAAAAAGAAACTACATCAATGTAATCAAGCTAATATACTAAACATCATTCAAGAAAGTACTCATAACATAATAACTTTGGTTGCCCAGAAACTCGCAAAAGGTAAAACTGGGGTGGGGATGACACCCACAAATCTTCACTACTACAGTATAAAGTTTTCCTATTAGGGCTACAAATTTGATCACAAAATATGATCTACCCTGTGAGGGGTCTACCTTGTTAAGAGCTAAAAGACTTATATAGTCTACCTTGCAAAAGGATTTAGAACTTACAACTAAGTAAGCACTTGATTAAGAGATTACAAAAGGTCTGTTAAAACCACTCTGTTAAGAAATTTACCCTAATAAAATTGTTAGAATGTCTTAGTACCTGATCCTTTGGTCTACACTATATGATGATTACAGATCTTCTCCTTCCAATATTTGATTTGATCTCATATATCAAGTTTATCTTTGTTGTGTCCTTCCTTGCTTTAGTCGATCATTGAACTCTATTAGAATGCTTCACTGGTCTGAATGTATTCTATGCTCATTCCTCATTCCCTTCACATCCTCTCACACTCATGTTAGGGTTCAGATCTTATCCTTATATAGACAACTAAACCTCCTCAAGATTTAAGATCTATGATCCAAATTTACTCTTAAGCTTTACTAATTCTAATTGGATCCAAGTGTTGCATTGGGATCAATGAATATAAAATAGGAGCGTAATCACCTCCATGATTTCCTCAACAAACAAAATACAAAACATGAATGTTGGCCAAAATATTTTACCTCGATGATTGTGCCATAACAAACTCATATGTCAATTCTGGCTAACTCGACATTCACTGTACTAGGCATACATTACTTTACATGGCTTGGCAAAAACTAACTCGGCTAATACAGAAATACATAGTGACCATTGGTTTACTCGGTAGTGACTACTGCTCAGTAAATATACATTACATGACTCAGCCTATACATGATGACTCGGTCACAGTGATGACCGACCAACATTGCCTAGATAACGACTAACTGTAAGACATTAATAGTCAACAAAACTATAAAGATCTACAATCTCCCCCTTTGACATTAGTGGCAAAAACACTTTGTCATGACATTATAATTGTATTTACAAAAGTACTTAGTATTAGTAGAATACTCCCCCTAAGATATATATACATATACAAAATTTTTGTTACCTCCCTTTATGCCTAGATATGTCATGTCATTTAATTTCCCCCTTGTTTTTGGCACGCCAGATTTCTTTAGGAGTAGGAATCATGAAGTATTTATATAGAAATGGTTTATGAAGCATCATAACCATATGTAATGCAGTTTCCCATCTTGATGTATCAACTTTTAAAACTTTTGACTGCACTTCTAGCTCGTTAGCTATATTGACTAGGCTCTCAGCTGTAGAAAGATGAGGATGTTTCTATGTTAAGTCCTTAGCCTTGGCTAGCTAAATGGCCTCTAGATGAGGTGTCAACATTGTTTGCATAGAGATTAGACAAGCCCTTATCTTACCATCATTAGCCATCAACTCGGCTATCCTTGTGAATGTAGAAGCTTGGCATAATGTTTTAAACTAGAACTTGCATCCAAGCTTAAGGATTGACCGGTAGACTTGATTTCATGCTGTAGTTTGTCTACCAGCCCCTGGTTATCCTTTGTGAATTCTTCTACATTGCACAGTTTGGTAAACAAAGATTGTGCATTCACTACCACTTCTTCTGAATCAGTTATTAGAGTAGAAATTTCTACCTGCTTTACTGCAATCTCGGCAGATACCTTGTTCAATACCTTCATTTCAAACTTCCTTTCTGACCACTGCAACATCTTGTCACTTGCATCGCTTTCGTCATTAGTCACTTTCTTGACAATATGGACAAGTTGTTCTAGTATGGGATCATAATTATTTGCATTAGACATTTCAAAAGCATCAATAAAGATTTCTTTTATATCCTGCAAAACTTTCTTTTGCTGATGTCATCTTCTTAATTCTTCTTGCCTTCTTTTCCTCTTGAGTAGGTCTTGCAATATTTGCATCTATTCATATGATAAGTTATCAGAATCCCCTTTCAAAATTACAATAACTTCGTCAATTGTTACCTCTGGTGAAGAAACTTTCACCTTCTTTTTAAGTGCCTTCTTTGGTGTACTCCCACTCAGCATCTGTACAAGAGCTTGTATTGCCTCTTGTTCCTTCGGCTCTTGAATATCAATAGCTTTGTCCTTCTCTTATTTTCCTTTATCCTCCACATGAGGGCTTACATTCACTAATGCAAACTGATCTCCTTTGTCTCTTTGTGACTCCTCGGTAGATGTAGATTGATGTGTAGGTGCCAATGAATCCTGTTTCTCGATAGTGCTCATACTGGCTAACATGTCAACTGTAACAACTTCATATTTGGAGGGGGTTGTGTTGATAGTTGGTGTATCATCAATTTTCAGATAATCTACTACTTGTAAGAGCCCAGTATTACTTCATGGAAAAGATGTGTCTTTTGCTTCCTCGACTTGTATCTCTTCCTCAGTCAATACTTGAGTTTTTACTGGGGTATCCTTTGTGATGTCAATAATACTTACTCCAGATAACTTTTGACATTCTTCTTCCTTGGGAGCTTCTTTCTCCTGAATAGGTGGCTCAATTGCATCTTATGCATTATCTGGCTCAGCATCCTTAGATGTGCTTGCGTCTTGATGTGCATCCTTATCAATTAACAAGACAAAAATTATCTTGCAAATCTTTACACTTTCATGTACAACATCCTCAACCTTGTGTTGAAGGATAGAGTAAGCTCGAAGTTTGGGAATGAATCTGTTCCTATATTTTTCCACAACTTCCTGAATACTGGCATAGGTTAGATAGGTGAAACTTGAGATAGTGTGATCTCTCTTATCTGCTTCTCGGTCATGAGATCAAACTCCCATTTCTGTGCAACTCTATTGCTTAACTCTTTAGGGAATAGTTTCCCCAACTATATAGGTAACATCTTGAAAGTGTAGAGCATCTCAAGAATAGCTTCTTCTACTTTTTCTTTATCCCCTATACTCATGCTCTCAAACCTTAATTGCTTCAAACCTGTAAGTCTAGCAGAGTTTTTGATAGTGTGGCATATTTCATCCACATTTGGTGTTATACTCTGTATTGCACCCTTCTTCTTTACTTGCTCATCACCTTCTATCTCCTCATCATCTTTCTCTAAAATAAGTTTCCTTCTATGCCTTTTGCTTGCTTGGCTCGACACTGCTTTGGACTGAACAATTTTTCTTTTCCCTGATGCAGGGGTTTTCTTTTGTATCTTGGCAGTTGAAGAGACTGCCCTTCTCCTCGGCCTAAGCATAGGTGACGATGTAACCTAAGGTTTTTGCATCTTTTTACTTATGGGCTCGACAAGTATTGTCTTCTTTCCTTTCTTCTTTTCTACTTCTACCTCTTCTACTTCATCACTCTCACTAGGATCACTAGCTTCATCTTCTCCCAGTCCTTGTGTTAATTCAAGAGGTGCATCCTCCTCTGTTTCTCCCATCATTTTAACTAGATTCTTCACAATTTTCTTCCTTTTCCTCTCTATAATTGCAACCTTCAATCCCATGGTGATTTTGGATTGAGCCTCTACATAAGTTCCAAAATAAGGAGCCTTTTTATCAAATTCTTCGGCTAACAGGGCTGTTATAGTAGTTGTGGTCTCATCAATATTTACTTCATAAGGTAATGGCATCAGCCATGAAACCCTCGGTAAAACTGCTTGTGCATAAGTGAAATCTGTGTTGACTAAGAAACAAATGTCCTGGCTATACTTTTCAACTAAAGACATAGGAATCCTACTTCTCTTCCTCATTTTCTTTTTGAACTCAATGAAATAATTTTCCATTACACCCTCAAAAATTCCTCCTATCTGACTTATAAACTCATTAATCTGGACTGTGACTAGTTTCTTCTTATCCCATATTACTCCTCCAACAGTAGGAAAACACTTCTGAATATAAAAGAATAGACAGATGAGTAGGGAATCAAACTTACACATGGAATTCTTTTCTTTCCAGATTGAAGTTAGTTTCTTGGCAAGTTGAGTCAGTTGGAGCTCGACAAGATTGTAAGTATGCCCTTTCTTGATAATTTTCCATGCCTAGTCCATTGCCATGCATGGGACATTGTCCAACCGACTAGATTGGTAGAATTTGTGTGCAATAACCCTCACTGCAAAATCAATCTCCGGATCGGTGATGGTGGAGATAGTCATTCCGCGAGTGTTCCAAACTACCTATGTATTCGCCTGAATTTCCTCCTTGCTTGAACATTTCATTGTTCTTTTATCCTAAATTGTAGGGTATCCAATTACCTCATGAATCATGTCCTTTGTTATCTTAACTGGTCCGTCTTCCAACCACAATTCCATGTCATGCATTCTATTCAATACGATTTTGATCCACTCCACTTTGAAATTCTGCAGAAAATCTAGGGCATGAACTAACCCTTTCTCGGCAACCGTTTTGTGTTCCGGCTTCAACACCCCATTGTTGCCTAATTTTTCATATGCCTCCCTAATATTGTAATCTCCAATTTCTCTAATTTTTCACATGTAACATGATGTAATATCGTTCATTATCAAAACATTTTCCAGAATTGAAGATAGAGCACTAGTAAGATCTCCCTTGATCTCGCTCTCTGGAATGGACTAAAACTTTTGCGGCTTACATAATTCATTCCTCACTAATTGAACATTGAAAACCTCCATCTCTTATTTCTTCATTGTAGCAGATGAAGATGATGCCATTGATTTTAATCTTAAAATTTCTTGAAAAAGATTTTTGCTTGGTAGGGTACCTTTGTGTAAGTGTTCTATAGATGATTTGCTAACGACATGCTGAAAAGATTTGAAATCGCCCTTAAACAATTTGGTTACACACTCTTTGAATCTCTCAAAGAAATCTCAATTCACTGGTGAAATGAAATGAATAGTAACAATCCTCTTTATAGACTTCAAATGGTCGAATTAGGGCTTCATTAATGTTCTGTACGTATTCTAGGTGGAATACAACTGTCTTGGCATTCTTATGTTAAGCTTTGCTAGCACAAGCTCGGTCGATATAACTGTTCAGACACAATGTGGTGTACATCACATATCGCCTACCACAGTTGCTTGACATATATTGATAACTCAGTCAAAACACTGATGCTCGACATCAAAAATGAATTGCTCCACATGACTCAAGTATGTCCTAATGCATCTTTATCTATGCAGATATGGACTTTTACTCTACTTATGTTAGGAACTAATATAAGATAAAGCATTGTAAGACTCAGCTCCAAACATACCTTATTTTCTTAGTTTGAAGAAGTGTGATCATCTGATCCATCAGATTGGGTGACCGTAGATGCACTAGCTTCACTTGTGCTTCCTTCTTCTTTCTTATTCCATGTTCTGTTCATCTGATTTCTCAATTTCTCTTTTAAATCTTCATTATTTCTTTGTTCATTGCTTGGTATGGGTGACCTACAATCTTTCTTCAGGTGACCTATCTTGTTACACTTATAACATACCATACTTCTATTCATCCAACTTTTAGATTTACCTCTGAAATGAGTCTTCAGATAATTTGCTCTAATGTGTCCATATTTCCCACAGTAATGATAACTATACCAAGTGTTATAATCCCAATTGTATGAGTTACTCTTCATAGGTGACTTAGTCTATTTATATGATGACCATTTAGGTTTAGATTTGCATTCAAATGCTCTATGTCCATACTTCTGACTGTTGAAATGGTGTCCTTGAAATTTTGGTGAGATAGGTGGACTACTAACCTTAGACCTGCATTCTTGTGCTTGATGTCCATGTTTCTTACAATTAAAGAAATGCCCATTAAATTTAGGTTTAGGATTAGACTTACCATATTTTCTTCTGCATATGTTGGCTATATGTCCCGACTTTCCACAGTGATGGCATGTGGGCTTGTTGTTCTTTGGTTTTGCATTCTTTTGTTCTCCACTCTTTGATGATTCTCCTTCTTCAGTGGATGATGAGTGCTCATTTAGTCCAAGTCCAGATCTATCACCAGATCTTCTAGGTGACCTTAACAACTCTTCAAAGTATTTTGCAGCCTCATTTGGTTTGTTTATCCTTTCATTAGTTTCCTTTTCAGATCTTAGTTCATTTCTTAGTTGATCATTTTCAGTTCTCAGATTGTTAATTTCCATATCTTTCCTGCCCAACTCTTGATTAATCACCAACAGTTGATTTACCATGTCTAGTTGATTGTTAGTCAACCTTTACATGTCACTTGTCCTTTCATCAAGTCTTATTGATATTTTTCTTTTGTCTTCTTCATCCATTGTCTTGTCTTCTTCGGCTTTCTTTTCCTGTTCAACTACTTCACATAGTCTGACAGATTGAATTTCTTGTTCTCTCTTTAGATTTCTGATGTTATCACTTAGTATTCTATTTTTCTCTAGTAGCTCTTTTATGGCTTTGTCACTTTCTACAAAGTTCCCATTATCAAATAGTCCAGTAGTATCTTCTTCTTGATATTGTGATTCATTTCGCTGAATAACAATTTCTCTTCTCCTACTTAAGGATTTCTTCAGTTCTCCTCTGGCTGCTTCTAGTTGTTGTAATGGCAACTGAACATCAATGTTATGATTCTCTATAACCTTTCCCAGTTTATAAACTTCCATTTCAAGATCTTTTCTTCAAGTGCTTAGACTTTCTATAAGAAACCCTAGAGCTCTGATACCAATTGTTGGAAATTTAGTTGGGAAATGTGATATAGAGAGGGGGGGTGAATCAGATATCACCTATTAATCCATTTTATCATTATTGAAGAACTTTTCATAGCTTAAACAAAAACTACATCAATGTAATCAAGCTAATATACTAAACATCATTCAAGAAAGTACTCAAAACACAATAACTTTGGTTACCCATAAACCCTTGAAAGGTAAAACTGGGGTGGGGATGACAACCACAAATCTTCACTACTGCAATATAAAGTTTCCCTATGAGGGCTACAAAATTGATCAAAAAATATGATCTACCATGTGAGGGGTCTACCCTATTAAGAGCTAAAAGACTTATACAATCTACCTTGCAAAATGAGTTAGAACTTACAACTAAGTAAGCACTTGGTTAATAGATTACCAAAGGTCCGTTAAAACCACTCTGTCAAGAGATTTACCCTGATACACTTGTTATAATATCATAGTACCTAATCCTTTGGTCTGTAGTGTATGCTTATTATAGATCTTCTCCTTCCAATATTTGATTTGATCTCATATATAAAGTTTATCTATGTTCTGTCCTTCACTTCTTTACTCGGTCACTGAACTCTATCAGAATGCTTCACTAGTCTGAATGTATTCTCTACTCATTCCTCATTCCCTTCGCATCCTCTCACACTCATATTAGGGTTTAGATCTTATCCTTATATAGACAACTAAACTTCCTCAAGATTTAAGATCTAAGATCCAAATTTACTCTTTTTGCCGCTTAAGCTTTACTAATTATGATTGGCTTCAAGTCTTGCATTGGGATCAATGAATATAAAATAGGAGTGTAATCACCTCTATAATTTACTCAACAAACAAAATACAAAACATGAATGTCGGCCAAAATGTTTTACCTCGATGATTGTGCCATAACAAACTCATATGTCGATTCTAGCTAACTTGGCATTCATTGTACTCGGCATACATTATTTTACATAGCTCAGAAAAACCTAACTCGGCTAATACAAAAATACACAGTGACCATTGGTTTACTCGGTAGTGACTACTGCTCGGTAAATATACATTACATGACTTGGTCGCAGTGATGATCGACCAACATTGCCTAGATAATGACTAAGTGTAAGACACTAATAGTCAACAAAACTATAGAGATCTACAAGAGGATGATAAACATCACAAGAGTGTTTGAGAAGAAGCTTACATTTTCCTCTTCAAATGGCACAAGAAGAGGAGCTAGAAATTGAAGATCAAGTTCCATTCTATAAGTTTCATATTCAATTGCATTATGGGGAAACATTTTTCTTGGGTATGGTTAAATGTAAATCGATTAATTTCTAGTAAAAGTCATGCTTTCATAAAGGGTTTGGCAACTAATTTCACAATTCAAATTGCTTGTAACGTTGTATTCAAAATTATAACGTGTCCTCAAATTTTTAGTTTACATTGATTTGAATATCTAAGTTGGTTCTGAAAATTATTGGAGACTAATCTAACAATTCATATCTCTTGATATTGGAGACTTTTATTAAAAAATCTAAATTAGTTTTGAGAATTTTTGGCCTTACACTGGTCTAAAAATGGACCCCAAATTCATATTATTTAAACTTTTGTTCATCATAAAAAACGTGTCCCTAGACTTGAAGCTTACAACCATCTTGAGGCTGAGGCTTTGTTCCAGAAACTAGAGTGTGGAAATTAAAAGAACTAATAGTTGGCATATCTGGAATTTTTTGTGGATTGTGTTTTGATCTCTCTTAAATGGTATTTTCATAGATATAGTTGGCAAACTACAACCAGAATAATTTGGATGAATCATTTATTTGGACCCTAAGTGCAAATGTTGGGAATGTGTATCAATGCCTCAGATTGGTGAACAACATCCGTCTAAATATGGATGCAAAACAAGCTAATGGTGAAGATAGTTGAACCCATGATGGAAATGAGCTCATTCTCTTCAGTTGGAAGAACCAAAGCAATCATAAATTAAATTTGTAGCCCTTTAATTGTAAGTATATTGTAACTCAAATGTAGATTGAAATTTAGTTCGTGTCTCTATTTTACTGCTAATTGATCCATGCAAGATTAAGAGGTTTTTTTTGGAGTTTGGTAAACATTATTCTTGTAGGTCTACTTCTTATTGGTAATTTATCAAACATAATTTTGTTTGATTTGATTTATCTCAAACATAGTTGAAATAGTCTATTTTCAATGTCTTTGGTTTTGTATGCAAAGAGGAAATATTATACACTATGCAAATGTTAAAGAAGGGTAAATAAAGGAGCATTAGCTTAGAGCTTCATTTTTCCATATGGACTATTCAGTGCATCACATGTGTATATGTATACATAGTGTCCGTCTAGCTCCTATTGTGATGAAATGGAAGTATGCAAGTAGGCCCTAGGCCTTATTGGATGTAAAAAAACACATGGTCTATTATGATTAATGCTGAATTTATTGATACATCTAATTAAGCATCAGTTTTTTGTTTTGTTGTGTGAAAAATCATGTTTAAATATTATATTAAATATATGGTTAAAATCTTGATCATTTTACATTATATTGAGAATAGGTGGTCTATGTTGTTTTTTAATGAAATCAAACGGTGAGTGTATCTGATTTGCCAACAACCCATATATATTTTAAGAAATCTTTCTGAACTAATTTTTTTAATATTGTGACTACTTTCCCAACAATAATACATATTTTAAGAAAATATTTCTAAACTAAAATGTGATATCATGATATAGTCTTTATTTAAATCATTCTTCTTCATGAGGTATTGAAGAAGGTACTAAGGAAGTTTTGTCCAAGGTAGGGATTATGAAATTTGGTAGAAAGGACCTTGCCCATTTCATGGTGCCTAATTCTATGATTTTCATGTAGGAATGCCCAAGACTTTATCTAGAAAAAACTAGAAATTTTTTCTCAAGGAACGACTAAAACCTTATCTAAAATTTCCTCCGAAGCTAGACGTAGAATTTGAAGAAACGAAACCAGAAAACCAAGTGAAGGGATTAAGCTTCTTGATGGATATTTAATTTAAACAAATTTGTTGGGGTGTTCAGTTTGACATCATTACTCTTAGTCATTTGTGAGAAAGAGTATCATGAATACTAGTAATTTCATGTATGTTGAATCCATTTTATAAATACTTAAATGCAAGGTCCATTTCATTGCACACCAGTGCTACTGTTTATTTCCAAGGAAGGAGGAAATACCCTTCATCAAGATGCCCAATTTTTATTATTGTAGGCAATCTGCAATAAATGATTATATGCTCTTAAAGTTGAGGGAGAGATAGTTTTAGGATTGGTGTTTGTTTATTATTTTCATTTCTCCAGATAGTGAAAAGATGTCTCTCACATCCAGTGCAATGTACTCCAAATATTTTCAGTGTCAGTTATAGTCAATAGAACTATTTATGTTTTATTCTTATATTTGGGTTCAAGATCAATGAATTATTTATGCTTATATTTCTATTTGTGAGCTCACAATCAACTTCATTTGGAAAATTCTAGATGGATTCTCTTCCACTGAGAAGACAAAAATAAGGGATTCATATGCCATAGAAAAGGAAATAATTTTTTTTGACATTTATGTTGATCATGTCTTCAAAAATATAAAAGTGAAACACAACTTATGATGTTTCTATTGATCACATCTTTTAAAAAATTAGAATATAAAACACCTTTTCTTCAAGAATGTGTCTATTGATGAATGTAAACCTTTTGTCTATCAAAGGTAATTATTTTAAATTATGCCACTAGATGTAATTTTTATAATTTATTCTATTGGACCTAATTAGATTATGTCAATGGCTGTGATTACTATAATTTATAGGTCAGTAGGGATAATTACTGTAAGTTATGCCACTCCTTGTAATTATTGTAAGCTATGCCAGTGAACATCATTATTGTCAGTTATGCCACTAGAATTAGTTATTGTAGGTTATGCCACTAGACATAATCAATGATATATAGATAAATTACTATGAGGTTTATATCTTTAGTATCTGGTCTTTTAATTTTATTGCTTCCAGTCTCTTCTTGGGTTTTCCTCTTCTAGATTTTGGTGAAGGAAATTGGGAGTCCAGTCTATTTTGTTTGTTTAAGAAATGTGGGGCAATTTGGATCCTGAAGTGGCTGAAGGGGTGAAGAGAGGATTATAAATATTTATTTTCATGCAATATTAGCTTGATCTTCTTCAAGCACCAGAGTTTCACTCATTGCCTCACCATTGAGTGTATATCTTTTACTAACTCTTCAATAATCTAATTTCCTATCAAGGATTGCGTTAATTATCTATAAATTTTTGAATCTTTATCTGCCACATCTCTATTATTTGTTTCACTAGTGAGATTGTGGTGCAACAATTTATCTTTTGGTCAAAGATTTCTTAGTTTGGCACCACCAAAGGATTAGGAACATACTCGATTGGATCCACTTGACAGTCAGGGATAACTTGTTGATGGGGAGAAACCATAAGAGGATCACTATTATACTGACTTTTTTGGGTGAGGAAATATTGGTGCAAGGTTTTTTCCCAAAAGAAGGGAAGGTAGACCAAGGGTTTTCCAAAGAGCAGAGGACCATTGAATCTGTGAAGGCAATATTTGCTGGCCAATTTTATGCAACCCAATTTTTGAAACCAAACTCCACGATAAAAAATGACATTGATTAAGGAATGGGCAAATCCCTTAACAAGAAAACACATCCTTGTTAAATGGGTCTGCATGAAAAAATAAGTTTAAATGATGTTTGGTATTTCCCTAAACCTTGAATTATTTTCCTCAAATAATCATTGAAATGTTTGTACTCAAAAGGTGAATTTGGCAACAATTATCCAATTAAAAAAAATTGAGATCTTTTTACATGATCTAATTCTAAATATGGAGACCAAAAATTAGTGAAAATGAGTGAATCCCCTATAAAGAAAGGACTATTTTCAAGAAAATTTTCCCTTCTTGTTTGGCTATTGAAAACAACTAACACTATATTATTTGATAGCATTGAATTTTCTGATACATATAGTCAAAAATCAAGGATTCTATCTTGTAAAGTTGAGAAATTCATATCATTGATCCTTCGCTTTCTCCTATAGCTTTAAAATTCGAGAGACTAAGTGAGTGCCCTGAAAATCTAAATGTGGGTAAAATTTTTCTCAAGGACTTCTAGATAGCTGGAGAGAGCTATGCAAGTCTGTAACTTTGAAAACTCCATAATTGTTTTGTTGAATTAGCTAGTCCATAATTAAAACTAACCACGACATGAGCTATCAGTATACACAAATCATAAATCTTAACACATTCATCCAAAGTGGATGCTTCTATGTACAAGACTTCCTTCTACAATGAAACATGTTTGTAGAATGACACTTTAATGCACTTCCATTATGTAAAGCTTCAAATATGCTTTCACATAAAAGACCTATCGGCGTATCCTTGCACCTTCTTTTGGTGCAAGTGCTAGTTATAATTTGCAATCAATAATTGTCCATATAATTATAATTAAAAAAATTATTTATTACTATAATTATCATTATATTAAAAATTATAATTATATAATTTTATAATTAATTAAAATATCTTATATATTACAATAAATTTATTAATATTAAGATTAAATTTATATTAAACTTAAACTTAAAATTAATTACTAAAGGCAAGTACTAGCCACTACGTGGCACTTGTTATATATCTTCTGTAAAAAATTTTCAATGTCAATGTCATTAGTTTGCTGTCAATTTAATGGGGCTAATCATTATTGATAACTGAATTGTTACTTTATATATCACCACTTGAGACGTTTCTTCTATTAAAAATAAAAATTATTGAAAATATATTTTTTAGATTTTAATTTTTAATATTTTAAATAATGATAAGAAGTTTGAACTTTAAATTTTATAAATTAGATATAATATTATTCTTAAAATAAATTTATATTATTTTAATTAAAAATATAGAAAATTTAGACATTTTTATATAAAATTAGGTCATAAGACATTTTTAGAATATATGTATACAAAAGTATATAATAATAAAATATGTGCTTGCTACTATTAAAAGATAACATTTAAAATAAAATAGATTTATAACTAAATAATAAATATATGGATATATTTGTTGAGGAATGAAGGGCAATAGTCATAATGGTTTTCTTATCTATTTTATTATGACTTCATTTTGAAGACTCTTCATATGTAATAATTTGGAGCCTTTATATTTGCTACTCCTGCTTATTTGTAAAAAATCTTTTGGGAATTAATACAATACTCCGCAGTCTAGACGTAGCCACAATTTGTGGTGAACTAAGATAAATCTTGTGTTTTCATTTTGTAAATTAGTTTATAAATCTACTATTTAATTTCTTGCATTTCAATCCCTTTCAATTGGTATCAGAGAACAGGTTGTGCTGATTGGATGATGCAGGAGCATCCTGGGTGTAAGAGCAATCTTGCATCACCCAAAAATATTTTTGTTTTTGTATTCAATAAGGGCTATCTTGTGTAGAGTTGCTATTTATGGAAACTTGCTATTTTTAGTAAGTTGGTCTTACGATCTTGGAATGTTCTGATTTTACATGTGGAGGTTCATCTCGGTCATATCAGCCTGCTAGCAAAGTTTCATGGCTAGATCAGGTCTAGTTTTGAAGATATTGAAGATTTTCGGTATTGGCAGTAGGGTACAAAAACTTTGAACTCAGTTTCGAAGGCTTTAGAGGCCCCGGATGAGGTTGAAAATTTGGGTGACAAGCACTTGCATTAGTTAAGCTTGTAGAGCACTTCGTGACATTTTCGAAATGGGGTTATAATAGTCAATTGGGTCAACTGGTGATGACTTATGGTCTTCGAAAGTCGGGCCACCTGAAATGGCAAAAAATAATTTTCCTTCAAAATTTCTGTTCAGGTTTCCAAAGTTATTTTGAGCCGACTTTGATGTAATAAATTGAAAAATAAAATAATTCTAAATTTGGTCGGCCCTTAGGGCTAAATTTATGGAACCTTCTCGGGCGGTGGAAAATGCTTATATAAAGAAGACCCGTAGTGTTGTCTAGGGTAGTTCTGGGTAGTAGATCTGGGTATTGATTCGAGGCTTAGTCCTACAAAATATTATAAGGGAATGTCCATGTGGCTTTGCATATTGTAATTCTGAAAGTTTGTAATTCCACATTTGTGGAGATAATAAGAAGCTAATTTTCTGTTCTTGCATATTGTTGTTGTTGTTTCTCTGTTTCTGTTATGTGTTTGTGGTATTAAGGGGAGCACCTTTCATCAAGTGGTATCAGTGCAGGAGTTCTTGAGTGTGTAAATAGATCGCCGACTGTGAGATAGTTTGCACTAGGACCGTGGTTAAGGTTTCAACGTGCATCGCGAAAATGCCTCCATGAAGGGAATGTGGTGGAAGAGCTGGTGTTGTAACACCTGAGGTCAGAGCGCTCCAGAGACAAGTGCGAGCATTACAAGAGGAGATTCGCAGAGGAATGAATCTTAATTGTTAGGATTAATAAGGCAGAAATAACAATTATGTGCAAATATAACTAATATCATAAAATAATGAACCACACAGAATAGAACACAAGACACACAGATTTAACGTGGTTCACCCAATCCCTGGGCTACGTCCACCAATAGCGAGTCCAATATTATTATTATCCAGTGATTACAACCTGATTACAATCCGTAATCCCTTACAGCCCAATTCTACCGCAAGTACTAAAATCATACATAATGAAAAAATCCCTAACCCTAAGCCATATTATACAATATTTTCCTGCTTTAGGGTTAGAATGAGTTATAAGTAGTCGGCCCAAATAACCGAAAAGTAGTCGGCCTTAAAATTTTTTTTCCTCGGGGGCTACGCCCCCGAACCCTTGCTCTTGGGGGCTGCCGCCCCCAAACCCCCGCTCGGGGCTCGGCCCAGCCCCGAACCCCGGCGAGGTCGGGAGGAAAAGTGTACAGTACTTTCCTGGATAGTACTTTCCTGATTAGTCACTATAAGCTAACAATTTCCCACTTGGTGACTGATCAGTATCCACACTATACTAAAAAACCTCCCACTTGGAGACTGATCCTGGAGCAATACCGCTACCCACATGAGGCTCCCACTGGATTGAACCACCTTGGACTTAGCTGTTCGTTTGTTTTGTTTAGTCTAGAAGACCAACTGAAGCTGAACATGAGTTCAACTTCTCCCTTGTTACTACCTTTGTAAACATATCTGCTGGATTATCATCAGTATGAATCTTTTCCAGCCTTAACTGTCCATCATCCAAAACTGATCGAATGAAATGGTACCGCAACTGTATGTGTTTTGTCTTTGAGTGCAAAGCAGAATTCTTTGCAAGATGAATGGCACTTTGGCTATCTGTATGTAGAAAATTATCCTTTTGTGGATGTCCCAATTCTTCCATGAAGAATTGAAGCCATATTATCTCCTTGGCTGCCTCTGTAGCAGCAACATACTCTGCCTCTGTAGTGGATAAAGCAACCACCTTTTGTAGTCGAGAAATCCAACTCACTGCTGTCCCACCAACAGTAAATATATAACCTGTAGTACTCCGCCTGCTATCGATATCTCCTGCCAAATCTGAGTCAACATAGCCTTGTACAGTAGTAGTAGAACCCCCAAAGTGTAAACACTTACTGGATGTGCCTCTCAAATATCTAAGAATCCATTTGACTGCATTCCAATGCTCAATACCAGGGTTACTCATATAACGGCTAACAACTCCCACTGCGTGTGCAATATCTGGCCTAGTACATACCATAGCATACATTAAGCTCCCTACAGCTGAAGCATAAGGTACCTTAGACATTTTAGTCTCTTCTTCTGGTGTCTTGGGACACATATCCTTAGTCAATTTCAAATGACCAGGCAAAGGTGTGCTGACAGCTTTGGCATTTTCCATAGAGAAACGTTGCAACACCTTCTCAATATAATTAGCCTGAGATAGAGACAATTTCCTATTTTTTCTATCTCTACAAATTTTCATACCAAGGATTTGTTTTGCTGCCCCCAAATCCTTCATAGCAAAAGATTTTGCTAGCTGTTGTTTCAACCCCTTAATGTGATTCATGTTAGACCCAGCTACAAGCATATCATCAACATATAAACATAAAATAATGTAGCTGTCATCATCCAACCTCTTAAAATAAACACAATGGTCAGAATGACACCGACTATATCCATGCCCATTCATAAAAGTGTCAAATTTAATATACCATTGCCGAGGTGCTTGCTTCAAGCCATATAAACTTTTCTGCAATCTGCACACCAAATTCTCCTTACCCTTGACCTCAAATCCTTGTGGCTGAACCATATATATTTCTTCATCCAAATCACCATGAAGAAAAGTTGTTTTAACATCAAGCTGCTCTAAATGCAAATCTTCAGTAGCCACAATATTTAAAACAGTACGAATAGAAGTCATTTTAACAACTGGAGAAAATATCTCATCAAAATCAATACCATGTTTCTGTGCAAATCCTTTTACGACCCCGGCGAGGTCGGGAGGAAAAGTGTACAGTACTTTCCTGGATAGTACTTTCCTAATTAGTCACCATAAGCTAACATTAATGTCAGAGACAAAAGCGAGGATGAAGCTGAAGAAGAAGATCAAGAAGGAGAAGTCGAAGTTGTGAACCATGAGGAAGAAAGACTTTTTCGAGCCATTTCCAAGATCAGAAAAAGACCTAAGATTGAGGTTTTTGCATTTTCAGGAAATCTTAACCCAGAAGAATTGATCGACTGGATGAATGAATGTGAAGAATATTTTGAGTATGAAGATATTGAGGATCCTGATAGGGTCAAATTTGCAAAGGCCAGACTGAAAGGTCATGCGAAGATCTGGTGGCAAGAGATTCAATTGGAGCGAAATAGAAGAGGGAAAGATAAAATCACAAGATGAGATTGGATGGTGGATAAATTGAAGCAACAGTTCATCCTTGTTGATTATGAGCTTGACCTACTAAAGAAAAAGCAAACTTTGAAGCAAGCGGGATGATCTGTTTAGGAGTATACAAAGGAGTTCTATCGAATCCTCATCAGAACAAGCCAAGCGGAAGTTGATAAGGAGAAAGTTGCTCATTACCTTAATGGGTTGAGGCCCAGCATTTAGGAGGAGCTGAATCTGGTTCGAATGAATAGTATTGAAGAGGCATACCAGTTTGCCCTAAAAGTAGAGGAAAAGTTGACCAAGAAGTTTGAGAGTAGACAAAATGGAAGAGGTCACGGTGGATGATCTAGTGGACGGTCATATGGAGGCCGAAATGAAGAACCGAAAAAGAAGGATGAGGCTAGTAGCAGTCAAAATCAGAGAGGAAACAATTTCAATCATTTCCAAGATCAGAACAATAGAGATCAGAGAGGAAGAGGAAGAGGACAAGGTTTAGGAAGATGAGGCTTCCATGGAACATGTTTTCACTATGGAGAAGAAGGTCATAGGGCATTTGGATGTCCACAAAGCCAAGGAAGGACAGATAGGAGGAATGAAGGCCAGGCTAGAGTTGCACATGTAGATGAAGATGCCAGATCATCAAATTCAGAAGATGCTGAAAGAGGAGAAATGTTGATTAACAGAAGAGTCCTGCTGAGTGGTGAGAATGAACTTGAACAAAGGAGGAGCCTGTTTCGCACTAGATGCAAGTGTGAGGGTAAATGCTGTGATGTGATTATCGATAGTGGAAGCACTAACAATTTGGTGTCAGAAGAGATGGTGACAAAGTTGAAGCTCAAGAGACAAAAACACCCACATCCATATCGGATTGCCTAGGTGCAGGATGACCACAAGGTCATGGTCAGTGAACAGTGCCTGGCAAAGTTCAAGATCGGCAGGTACCAAAATGAGGTACTATGTGATATCATATCTATGGATGCATGACATATGTTGTTGGGTAGACCGTGGTAGTTTGATAGATGTGCTGTACATGATGGTCGTGCGAATACCTATTCCCTGACAAAGGATGGAGTGTGACATAAGCTAAAGCCATTGAAGGAGACCGAAGAAAAGGTATGTGCTAATGCAAGAATAACATTTGTTGATGGAAGAAAATTTTTAGATGGTATGAGACATGAGCATGTGTGTTTTTCTTTAATTCCAAAAGCTGGTAAAGAAGTAGAGGATGTACCTATAAAGGTTGCAGATTTGTTGAATGAGTTTCAGGATATTGTATCTGATAATGTACCTAATGGATTACCACTGGTAAGGAAGATCAGTCATCAGATGAATTTGATTCTAGGAGCTAGTTTGCCAAACAAGCCAGCACACAGAATGACACCAGCAGAAAGTGAAGAGTTGAACAGAAAGTACATGAGTTATTGTAGAAGGGGTTGATTCGAGAGAGTCTGAGTCCTTGTGCTGTACCAGCGGTATTAGCACCAAAGAAGAATGGAGAATGGAGGATGTGTACAGATTCCAGAGCAATAAACAAGATCACAATCAAGTATAGGTTTCCATTGCCATGAATGGATGATATTATGGATTGTTTGAGTGGAGCTGTGTATTTTTCAAAAATAGATTTGAAGAGTGGATATCACCAGATTCGGATCAGAGAAGGAGATGAGTGGAAGACTACCTTCAAGACAAAGGAAGGACTGTATGAATGGTTAGTCATGCCTTTTGGGCTAACCAATGCACCAAGCACTTTCATGCGGCTCATGAACGAGGTTTTGAAATTTTTTTTGGGTAAGTTTGTCATTGTGTACCTAGATGATAGTTTGATCTTTAGTAAGACATTGGAAGAGCATATGATGCATATTCATATGGTGTTTGAGAAGTTGAGAGATGAGAAATTGTTGATTAATTTGAAGAAGTGCAGTTTTGTGAAGAAAGAGTTAGTGTATTTGGGATTTGTAGTTTCAATAGAAGGTCTAAAAATGGATTCAGAGAAGGTACAGGCTATCCTTGAATGGCCTACTCCAAGGAGTGCTACCGAGGTAAGATCTTTTCATGGTCTAGCTAGTTTTTACAGAAAGTTTATCAGAAATTTTAGCAGTATTTGTAGTCCCTTGACTGAGACAATGAGAGGGGATAAAAAAGAGTTTAAGTGGACTAATGGGGTAGAAAAGAGTTTTCAATTGTTGAAACACAAAGTTACAGAATAACCTATTTTAGCAGTTTCAAATTTTAATAAGGTGTTTCAAGTAAACTGTGATGCTAGTGGTACTACAATAGGAGCTGTTATGAGCCAAGAAGGTAAACCTGTTGCTTATTTCAGTGAGAAGTTAAATGATGCCAAGAGAAAATATTTTGTTTATGATCAGGAATTTTATGCTATAGTTCAGGCATTGAAGAAGTGGAGACACTATCTGCTTCCTAAGGAGTTTGTTTTCTATACTGATCATCAAACTTTGCAATATTTGAATAGTTAAAGAAAGTTGAATCAAAGACATTTGAAATGGGTTGAGTTTTTGTAGAGTTATACATTTATTTTGAAACACAGAAGTGGAAAGTCTAACAGGGTTGCAGATGCTCTTAGCATAAAACAACTATTGCTAACTGAGATGCAGATTGAGGTGGTTGGGTTCAAGGAACTCAAGAATTTGTATCCAGAGGATCCTGATTTTGGTGAAGCTTGGAAAGCTTGTAAAGAACCTGTTACTCTAGATAGGATGAAATGGCTGAATTTTATCATCCAGGATGATATGCTATTTAGAGGGAGTCAGTTGTGCATTCCACGAAGTTCTATGAGGGAGAATCTCATCAAGGAGAAGCATAGCGGAGGATTGGCTGAATATTTTGGTCAAGAGAAAACCCTTGATTTGGTTAGTGAAAATTATTATTGACCACAGTTGCAGCAAGATGTCAAGAAGTTTGTACAGAGTTGCAGAGTATGTCAGATGGCGAAGGGAGTGAAGCAGAATACAAGATTGTATCAGCCATTACCTGTACCAAAGAAGCCTTGGGAGGATATCAGTATGGACTTTGTTCTTGGTTTACCAAGGATACAGTGGGGGCATGATTCAATTTTTGTAGTAGTTGACAGATTTTCGAAGATGACACATTTCATTCCCTACAAGAAGACTAGTGATGCTGTTCATATAGCAGAATTATTTTTCAGAGAAGTAGTGAGACTACATGGTTTGCCAAAGACCATAGTTTTAGATAGAGACACTAAGTTCATTGGATATTTTTAGCGTACATTGTGGAAGAAGTTGAAGACAGATTTGAAATTCAGTTCATCACATCATCCATAGACTGATGGACAGACAGAGGTGGTGAATAGGAGTTTGAGAAATTTAGTAAGATGTTTGGTTGGAAATAAGCCAACAGGATGGGATTTGATTTTACCACAGACAGAATTTGCATATAATAATTCTATCAACAGGAGCACTGGTAAATCACCATTTCAGATTGTATATGAGAGTAGTCCCAAAAATGCATTAGAATTGAGAAAGATTGATAAAGGAGAAATAAGTAGTGTTGAAGCTAAAGATTTTGCAGAACACTTGAAGAACATCCATGAGGAGGTGAGGAAGCATATTACCAAGATGAATACGCAGTATAAGGCTAAGGCAGATGAGAAAATGAGGCATAAAGAATTTCAAGTTGGAGATGAAGTCATGGTTCATTTGCGGAAGGAGCGATTTTCGGTTGGTACATATAACAAGTTGAAAATGAAAAAGTTTGGGCCATGTAAGATACTGAAGAAGCATGATTCAGGAAATGCATATGAGGTAGAATTGCCTACTGAGCTGAATATTTCACTAGTGTTTAACGTTTCAGATTTGACAGAGTATCATGAAGGAGGTGTTGAAGATGAGGTTACAGCAGCACAGTGGAGTATTCCAACAACCAGTTCAGATATCAAGGAGATTGAAGACATACTGGATAGTCGTGTTGGTAGAAGCACAAGGAACAAGACATATGAAGAGTATTTGGTCAAATGGAAAGGACCACCTATTGAAGATTCATCATGGCTAAGAAAGGAGAAGGTTAACCGTCTTGGTTTTCCTCTGCACACCTGAGTCGTGACGGGGTCACTTCTCAAATTATCTCATGTGTCTGATGCAGGAGCATCCTGGGTGTAAGAGCAATCTTGCATCACCCAAAAATATTTCTGTTTTTGTATTCAATAAGGGCTATCTTGTGTAAAGCTGCTATTTATGGAAACTTGCTATTTTTAGTAAGTTGGTCTTACGATCTCATAATGTTCTGATTTTACATGTGGAGGTTCATCTTGGTCATATCAGCCTGCCAGCAAAGTTTCATGGCTAGATCAGGTCTAGTTTTGAAGATATTAAAGATTTTCGGTATTGGCAATAGGGTACAGAACTTTGAACTCAGTTTTGAAGGCTCTAGAGGCCCCAGATGAGGTCAAAAATTTGGGTGACAAGCGCTTATGCTAGTCAAGCTTATAGAGCGCTTTGTGGCATTTCCAAAATGGGGTTATAATAGTCAATCGGGTCAATTGGTGATGACTTATGGTCTCTGGAAGTCGGGCCACCTGAAATGGCAGAAAATAATTTTTCTTCAAAATTTCTGTTCGGGTTTCAAAAGTTATTTTGAGTTGACTTTGATGTAATAAATTGAAAAATAAAATAATTCTAAATTTGGTCAGCCCTTAGTGCTAAATTTTTGGAACCTTCTCTGGCGGTGGAAAATGCCTATATAAAGAAGACCCGTAGTGTTGTCTAGGGTAGTTCTGGGTAGTAGATCTGGGTATTGATTTGAGGCTTAGTCCTACAGAATATTGTAAGGGAATGCCCATGTGGCTTTGCATATTGTAATTCTGAAAGTTTGTAATTCCACATTTGTGGAGATAATAAGAAGCCAATTTTCTGTTCTTGCATATTGTTGTTGTTGTTTCTCTGTTTCTGTTATGTGTTTGTGGTATTAAGGGGAGCACCCTTCATCATTGGAAATCTGGGTTGAATTTTTGGAAAGATGGAGGATTCGAAAGTGGAGAAATTCATAGGCAATAACTTCAGCCTGTGGAAAGTGCAAATGCGCTCCTTGCTGATCAAGCAAGATTTTGCAATCGCAATAGATGGAAAATCCAATAAACCAACAGTGATGTCGGATGAAGATTGGAAGAAAATTGATGATAAAGCAATGGCATCAATCTTTCTTTCACTGTCACAAAATGTTTTGTTTAATGTCTTCAACGAAAAGACAACAAAAGAAGTCTGGGACAAATTTTAGAGCATGTATGAGACGACATTGACTGCGAATAAAATCTTCATTGTGAAGAAATTCTACAAGCTGAAAATGAAGGAAGGGACTACGATGTCAAATCATGTAAATGATTTGAATATTTTATTATGCCAAGCAACCTTGGTTGGTATGATTCAAGATGATGAAGCCAAAGCCATCATCTTGTTATGTTCTTTACCCGACAGTTGGGATCCCATAGTTACAGCTGTTAGCACCTCTAATTCCTCAAAAAATCTATCTATGATGAAGTGGTTGCTACTTTACTTAGTGAAGGTATGAGAAGAAGTAACAAAGACACCCCATCCGGTGATGCTCTTACCATGGTCAACACCGAAAGAAGGGGAAGAAGCCATCATAGAGGCAATAATAATTACAACTACAATCAAAGAAAATCAAGATCACCCAATCGATCAAAGTCAAGAGGAAGAAATGGAGAGTGCTGGTTTTGTGGCAAACCAGGTCACTCAAAATGAAATTGCAGATCTTTCAAGAAAGCACAAGAAAAAGTGAGGAATAGTGAAGCTAATATAGCCTATGAAGCAGATGAAGCTGCTCTAGTTCTTTCTACAAGTGACTTAAAATTAGATTCTTGGGTGAGATTCAGGAGCCTCCTTCCATGCCACTTCATGTACGGATTATTTTAAAAATTATCAAGAAGGTGACTTTGGAGAAGTATTTTTGGGTGACAATAAAGCATGTAAAATCATTGGGAAAGGTGAAGTTGTTTTGCATCTAGAAGGTGGAGCAAAATTGCTGCTCAAAGATGTTAGACATGTTCCTCAATTAAAGAGGAATTTAATTTCAGTCAGCCAACTATACATTCAAGGATTTAAAACAGAACTCACGGATACATGGAAAATAGTCAAAGGTTCATTGGCTATTGCAAAAGGAGAGAATACTGGTAGCCTCTACATTATGAAACCAATCAATGAGGTGGGAGCTGCTATGATAGTTATAGGCAGCGATGCGGTACTTTGGCATCAAAGATTAGGCCACATAGGTAAGAAAGGCCTAGAGTTAATGATCAAAAGGGATCAACTACCAAGTCTCCAATCAACAAATTTGGAGTTTTGTGAACATTGTCTCTACGGCAAGCAAAAGTGGGTCAGCTTCTCGAAAGATGGGCATGACATGAAGGAAAAACCATTGGAGCTTGTACACTCGGATGTCTTTGGTCCTACTGAGGTAAGCTCCTTAGGCGGTGCTAAATATTTCATTACTTTGCTTGATGATTGTACTAGGAAAGTTTGGATATATATGATGACAAATAAATCAGAAGTTTTTTCTAAATTAAAAATTTTCAAAGCTCTTCTTGAAAACCAAAGAGGCCACAAGATTAAATGCTTGAAAACGGATAATGGAGTGGAGTTTTGTTCGCTGGAATTTGATAACTATTGTGCAGATAATGGTATTCATAGGGTGAAAGTTGTTCCTTACACCCCTCAAGAAAATGGAGTAGCGGAAAGGCTTAATAGAACAATACTTGAGAAAGCTCGTTGTATGCTTTCCAATGCAGGTTTGGGAAAAGAGTTTTGGGCTGAAGCGTGCAATAAAACGGTCTATTTGATAAATCGAAGTCCCTCATCAAGGTTGAAATTCAAAATTTCAGAAGAGGAATGGAAAGGAAGAGGAGTTTCATACTCTTATCTTAAAGTCTTTGGCTATCAAGGTTTTGTACATGTCCCTAAGGAGAAGCAGAGAAAACTGGATCCTAAATCACAGCCTTGCATATTCATTGGATATGGGAAATAACAATTTGGTTTTAGACTTTGGAGCTTAACCGATAAGAAAATTATCAGGAGCAAAGATGTAGTCTTTAAGGAGAACATATTTCCTCATTCTAAAGATGAAACTCCTACGAAAGAATACATTCCCCTATTTGACATGATGAATAATAGAAATCAACATTCTTCCATCTACTCACATCTTAATCCCATAGAAAACTCTCCAATCTCTGTTCTACCCTCAATGCCTTAGCAATCACAAAGCTCTTCATCAGAAAGCTTGATGAATGAAAATATTCATGATTGGAATTCATATGATGGCAATCTAGCTGTCCATCCACATGGATCTGATTCCCCTACTCACACCTCAACACAAGATAGTTATGAAGTTACTCATGGGATTCACGGCAGGGAAAATCCAAATCACAGTAGGAATGTGTCTCACAACAGTCCCAACATACTTCATGATAGAGAAATTACTGCCGAGTCCAGTCATGATAGTGAACATGGTTCGCACGCACCTGGCTCTGCCGCACAATACTCCTCTCGACCTCTTGTGGCAAATTGCAGTGATACTCACTCATTTCAAACTCTTGGCAGACATGAAATTGGTCACGATAGGGAGTAGTCTGTTCGCTCACAGCATGATGCTCTGTCTAGGCATCATGACTCATTCAGAGTACATAACAGGAGTGAAAGACTTCACGACAGGAGTGAAAGTCCTTCACCACATGGTAGGAGTGAACAACTTAGCGACAAAAGTGAAAGTCATTCACTTCACGGAAGAGGAGAATCAATACACGGTGGGAGTCTTCAAATGCATCGTACAGTCTCCAACATCAAAATAATTGTCCCCTGCCACCACACTATAGTGAAGAGCATGCTCTCGGCAAGCATAAAGCTACTCACTACAGAGCATACACCACTCACGGCAAGGAAGATCCATAACACGATAGGGAAGATCCACAATACAATAGGGAAATATTTCACAGCAGGGACAACATCCCTGGCATTCATGCTAGGCAAATCATTGACAATAGTTTACAATAGGGGAGAACTGTTAAACAAGGAATTGGGGGAGTTACAGGCAGAGCCTTTGATGAAGGCATCATGCCTTCTCTACCTCTTATGCATGGAGATAAATAGGGCCTTAAATGAGGAATCAAACATCCAAGAGCCACCACTTCTGGCTCTCCATTTGAGCTAGTCCAGGATCAAACAAAAGGCATTGAACCTCAATTAAGAAGATCCATTGGACAAAGAAAAATGCCAGCCAAATACTCGGATTATGAGCTATTATTCGCTGAAGAAGCAAAACCTTCTATTCTTGTCTCAAAATTTGCAGAACCATCAACATTTAAAGATGCTCTCAAAGACATTAACAATGATAAATGGAAAATAGTGATGCATGAGGAGATGGACTCCTTACTCAAAAATCAAACCCAGGACTTGGTATCTCTTTCGCTAGATCGAAGACCACTTAGAAACAAGTGGGTATACCGGATAAAAGAAGAAGATGAAGGCATAAAATGTTTCAAGGTCAGATTGGTGGTAAAGGGGTTTGATCAAGAAAAGGGGATAGATTTCAATGAGATGTTCTCACTGGTTGTCAAAATGACAACTATCCAGACAGTCTTGGGATTAGCAGTAGCATGGAATATTGAGTTGGAACAACTTGATGTGAAGACCGCATTCCTACACGGTGATGTAGAAGAAGAGCTATATATGGAGCAACCTCAAGGATTTGTCAAGAAGGGACAAGAGCACCTTTATTGCAAGCTAAATCAGAGTTTGATGGCCTCAAACAAGCTCCTAGACAGTGGTACATAAAATTTGATCGCTTCATGGCTAAAAACAATTTTACAAGATGTGAATCAGACCCATGTGTCTACTTCAAGAGACTTCCTAATGGTGAATTCGTCATTCTCCTTCTTTATGTTGATGACATGTTAGTGGATGGCACAAACAAAAGAATAGTTAATGAGTTAAAGGAGAAATTGGCAAGAAAGTTTGACATGAAGGACTTAGGGACAGCCAAGAAGATTCTTGGCATGACTATTACAAGAGACCAGAAGAAGAAGGAAATTACATTATCTCAAAAACAATACATTGAAAAAGTTGTTGAGAGGTTTGGCATGGCTGATGCTAAAGGTGCTCCTCTTCCACTTGTTGGTCACTTCCGCTTAAGTTCCGAATTATGTCCTAAAACACAAGAAGAAAAGGACTTCATGGAGAAAATTCCATATAAATCTGCAGTTGGAAGCATCGTGTATGCGATGGTTTCTACTCGCCCCGACATTGCTCATGCGGTGGGAGTTGTGAGCAGGTTCATGAGCAATCCCGGGAAAGCTCATTGGAAAGCTGTTAAGTGGATACTAAGGTATCTAAAAGGAACTTTAGATTATGCATTATGCTTTGGAGGAAATCAGGTTCAGCTGCAAGGTTACACTGATTTTGATCATGCCAAAGACTTGGACAAATGAAGGTCTACCACTAGATGTACTTTCACGTTTGCTGGAGCTGCCATTAGTTGGGCTTCAAGGTTGTAGCATTGCATTGCTCTTTCTTCAGCTTTGGCTGAATACTTAGCTCTTTCCGAAGGTGCAAGGGAAATGATTTGGCTTCAGCGATTGTTTGGTGATTTGAAAGTGCATCAAAATGAGTATAAACTATTTTGTGACAGCCGTAGCGCTATCTTCATGGCTCATAATCACTCTTCACAATGTCACTCTAAGCACGTTGACGCACATGCTCACTTTGTTCGTCATGCAGTTGAAGAAGGAAAGTTGGAAGTTGTTAAGATCGATACTAAGATCAATCCGACAAATATATTCACCAAGGTTGTCGCCAAAGAGAAGTTTGATTGTGCAAGGACTTCTCTTGGCCTTGTGAAGAAAAGATAAGTCAGCACTTCAGTAGGGTATTGGGTGATCAGTTGCAGCATGGTTGTCCTTCAGGTGGGAGTTTGTTGAGGAATGAAGGCCAACAGTCATAATGGTTTTCTTATCTATTTTATTATGACTCTTCATTCTGAAGACTCTTCATATGTAATAATCTGGAGCCTTTATATTTGCTGCTCTTGCTCAGTTGTAAATTTTTTTTTGGGAATTAATACAATACTCTGCAGTTTGGACATAGCCACAATTTATGGTGAACCAGGATAAATCTTGTGTTTGTGTTTTGTAAATTAGTTTATAAATCTGCTGTTTAATTTCTCGCATTTCAATCCCTTTCAATATTTACTACTCTTACCTTCATGTAAATACATTTTTTCTTATCTCTCTATCTACATCTCCATCTTCATCTATGTGTTCCTCTCTATCTCCACCTCCTTAATGCTCTACCTCTCCTTCTTTCTATCCCTATCCATCCGGCTAACTCATTCTCTCACCTTGTCCCTCCCATTAATTCCCCTCCCATTAATTCTTCTCTCACCAACATAACATCAACCTAATGGTAATGAAGGTTGATTATCTTCGTGATTGAGTGTTTTTGTTTTAATCATGTTTAGATTGGTTAAGTGGATGCATAGTTTAATTATATCTATCACTCCTCTATGTATACCTCAGTGTAATACAAACATCATTTGTTAAATGATCTACCAATTTACCTCATAGAGAAATAGGCCAATTCTCTATAATTGACCTTCCATACCTATTTGGCATACCCATTGCACACCAAGATACAATTGCTAGTTACATATGTAAAAACTACATATAATATGCAAAACAAGCTAAAATAAAAAATTTAAAAAATATAATTTTTTAAGTCAACAACATACTTTTCATACAGGGCCTAAATGATTCTCTTTGCCTAGGATTAATGGCAGCAAACTTGTTCAAATCCGATCATCCACGTCATGAGATTATAGTCAGAAGCTAGACCTGTTAACTAAAGTTAAGCTCCAGACTGTTGAACTAACCTGCTGTTTACACTCGGATATCCCAAAATATCTAAGAATGTTCATAATTCAACGTCTGTAAATTTTTAATTGTTGTGATCTAGAGAAGTTTCCTAGATGCGACTCTTTGGTACTGTTTCCACATTCCATTTTAGCTTTAGAGAAATCAAATAATGGTATCTACTATTTCTTTACAAACACTCTTTGCTTTAATTTTGGTTGGCGAAATTCTAATTGAAGGGTAAAGCTATCAGAGAATGACAGCAACGATGGAGACACTCACAGCTTTGGCGATCTTTCATTACAAGAAGGGATCATAAACGATGTCTTTTACCACTTTATTCTAGCTTTAAGGGTCCACTGCTTATTTTAGGTTAAAATGTGCTGGACTAAACTACCATATCTCACTTTGTAGATTCTTGTTTTAAGAATGATTAAAAACCAGGGTCCTTTAACACTTTATTCTTATATTAAGGGCCCCCTCAACAGCTTTTGTTTAAATCAATTGGACTAACAGTCAATTATTTTCCTCGTACCATTTTCCTCTTCCAAATCAGATTTTCCACGTGCCTTCATTAAAAGTAAGCATGGACCTTCAAAATGAAATTACTCCTTACAGTAATATGATAAAAATTAAACTACTAGAAAATAAGCTTGCGCTTTTGCCTTCTATTTAACTCTTATGCAACTCTTTGTCACATACAGCTCACTTCTTCATAATCTCTTGTCACATTTCTTCAGTAGAAATGGCCACGAAGCTTATGCAATATAAGCTTGCATTATTTGCGCTCAGGGTGTTTCTTCTTCTTAATTTGGCTCCACTGCTGCCGATCTGTGCTTCCCAAGAGGTTTATATATTAATTTCTACTCTTGATTCTTGTTAATTTGTTAGGCTGCTACGAGGTCTCAACGTTTAGTCTTTTATCTATTTATTGTAACATACTTTAGTATTGATTTCTTTTAATGAGGCGAGCTGAACGTTAACCTTAAAGTCAAACTGGTTTCTACATTCTTCATATGGAAATAATTTTTCAGATCTTTTGGGTTCTGGAGTATATATGATACTCAGTTTCAATACCGAGAAGTATTTTGGAATGATTTCTTTAAGCTTTTTCCCATCTGCTATTGCTGGGAAAAATGTTGAAACTATGATTGTAATTATACGGCTCCACCTCTCTCCATTTCTTTTAATGGTTCTATTGCATTTTAGGGCTGTAAACACTCTTATATCATAGTTTTGTACTTGGGTTTTCTGATTGCTCATTTTTTGTAGGGTGATGTATTACATTACAATTTTGGCACAGCTCTTTTCAATTTGTATAATATTACTAAGCTAGTATGTTTATTCAACTATCAGGAAAAATAGATCCCTAAATTGTTTTGATTAAGGTTTTTTTTGTACTAAATTCTGATGAAATGCGCTTAAAATTTTACAGGCAACATGCTCCTATACACTGGAGGTGAAGACCAGGCACAAATTCCTTCATGTATTTGGTGGACAGGGAACGACGGATCCTATCCATGTGAGGTTCCGCAACAAAAGTGGAATAGAAGTGTTCAAAAAGCACCTAAACGAGGGAAAGGAAAAAACAGTATTTAAGCCTGGCCAGATTGATACATTCAAATTAAGTGGGCATTGCTTGGATGGCAAAATTTGTCTCCTTGATTTTATGGTTGACGGCACAAATGAGTGGCATCCTGAGAATGCCACTGTGCATCGTCAAAGTTTGAAGGAACCCCACATTTTCCATTTCCAAGAAAAGTTTCCCAAAAAAGTGTGGCATGGTCGTAACTACTGCGAAGACGATTTCACGGCGGCATCTGGTGTATCAGAAAACTTTACTTTTGACAGTGGCCATAGAAATGTCAGACGGAACCACAATCCACCAAAGGGACCTAAAAGACATTAAAAGATAAGTCAGTAAGTAGTAAAAGTAATATAATGTAGCTTAAATGGTGGGTTTGATTTCTGATTTACAAGATGTGGTGTGAGGTCTTTTGCATATTGGAAAAAGCCAAGAGAGGCTATAGGGCATGGAGTTATTTAGGCTTGTTGTAAATAAATAATGTGTATTGTCTGTTATTGTTGTTTAGTTGGCAATATTTTGATGTAAAGGATTTCGGTGTTCTTTCAAAAGTTTTAAATTATTTTAATAAAAAATTATTATTATAAGAATAGATGAAGCAAATCTTTAATCATGTCTATCATTTCGAACATTTTCCTTTTACACCATGTAAATAAGCTAATTTTCTTTTATCATTTTTATTCATGTGAAATTTATTTAATTATAATATAACAAAATTCATTATCAAGTTTTTATACTAAGGAATGAGTTTTATTAGTAATTAATTATAAAAGAAAAATGTAAGTTATAAAAATCCTAATTAGAGGATACACATAGATCTATAAACCTTAAACCTTAATTAGAACCTATATGACTTAAGTGAGATGTGTGTCAAAGTGTCGAATATCTAGTTACTCCTTATCCAATTAACAGTTCTCTTGTTTTCTCACTTCTTGACACCAAATCCTTTATAACCCATAATATGCTAAAAATTTTATATTTCAAATTTTTGGGGAGTGTCATCCTCTAACCCCCTAGGGTAAGTATCAAAAGGAGCCTTAATATGTGATAGATTTAATTTAGTTGTTGGATTGTTAGAGTATCATTTACCCTAATCCCAATGGTAGGTAATTCAAGGCATGCCTAGTGCCTAAAAAGGATAGTGCGTTGTAGTGTTATTTTTCTAGAATATGAGATTTTTATATTCCCATCTCACGAGTTGTCAAACAAGGACTATATCGCAACGTAGTTTCTACCAAAAGCTGGTGGGAAGGCTTTTAGATAGAGAAACTAACCAAGTGGAAAAGATAAATACTTATGGTCACTAGTCATTTTTTTGGCAAAATCTAGATGAGAATATACTTCTTTAATAGATCAAATATTAGCAATTCCTAAGTTATCTTTACAAATCTCTAAAAGACTATGAGAGAAAGGAAATGGGAAATTAAGAAAACACTTCAAAAAATGTTGTTAGGGGAAAGCAAGTATACAATATAAGGGGACTATCCCTTTCAAACAATATGATACTAGTGTATGATCATGAAGGCTATGCAAACTCGCTACGTGAAGTTGCATTATTTTCAAGTGCAGAAATATTGGTACGATGATATAGTAATTAAGTAATGTATTCTAATGAAATTTGAGATTTTATTCTCCAACTAACCAATACATTTGTAATTCCAACATATGACCATATCCAAGAAATAATTTATGTTGTGAAATGCGATGAGATCGTATGCCAAATCATCAGACACTTTTACTAGATCCTTGTGTCCATATCTATTAACTCGCATCTAATGTTTCATAGCCTTACGAAAAAATCTATTAACTCGCATCTAATGTTTCATAGCCTTACGAAAAAATCCAAGGGTAAGACCGAAGTGAATTTGACCAAAAGACATCCTCTTTTTTATGACATCACAACCAATGGAACCCATGTAAAGAGTGGTTTTCCAAATAAAATACTAATAATTCCTAGTATGTATTAGCACAAGATCAATTTAATAAGACTAAATAAGAAATAAGTAGGTATTATAAGATTGAATAGAAAATAAAAATACTTATGCTATTTAAGGCCAAAGAATGTACTAATGAAGTGCACAAGTGTGAAAAGTAAGGATCTAAGGAAGGGTAGCATGCTTCTTAACATTATTGGCATGTTTTGGAGTCCACCTTTTGTACATATATCTAAGAGTCTATTTTTCATCCAGAGAGTATATCTTGGGAATATGGTGTCAGTTTTCAATCTTTTCATAGCTATGCGAGAGGTGATTCAAAGCATTAGAGTTTGGTTTTTATTTGGTTTACTAGATTATTTTGTTTGAGAAATGAGATGTGAGATTGAAGCCAAAGATACTTTTATGACTTTGAGAGGGCATAACATGATCATATGGAGTTAGATGTGAGACTTTAAATACTGAATAGAAAGCTCTTCGATAGATCTACACTTTAGTTTAGATGTGGTGCAGGTTTGATATGTTTTATTTAATGATATTTTGATTTGAGTTATTTACGGGTTATTTTAGCTATAGTAGGGTAGGTGCACCAAGATGGTGTACAAGATAGGGGATATAAGTGGCCATTTTT
This sequence comes from Chamaecyparis obtusa, assembly GCA_027943335.1. Classification (NCBI taxonomy): domain Eukaryota; kingdom Viridiplantae; phylum Streptophyta; class Pinopsida; order Cupressales; family Cupressaceae; genus Chamaecyparis; species Chamaecyparis obtusa. Next base: position 363,260 of record BSBK01007765.1, on the reverse strand, counting down.
TTTCTTTTTTCTTTTTTTTAAATTTTTTTTTTTTCTAAAACCAAGTAAACCTAAACTTGGAAGATAAATTTGAGAGTCACGCACTCAAAATTAGAAGGTGTGAATAGAAAAATAATTTTAGTACTTTGAATCTAGTTTCTAAAATACTATTTAAAATTGATAAGTAGGAGATATTTTCCACAGCAAGTCAAATTGTGATATTGCTATCAGGATTTAACTGTGTAGTTGTTTTGAGTCAAACTCATTGACCCATGATTCATGAGTAGAGGTTCACCGAACCCATCTCTCATGAGAATGAAATGGAACACATAGATAATATTAAGAGGGTCAAATCCTATGAGCATAGAAAGCTATTCTTGAATTTTTTTTTTAAATATAACATAGTGTCTAGTGTGGGCATAAAAAAAGGAATAGTTAGATTTAGTATTTTAAAATATCCTTTTCTAGAAAGATAGTTAGGAGTGAGATCTATAAGTTGTGTATTCTTTTTGTAATTATTTTTTGACTATCTTTTTTTCTAATAATTTTTTGAAGCGGGAATATCTTAAAAATTGGATGCCTACTCATCTATGAAACATAGCTTGTACCAAAATAGTAAAAAATTAAAATTCAATTTTTTGTCAAAAGCATAAAGAGCCAAGAGAACTAGAATATTATATAATTTATTTTAAATTATGTCAACTAGATCATAATGGATTAAAAAAATAGTACACATATGTCTCTGAGAACAATACAGACACTCGTAAAATAAATGAAACTATAATATGTTAATGTTGTCCAAGCTTTTTTTTTTAAAGGTTAGAAAGATCAAAAGAAATGTGTAATTATGGTGGTACTTTAAAAAAATATTAATTGATGTTGCATAAACCTAATGACAAGGAAGTTGAGAAACCTATTTTGAAGAACAAAACACATGAAAAGGGAGGGGAAATGAGGGAAATAAAGATCCCAAGACTCAACCTTTTTATCGAAACCTATTAACTATCTTTTTTCTTGGCTTAGAAATACGTCAAACCTAAGTGTAATTGGGTTATTTTAATTTAACATAATTTGGTCACGCTAGGGTTGTTTTGTTATTTTTTGGGGTGGTTGACTTTTTTCTTGCATACCATATTTGATTATGGTGGCATATCTTCTTGTTGTGGATTATGGCTACTTTGGTTTCTTTTAGGGATCTCATGATCATATCTTTGAGTTCATTGATGATGTTAGGCGTTAGTTGATTTTAATATTAGAGGATGTTTTTTTCATGATGTCATTGATATCTTGTATAAACTTTTAGTGGGAGCCTATGATAGTGATGATGTTTCAGTATAGGATTGGTTCCTATTCATTTGTTTGAATTTTTGTATCTTCCTATTTTGGAGGTCTTGGTTTCACTTGATGTTACTAATTTATCATTTGTGTGTATACCTAGAGGATCTTAATAATTAGGAGATAGTTTTTATGATGGAATATCTGACGGTTCAGTATCCTAGTTCAATGGGATTTATGGCCAATGATGTGGATTCACCATTGGATGGTGGATATTATTTAGTGTTGCACAAATGTTACAATATTCCTTAGATCTTATTTTTATAGAACTGTCTTTCACATTTTTTGGTCACTAGTGGGTCCAATAGTTATCTTTATCATGATTTGATATCTTAACACCTTAAGGACTGAAGGAGTCCTTAGTTGAGGTGGGGATATCGTATAATATTTATTACATGCTCAAAATTTTGGCATGATATGGTTATTTGATATGTTCATACCTCATTAGGAGGAGATTGGTTACATCATGTTGTCATGTTATGTTCCTGATTCTGTAGTGGGTGCTTTGACATTGATATTGGTTCATGTTCTTGGTATTGAGCACATTGATCATTTTCTTTGTACTTCGTGATAGTGATAATTAGGATTTATTTTGTAGAGAAAGTCAAATTGTGATATTTCTTATGGGATTCAACTTTGTAGTTTTTTATTGAGACTCATTGACCATTTTTTCATGAGAAGTGATTCAAAAGAACCAATCTATCATGAGAATGAATGAAAAACTTCACTCATTGCATCACCTAGATCACATGACTACTAAGTGTTCCATTCATTCCGATGACTAATGGGTTCTTGCGAACAAACTACTAATAAAATTAGGGTCAATGTATTTTACTCAAAAATTACACAGTTGAATCCCAATAGAAATATCATAAATTTATGATAGTACTATGTTGTATTTGGAGTTTGGAGTTGATTGATCGATTATAGTTTCTCATGGATACTTGAAAACTTAGGTGATGTTAATATTTTATTATGATTAGACATGTGTACTTTGAATATTGATAGTTTTAGTACAAAGATCAAAGAGTATTAACTTGGTATGGAGTTTATAGAAGAGTGTAATAATTTTGATATCGCTCTGATACCATGTAAGAATTTTCCTAAGGCAAAGAATGAAAATGCCAAGATCTAGAAGCTCAGTTGATAGCATAAGAGAGATAGGCCAAATGATCAAATAATTGATTCAATATTTATCAACAATGAAATTTATATTGAATAATGCCAAAATTGATTGAGTATAGTGTATATGTGCTTGAATATGTAGGCAATGCATGATAACTAGGAGAGATGCAAATGATAACCTATCAACTAGACAAGGTGTAATCACATGTCCACCAAAGGTGGATCATCGTTCATTTTACATAAAAGTATGTGAAACATGTGTATCAATGAGAGGATAAAAATGTGATAAGAGTACTAAAGGTGGATCTCACACATAAAGTGGAAATTACCCTACACCATTTTCTAAAATGAGATGCAAACTCCTGGGTGTCGCAATGACAAACTACTATGTAATGCATTATCCTAAGTAATCTTAAGTATAGTGTAATTAGAAATATTTAATTACACCAACACCCCCCCTCTCCTTAAGTGCAATTAAGGGGAATTCACTTAAGCTAACAATGCTAGATGATAGTAAGTAATGGGTCTTGACTACTAGGCCATGTTAGGCACACATGTACAAACTACAAATGGAATTTCTCATAAAGCAGAGAAAGAGAGAAAACCTCATGGGAAAAACCCTCCCCCCCAAAAAGAGATGAAAAAGAAAACAAGATGCATGGATGGATGGAGTAATCAAGACCCCTCATTACGACATACATCATGCATATACAATCAAAAATACCCACATAGGAAGGAAACAATGAGACATGATAACCCCCCATAATGATGAATCTCCTCCAAGGATGGTGAGTGCTTAAAGGGAAAAACATAGAACCATGACTACAAACAACATTTCTCCCCTTAGGAAGAAGATACACCAAGTATAAATGCAATAAAGCTTCCCATTGTCGATAAGAATGAAGGAGAATCCAAAAAAAGTGTGATGTCCATGTCCTTGGTTGATGAAGAAACCACTAACCAATAAGGAATATATCCAATAGAAGGTGACAAGAAAGGAACCAATAGTAACTAATCCTTGTAATAATTTGGATCAAAATCCAAAGGAAAGGATGGCTCCTCAAAATATGAAGTAGGAAGAGAAGAGAAGAAGCCCCCCCTACATGTAGAATGCACACCATTGGTAGATTCTCCTGGATCAATGTAGAAACTACACCAAGAAAACTAAATGATGTTCCCCCCCTTAAGAAGGAACAATTACATACGTGTATCAATGAATCCTCCCCAATCTCTAGGTGGAATCCTCAAAATGTATGACATCTCTGGAAAATGAATTTGAATCTCCAACACATGAGTATGATCATCCTGAACTATGCAATGTGACATCTCAAGTGAATTTTGAGACACATGAAAAGAAGTCTCTGAAGACTCAAATGTCTTATCCAAAGATAAAGATACCTCCTCCAAATGTTATATCAAAGGATCCACAATCATGTCAAAATTGAAAGAATGATCAAGTGAAGAATGAATATGAGAGCCATAAGAGTGTTATTGTATAGCCTATTTAGAGAGAATTTTGTTGAAGGTCAAAATTGGATCTTGCTACTAAAGTGTAATTAGGAATATTTAATTACACCAATACAGAGTTCTCTTTGATTAGGATTCAAGATGTGGATGTGTTGATGAGCATGCTGGCATTATGATGATTTTTGTGAGAAGTCAAAAGTGATTTGTAGTCTTGTTTTAATTAAGACAAACATAGTCATATCAGATGACTAGGATAATTGGTAAAGTCAGTGTTTGATCAGGAAGTAGAAATCACCTAAGTACAATGAGCGATGTACAGGAAGAAAAAATATATGTGGAGATTTTGTTAGCGATCATGTTTGAGAAGGAACATTGTGTCTAGTGGTCTTAGATATAGCATGGATACACTCTTAAGACATCACAATTGTGACCAAAACTGATTTGGACGATGGGTATGTGAGAATTGCAGTGACATAATCAGTTATAGGTAGAAGAGCTCATGTTCTTGATCTATGAATGGTAGATATTTAATCAATGGCTAGTATGGTTACTATGCAAAATATAGTTGGTATGGTGACATGTCTTAGACATTAAGGATTTGATGAGGTGTCATTTATATGCTTGAGGTAATAAAGAAGGGAACATTCTAAAAGATGTTTGGTATAGTCAAAAGGTTTTGACTATTCTTGGAAATATCACTTAAAATTTTTATATTGGGAAGATGCAGTGTAGGAAATCATTTTGTATATCATGATATGTGATTTGGCACAAATTATTTGAGTAGGAATATTCAAGATTGAATTTTGGTGAAGATTAAGGTGGTGTAAGTCAAGTATTTATTGGGTACTGTTCTTATTGAAAAGTTGTGTTGTTCATTGATGGTATAAAGAAATAATTCATGATTACAAGGATTATGATCATAATTATGAGAAGAGTTAGATCAGAGAGAAGTTATAGAGAGAAGAGAACCAATTGGATCTGATAGGAAAGGAGTGCTACATACAGATCATTAATTTTTATTCCCTAATAGTTGTAGTAAGAAAATCCCTTAATAGCATAGACTTTAACATGTCTTATATAATAAATCCCTTAATTGGGTGAACTCATAGAAATAGTTTTAAATCCTCTAGAAAGGTAGATCTTAGTGGATCTCATTGTACTCTTAGTGTACTAGTTTCTCCTAATAGGCTAAACCCTTAGAAAGGGCTTTTGTAACTCCTAACTATAATCACCTAAAATTAGTCTAGTAGAACCTAAGCCCATAATTTAGATTAATATTCCCCAAATAAAATCCTAAATCTCAAAGGCATATTTACTAGACATAATTGTGCATAGTAACCCTGAAAATCCCCTTTGCATAATTAAATCAAAAATTAAAATCAAGTATATCAATCTTATACTATGGTCTAATTCATCGAGCTTACATATTTGTTTAATTGCTACATTTCTTTTAATATAAATTTGCTACACTTTTATTAAAAGAACACATTCACAATTGTGCTCATACTTAATCCTGATAATTAGCAATTAAAGGGGATTTGAGCTTTCAAAATTGATATTTTGAGAGATCAAAATTAAGATATCATATGACTGTGAAACCAGATCGCCAAAGCCAATTGCCAAAGCCAATCTCATATGAGCATGAAGCTATCCAATACAAACAATTTGTCTAATAGGCCAAAACTATCACCGACCTACTAAGACATGTCTAATGCACTAATTCAATGAAACTGGTTGGAGAAAAAACATAACAGTGTAATGTGGATGCAATGCAATGACCAAAGCTTTAATCCTTAGAGAAGACAACACAAACTGCAAATGTAGCAAAATTCATACATATCTACAAACACTGGTGTACTACATGATAGAATACTAGGACCTCAAAAAATGTGAAAAATCTCAAAATAGAAAGAAGTTGTAAGACTGTAAGATCTGATACCATGTGAGGATAAACTATCCAATATCCAGAACCCAGTTCCTAGACATCCACCAGAAGAGAGAAGTATTCAACACTAGATTGCATTGAGATATGGTGATAATTAACATACAAAGGCTTTGCTTAAATAGGCAAGAGCTAGAAGAATGAAAGAATAGGGTTGAGATAATTGTCTCATCCTGGAGGAAGTAGAGTTCTAATAGAACTCTATAATATCCTCTAGGATATGATAGAGTCCAAATTGGACTCAAAGATATCTATCTAACTCATTTATGAGTTGACCTAAGTAAACTTAGATAAGGAGTCCATTGGTTAAACAATATTACTCCAACATTATCAAATTTGAGATCATAAAAAAATTAACCACGAGTTCAAAATATTATAAGATCTTATTAGAAAAAGCTAAACCACCTCTTGGAACATGAAAATAAAACTTTCATAACCTAAAATATAATCTATAGTTCAAAAAATAGTTTTTAATTAATAATAAAAAAAAAAATAGAAATCTTAAAAGTGACAAAAGATATTATTGAATGAGATGAAGAAATGAAAAAACTGAGACATTACACAAAAATAATTTATTCATCTCCAATCTATTGTTAATTATGTATAATTTATTATTGACTAAAGTGGACCTTGAAAGATTATTCAACTCCTTTGTAATTTTGATTTGATTTTTTTTATTTTTTTTAAGAATATTATATTTAAATTAGTTTTTATAATTTCTTTTGTTAATCAACTTGAAAATTTTGGCATATTTATTTATTATAATTAATACAAGAAAAAAGTTTGAGATAAACTTACTTGTAATTTATTCATTTAAAATTTAATCACAACTTTTACAATTTAAAAATATATAATTTTCTAATTAATATAATCAAATTACACCGTGAAGACTGATGAAGGGTACTTCCCTTAAGACCACAAACACATAACAAAAATAGAGAAACAACAACAATTTGCAAGAACATAAAATGGGCTTCTTATTATCTCAAAAAGTGTGGAATTACAAATTTTAGAATTACAATATGCAAAGCCACATGGGCATTCGCCTTACAATATTCTATAGGACAAAGCCTTGAATCATTACCTAGATCTACCTAGAACTGCTACGAATTGCCTAAGACAACACTATAGCCTTATATAGGTAATTTTCCACCACTTAGAAAGGTTCGAGAATTTTAGCCAATAAGGCTGACCACACTTAGAATTATTTTATTTTACAATTTATTACATCAGAGTCGGCTCAAAACAAATTTTGAAACCCAAATAGAAATTTTGAAGTAAAATCATTTTTCGCTATTTCAGGTGACCCAACTTCTAGAGACCATAAGTCATCACTCGTTGACCTGATTGACTATTATGACCCCATTTTAGAAAGGGTGTGAAGTGCTCTACAATGCTAAAATCAAGAAAGCTTCATTCAACCAAAGTTTCAACCTCATCCAGGGCCTCTAAAGCCTTCAAAACTAAGTTTGAAGTTTCTGTATGGTGCTACCAGTATTGAAAATTTTCAATATCTTCAAAACTAGACTTGATCTGGCAATGAAACTTTACTGGTAGGCTGATATAACCAAAATGAACCTCCAGGGAAAAAAATGGACCATTATGAGCATGAACGGAAAACTTACTAAAAATAGTAAATTTCCAAAAATAGAAGCTCTGCACAAGATAGCCCTTATTGAAAAGAAACCAGGAATATTTTTGGGTGATGCAAGATTTCTCTTACACCCAAGATGCTTTTGCATCAGACACCCGAGGTAATTTGAGAAGTGACTCCATCACATCTCAGGTGTGAAGAGGAAAACCAAGATGGTTAACCTACTCCTTTGTCAGCCATGATGAATCTTCAATAGGTCATCCTTTCCATTTGACTAGATATTCTTCATATGTCCTGTTCCTTGTACTTCTACCAACATGACTATCCAGTATGTCCTCAATCTCCTTGGTAGCTGAACTACTTGCAGGAATACTCCACTGTGCTGCTATGATCTCATCTTCAACACCTCCTTCATGATACTCTATCAAATCTAAAATGTTAAACATTGGTGAAATATTCAGCTTAGTAGGCAATTCTACCTCATATGCATTTCCTGATTCATGCATCTTCAGTATCTTACATGGCCCAAATTTTTTCATTTTCAACTTGTTCTATGTACCAATTGGAAATCGCTCCTTCTGCAAATGAACCATGACTTCATCTCCAACCTGAAATTCCTTATGCCTTCTTTTATCATTTGCCTTAGCCTTATACTGTGCATTCATCTTGGTAATATGCTTCCTCACCTCCTCGTAGATGTTCTTCAAGTGTTATGCAAAATCTTCCTTTTCAGCACTACTTATTTCTCCTTTATCTATCTTCCTCAACTCAGATGCATTTCTAGGACTACTTCCATATACAATCTAGAATGGTGATTTACCGGTGCTCCTGTTAACAGAATTATTGTATGAAAATTTTGCATGTGGTAAAATCAAATCCCATCCTGTTGGCATATCTCCAACCAAACATCTCAGCAAATTCTCCAAACTCCTATTCACCATCTTTGTATGTCCATCAGTCTATGGATGATGTGATGAACTAAACTTCAAATCTATCTTCAACTTCTTCCATAATGTGCACCAGAAATATCCAACAAACTTAGTGTCCCGATCTGAAACTATACTCTTTGGAAAACTATGTAGTCTCACCACTTCTCTGAAAAACAATTCTGCTACATAAACAACATCATTAGTCTTCTTGCAGGGAATGAAATGTGCCATCTTCAAAAATCTATCAACTACCACAAAAATTGAATCATGCCCCGCTGTGTCCTTGACAAACCAAGAACAAAGTCCATATTGATATCCTCCCAAGGTTTCTCTGGTATAGGTAATGGCTGATACAACCCTATATTTTGCTTAACTCCTTTTTCCATCTGACATACTCTGCAACTCTGTACAAAATTCTTGACATCTTGCTACAACTGTGGCCAATAATAATTCTCACTAACCAAAGCAAGGGTTTTATCATGACCAAAACGTCCAGCCAATCCTCCGCTATGCTTCTCCTTGATGAGATTCTCCCTCATAGAACTTCGTGGAATGCACAAATGACTCCCTCTAAATAGCATATCATGCTGAATGATAAAATCCAACAACTTCATTCTGTCTAGAGTAACAGGTTCTTTACAAGCTTTCCAAGATTCACCAAAATCAAGATCATCTGGATACTAATTCTTGAGTTCCTTGAACCCAACCACCTCAATCTACATTTCTGTCAATAGTAGTTGCCTTCTGCTAAGTGCATCTGCAACCCTATTAGACTTTCCACTCCTGTGTTTCAAAAAAAAAATATAACTCTACAAAAACCAACCCATTTCAAATGCCTTTGATTTAATTTTCCTTGACTTTTCAAATATTGCAAAGCTTGATGATCAGTATACAAAACAAACTCCTTAGGAAGCAAATAGTGTCTCCACTTCTTTAATGCCTGAACTACAACATAAAATTCCTGATCATTAAAAAGATGTTTTCTCTTGGAATCATTTAACTTCTCACTAAAATAAGCAACTGGTTAACCTTCTTGGATCATAATAGCTCCTATTGCAGTACCACTAGCATCACAGTCTACTTGAAACACCTTATTAAAATCTGGAAGTGCTAAAACAGGTTGTTCTGTAACTTTTTATTTCAATAGTTTAAAACTCTTATTTGCCCCATTCGTCCACTTCAACTCTTTTCTATCCCCTCTCATTGTTTTAGTAAAGGGGCCACAAATACTGCTAAAATTTTTGATAAAATTTTTGTACAAACTATCCAAACCATGAAAATATCTTAACTCAATAGCACTCCTTGGAGTAGGCCATTCAAGGATAGCCTGCACTTTCTCTGGGTCCATTTTTAGACTTTCTCTTGAAACTACAAATCCCAGATACACTAATTCCTTCTTCACAAAACTGCACTTCTTCAAATTAATCAACAATTTCTCTTCCCTCAACTTCTCAAACACCATACGAATATGCACCATATGCTCCTCCAATTTCTTACTAAAGATCAAAATATCATCTAGGTAAACAATGACAAACTTACCCATAAATTCTTTCAGAACCTCGTTCATGACCCACATGAAAGTGCTCGGTGCATTGGTTATCCCAAAAGGCATGACTAACCACTCATATAGTCCTTCCTTTGTCTTGAAAGTAGTCTTCCATTCATCTCCTTCTCTGATCCGAATTTGGTGATATCCACTCTTCAGATCTATCTTTGAGAAATACACAGTTCCACTCAAACAGTCCATAATATCATCCATTCATGGCAATGAAAACCTATACTTGATTGTGATCTTTTTTATTTATCTAGAATCTGTACACATCCTCCATTCTCCATTCTTTTTCAGTACTAATACTGCTGGTACAACACATGGACTCAGGCTCTCCCGAATCAACCTCTTCTGTAACAACTCATGTACTTGTCTATTCAAATCTTCACTTTCTGCTAGTGTCATTATGTGTGCTACCTTATTTGGCAAACTGGCTCCTGGAATCAAGTCCATCTAATGACTAATCTTCCTTATTGGTGGTAATCCATCAGGAACATTATTAGATACAATATCTCAAAACTCATTCAACAAATTTGCAACTTCTACAGGTACATTTTCTATTTCCTCTTTACCAACTTTTGGAATTAAAGAAAAACACACATGCTCATGCCTCATACCATCTTGGAATTTTCTTCCATCAACAAAAGTTATTCTTGCTCTACCACATACCTTTTCTTCTATGTCATTTAATGGCTTTAGCTTATGTCGCACTCCATCCTTTGTTAGGGAATAGGTATTTGCATGACCATTATGTAGAACACACTTGTCAAATTGACATGGTCTACCCAATAACATATGACATGCATCCATATATACGATATCACATAGTACCTCATCATGGTATCCACCAATCTTGAACTTTACTAAGCACTATTCACTGACCATGACCTTGTGGTCATCCTACACCCAAGCAATTCGATATGGATGCGGGCGTTTCGCTCTCTTGAGCTTCAACTTTTTCACCATCTCTTCTGACACCAAATTGTCATTTCTTCCGCTATCGATAATCACATCACAACATTTACCTTCACACTTGCACCTGGTGTGAAACAAGCTTCATCTTTGCCCAAGTTAATTCTCCCCACTCAGCAAGACTCTTATGTTAATTAGTGTTTCTCCTCTTTTAGCATCTTCAGAATGTGATGATCTGGCATCTTCATCTACATGGGAAACTCTAGCCTAGCCTTTAGTTCTCCTATATGTCCTTCCCTAGCATTGAGGACATTCATATGCTCTATGACCTTCTCCACAGTGAACACATGTTCCACAGAATCCTCCTCTTCTAGATCCTTGTCCTCTTCCTCTTCCTCTCTAATCTCTATTATTCTGATCCTAGAAATGATTGGAATTGTTTCCTCTTGGATTTTCTCTGCTACTAGCCTCATCTTTCTTTTTCGGATCTTTATTTTGGCCTCCATATGACCATCCACCAGATCTTCCACCATGACCTCTTTTGTTTTGTCTTCTCTCAAACGTATTTTTCATCTTTTCCTCTACATTTAGGGAAAACTAGCATGCCTCTTCAATACTATTCATTCAAACCAAATTCAACTCCTCTTGAATACTCGGCCTCAACCCATTAAGGTAACAGGCAACTTTCTCCTTATCAGCTTTCGCATGGCCTGTTCTAATGAGGATTCAATAAAACTCCTCTATAGACTCCTGAACAGATCTTCCTGCTTGCTTCAAACTTTTCATTTTCTTTAGTAGGTCAAGCTCATAATCAACAAGAATGAACTGTCACTTCAATTTGTCCACCATTCGATCCCATTTTGTGATTTTCTCATTTTCTCTTCTATTTCTCTCCAATTGAATCTCTTGCCACTAGATCTTTGCATGACCCTTCAGTCTAGCCTTCACAAACTTGACCCTATCAGGATCCTCAATATCTTCATACTCGAAATATTCTTCACATTCATTGATCGAGTTGATCAATTCTTCTAGGATAAGATTTCTTGAAAATGTAGGAACCTCAATCTTAGGTCTTTTCCCAATCTTGGAAATGGCTAAGAAAAGTCTTTCTTTTTCCTGATTCACCATTTTGACTTCTCTTTCAGAATTTCCTTCTTCAGCTTCATCCTCGCTTTCATCTCTGACATTAAGATTCATTCCTCTGCGAATCTATTCTTGCAATCCTTGCACTTGTCTCTTGAGCACTCTAACCTCAGGTGTCACACCACTAGCTCTTCCGCCACATTCCCTTCGTGGAGGCATTTTTGCACTATTCACTGAAACCCTAACTACGGCCCTAGTGTAAACTACCTCACATTTGGCAATCTTTTTACACACTCAAGAACTTCTGCTCTGATACCACTTGATGAGTTCTACTCCCCTTAATACAATTTGCAAGAACAGAAAATGGGCTTCTTATTATCTCCACAAGTGTGGAATTACAAATTTTAGAATTACAATATGCAAAGCCACATGGGCATTCCCCTTACAATATTCTGTAGGACAAAGCCTCTAATCATTACCCAGATCTACCCAGAACTGCTTCAAACTGCCTAAGACAACACTACGTCCTTCCTTATATAGGCAATTTTTGACCGCCTGGGAAGGTTCTAGAATTTTAGCCAATAAGGCCAACCAAACTTAGAATTATTTTATTTTACAATTTATTACATCAGAGTTGGCTCAAAACAACTTTTTAAACCCAAACAGAAATTTTGAAGGAAAATAATTTTTCACCATTTCAGGTGACCCAACTTTCGGAGACCATAAGTCATCACCCGTTGACCCGATTGACTATTATGATCCAATTTCAGAAAGGGCATGAAGTTCTCTACAATGCCTTAATCAAGAGAGATTCATTCAGCCAAATTTTTGACCTCATCTAGGGCCTCTAAAGCCTTCAAAACTGAGTTTGAAGTTTCTGTACCCTTCTGCCAGTACCGAAAATTTTCAATATCTTCAAAACTAGACTTGATCTAGCAATGAAACTTTACTGGCAGGTTGATATAACCAAAATGAACCTCCAGGGAAGAAAATAGACCATTCTAAGCATGAACAAAAAACTTACTAAAAATAGTAAATTTCCAAAAATAGAAGCTCTGCACAAGATAGCCCTTATTGAAAAGAAACCAGAAATATTTTTGGGTGATGCAAGATTGCTCTTACACCTAGGATGCTCCTACATCAAAGACATAGATTTGGAATCAATGTTCCTAGTAAGGAGAATGAGTTCCTTATAAGACTACTATAAATATCTTTGTTTAACACCTTGTTATGTTTCTATAAACTGTCTTTTATATCGATATACTATTAAACTTCTAGCTTTATTCATTCAATAAAAATATGTTGATATAAAGTTGATCTTAAGTTAGAAAAGGTCTAACTTAATTTAATCATGAGCTCTTGAAATCAGATAAGTTTAGTCATGTAATGATAGCTTCAACATTAGATAGAGTCATGTTCTCCACTCAGTTGATGGAGAAAAATTATTAAACCCATCATAAATCCCTGGTCTATGTCAAATTTCACTATAAAATTGAAAACATTTTTCAACAATATTATTAGGAAAGAAAAGAGCAGAACACTTTCCACGGTATGAAATTCTTAGGGAAGAGTAAACCATACATGACTATGAATTTCAATTATAGTCATTAAGATGCACAAAAGTAGATAGAGTAAGCACAAAAGGATAAATAAGAACATAACAAAATACTAGTATTTATGTGGGAAAACCCTTACGGATAAAAAAACCACACAACCAAAGAAACAATCACTTTTATTATCATAAGTATGGTTACATATAAGTTAAAGATTGTTTTCTTAAGAAAATGTAAATTCTCAACCTCGGTTCTACAAATGTATAATACTCGATCACTAAGTTTCATAAAGATTGACCATCTATAACTTATCGAGTATCTCTTCAACATTTTTTCATGCACTGCTGCTTCAACCTCTTAGCCTTCAAATTCCTAACGAATCTCATAGACATTTATACACTCTGCAATTCATTACAAAATCCAGTTAGGTCAATAGTCAACTAACTCAGCCTAACACCATATCAAAACTAACACCAAACATACCAAAAATGGTACCATACTAGACCACCATACTAAAACTAGCACCGTGTTGGCACTGTATTGGAACTCCTCACCGTACTCATACCAACACTAGTCACTGTGTACAACTTCACAATAATTATCATACCACTTCACCATAGTAGGTCTCCTTGTAACAACTGCACCATACAACTACTGGACCATACGATCTTAGTTCCCCTATGGTGGACCTCGTATAGTGGACTCCACATGATGGACTCACTATACGGTGAACTAACCATATGGTGGCTTCACTTTTACTTTTTTATATTTACCAACAGTTTTTGGTGGGCTTAGTACTTACCAGTACGGTGGACTTACCCGTACAGTGCCTCACTGTACCATGAGAGGTCACCGTATGGTGCCTTACGTATGAAGTCACCCCAACAATATCCCACTTGAAGAAGTATATATTCATATACAAAAAATTACTTAACATGACCATCTATTCCATTCAAAATTAACCATGTTCATTTCAATACCTCTTAGCTATACAACATGAATTCAAAATCAACAACATATACAACCTATAACATACAACCTCAAGCCTCAATGTAATATATGCAACATATACACGAGGAAGCTCCCACTGCATAGGTAATGTCCATCTGATATGAATCCATTCGGTAGGAACACATGGAAGTACAACAACAAACTTGTAGCATTAAGAACATCAACCATGTACCATGTCCTCTGAAGTCTGTGTCAAGCGAAATGTCTTTCGAATTTCCTGCTGAAACCAATGACCGTGCCAACAAACACATCTCTAATCACAAGAGAAAACACCATCATCTATGTTTCCATGTATCCATGTACACCTATAATTGATCAATCCATGTTGAACTCCAAATTCTTAACCCCAATATCATGAAGTACCCAACAAATGATCAATATAATCAAAACATAGAAAACTAAACCAAGATCAATGTCAAAGTTCCAACTGAAAAATCAAGAACATAAACATGACAAGAAAGACTTAAAATATCTCATTCAAAGAGATAAAATTCTCCATATGAAAAAAACCATATCATGCCAAAACTCTAAATGCATCCCAATAGTGTATCATGACATAATATTAAAAAACATCTTAATAACAAGGATAACATGTCAAAAGAAAACATAAACAAAATCTATACCAAGGACTTCTATGAGACCTCAAGATGATGAATCTACATCACTTCCAATAACTCCCACTCATGTATGGTACTGAGTCTCACATGACATCATGACAAACATCTTCTTCATTAAGATTGAACTAGACATCAACTACATCTAACTTGCCAAAACAACTCAGAAGGCATTTCCATCATCACTCTGAGAAGACATGTAGAAGACTTAGACTCTAAAGAAATCTTTATTTTTTCCTTCTTCTTCTTCTCTTTTCAATCCTTTCGAATATGATCAATATGTTGAGAATTCCAACACTTCACTTTGGACTTCTTTCCAATAGACTTAGATCTTTCCTCTAACTTGGATTTTGACTTCTTTTCCTCCTGGTTGCCTCGAATAGCAAGAGCCTCCCTGACCATCTCAAAAGATTTCCTTCATGCTTCTTTTGACAATAGTGAAGGAACCACATCTTCCATCTTGAAAGTGGTTGTTGTAGTCCCAATGGCCATCACCAAATGATCTCGTCCGTCAAGCAAAGAACATAACAAAAGCATACATTAATCCTCGTCATCAATATTGACTCCTACAAAAGTTAACTATGCAATAATCATATTGAAAACATTTAGATGATCTTCTACAGATGTACCCTTTTCCATCTTCAAGGAATACAACTTCTTCCTCAAGAACAACTTGTTTGTACTAGAGACTTTCCCTTATAAATGTCACCAAGTTTCTTCCATAAAGAATTTTTTGTCTTCTCCTCATCAACATTTAAAAGAAAATATTTTTCTAAATAGAGCTTGATCATCCCTTTGGCTTTTCTATCTGTGAGATCCGAGTCCTCTTGTTTCATGCCTGAAGGTTCATCTTAAGCCATTGCAAACTAGAGATCTCTATCTACTAGTAGATCTTCCATCTTGAGTTTCCATAACTCATAATTTCTACCATCAAACTTCACATTATCTACTCTTGCTAATGTGCTCGACATATCAATCTACAATATTGATTACCAGTACCCTGCAAATCACCCACTAAAGAAATGAGACAAATAACTTTCCTAAAAGGATAACCCAACTAGCCTTGCTTTGATATCACTTGTTAGGAAAGAAGAGAGAAAACCACTTTCTACAATATCAAATTATTAGGGGAGAATAAACCAGGGATGACTATCAGTTTCAATTGTAGTCATTAAGATGCACAAAATAAAATAGGGTAACCACATAAGGATAAACAAGCACATAATAGAACACTAGCATTTCCATGGGGAAACCCTTACGGATAAAAAAAAACCCACACACCCAAAGAAACAATCACTTATAATATCATAAATTTGGTTACATATAAGTTACAGATTGTTTTCTTAAGAAGATGTAAATTATCAAGCTCAATTCTACAAATGCTGAATACTTGATCACTAAGTTTTCATTGAGATTGACAATCTGCAACATATCGAGTAGCTCTTCAACATTTTTTCATCCACTACTTCTTTAGCCTCTTAGCCTTCAAATTCCTAACAAATCACCTAGACATTTATACACTCTGTAATTCATTACATAATTCAGTTATGTCAACGGCCAACCAACCTTCCTCACACCATATCAGAACTGACACCCAATGTATAGAAAATGGCACTGTACTAGACCACCATACCAGAATTGGCACCATGCTGACATTGTACTAGAACTCCTCATCGTACTCATACCAGAACTAGTCACCATGTATGGCTTCACCATACTCCTGGTACCACTTCACCATACTAGATCTCCTTGTACCAGATGCACCATACAACTACTGTATTGTATGACCTTACTTGGCCTATGATGGACCTCATACGGTGGACCCCTCACAATGGACTCACCATATAGTTAGCTAACCATACGGTGGGTTCACTATTACTTTGTCATATTTACTAATATTGTCAGGTGGGCTTAGTACTTACCCATACAATGGACTTTCCATATAATGGACTTACACGTACGGTGCCTGACCATACTGTGAGAGGTCACCATATGGTGCCTTACGCATGAAGTCACCCTAATAATCTCCCACTTGATGAAGTACATACTCATATCCAAAAAATTACTTAACATGACCATGTGTTCCATTCGAACTTAACCATGTCTATTTCAATACCTCTTAGGTATACAACATGAATTCAAAATCAACAAAATATATAACCTATAACATAGAGGATCAAACCTCAAAGTAATATCTACCACATATACATGAGGAAGCTCCCACTACATAGATAATGTCCATCTAATATGAATCCATTCAGCATTAACACATGGAAGTGAAAAAACAAAATTTTAGCATTAAGAACATCAATCATGTACCATGTACTCTCAAGTCTGTATCAAGTGAAATATCTTTCGGACTTGATGTTGAAACCAGTGACCGTGCCTACAAACACATCTCTAATCAAAAGACAAAAAACCATGATCTATGTTTCTGTGTATCTATGTGCATCTATAAGTGATCAATCCATGTAAAACTCCAAATGCTTAACCACAATATCATGAAGTACCCAACAAATGATCAATATACTCAAAACACAAAAAACTAAACCAAGATCAATGTCAAAGTTCCAATTGTAGAATCAGGAACATAAACATGACAACCAAGACCTAAAAAATCTCCTTTAAAGAGATAACATGCTACATATGAATATAACCATATCATGCCAAAAATCTAAATGCATCTCAAGAGTGTATCATGACATAATATTGGAAAACATCCTAATAACAAGGATAACATGCCAAAATTAAAAAATAAATAAAAACATCTGTACCAAGGACCCCTATGAGTCCTCAAGATTATGAATCTACATCACTGCCAAAAAATCTTATTGAAGCTTGGTACTGAGTCTCACATGACATAGTGAAAAACATATTCTTCATGAAGATTGAACTAGACATCAAGTGATGTCTGACTTGCCAAAATAGCTCAGAAGGCATTTCTAGCATCACTCTGAGAAGACGCAGAAGACTCAGAATCTTAAGAAATATTTATTTTTGACTTCTTCTCCTTCTCTTTGCAATCCTTTTGATTATGACTAATCTGCCCACAATTCCAGCACTTCTCTTTGGACTTCTTTTGAAGAGACTTAGATCTTTTATTTGACTTGGATTTTGACTTCTTGTTCTCCTACTTGCCTCGAACAACAAGAGCCTCCTTGAGCATCTCAAAAGATTTCCTTCGTGCTTCTTCTGACAACAACAAAGGAACCACATCTTCCATCTTGAAAGTGGTTGTACTCCCAATGGCCATCACTAGATGATCCCATGTGTCAGGAAAAGAACATAGAAAAATCATACATAGATCCTCTTGATCAATCTTGATTCCTACGAAAGTTAACTATGCAATAATCATATTGAAAACATTTAGATGATCTGCTACATATGTACTCTCATCCATCTTCAAGGAATAAAACTTCTTCCTCAAAAACAACTTGTTTACCAGAGACTTTCCCTAATAAATATCACCAAGTTTCTTTGACAAATAAGTTGTTGTCTTCTCCTCATGAACATTTAACAGAATAGAGTCTACCAAACAAAGCTAGATCAGCCCTTTGGCTTTTGTATCTACGAGATCCTAGTCCTCTTTCTTCATGCATGAATTTTTAGCTCCATCCACTGCAAACCAAAGATCTCTATCTACTAGAAGATCTTCCATCTCGAGTTTCCACAACTCATAATTGCTACCATCAAACTTCATATTATCTACTCTTCCTAATGTTCTCGCTATCTCAATCTACAATATTGATTACCAATACCTTGCAAATCACCCAACACAAATGACACAAACAAGTTGTCCACAAGGATAGCTCTGATACCACTTGATAGGAAAGATGAGAGCATAACACTTTCCACAGTATCAAATTCTTCGGGCAAAATAAACCAATAAGAAAAGAAGGATAAACAAGCACATAACATAACACCAATATTTACATGGGAAAATCCTTACGGATAAAAAACCCACACATCCAAAGAAACAATAACTTATATTATTATAAATCTGGTTACATATAAGTTATAGATTGTTTTCTTAAGCAGATGTAAATTCTCAACCTTGTTTCTACAAATGTTGAAAACTCGATCACTAAGTTTCATAGAGATTGACCATCTGCAACTTATCAAGTATTTCTTGATGAACTACAACTAATTGAATACCTGAATTACTTGAAGATCAGTGATTAGAAATCACCAAGTATTGAAATGATATGTAAGATAATTAAATTAGTCATTATGTTATCATTGATGTCAACTAGTTTGATAGTACTTATCATGTTAGTTACAAATATCTAAACATCTGTAAAGAGGAGAGAAAAGATGAAGAACTAAGATATCTACATAGAGGAAGATGGATATAATAGATGAGGATAAGGAATACTTTGGGTAACTTATTGATGAGTCTATGACTTCATGTTGTTAACTTGATTATGTTGCATTAATATATTATGGAGAAGGAAGCAAAATGTACAAGGCAATGTGGTTGTTAAATGAAACACTTTAGTATACACCAAGACAGTGTTGTGTATATTGATAGACATTATTAACCGAGCTTGTGTTTGCCGACGTATTTCTTTGGTAACCGACTATGGATGAAAGTATTCAATGCTTAAGTTTAGTTGACAGAAATTGATGAGCTGGAGTTATGATTTTGAGATTGAGGATAAATTTTGTTATAAGATCCATGACTGAAAAAAATTGGAGAAGATCTAAAGGATGGAATTCAAATGTGTTACTCACACAACCACCAAGGAAGGTTTAAGAGGAAAAATCTATGAAGGAGATTAATCGGCAAAATCTGATGGTTGATATGAAATTTTTTTTATCTATCTATATAAGAGATATGAGTTTCTTTATTTAAATATGCCAGAAGAAAGAAGACTGCAAAGATTTCACATGAAGATAGTATCATGCATGCCTGATCACACAGGTTGAAGGAGAACCGAACTGCAGAACAGTACCAAGCGTCAAAGAGCTATTACTGAGTGAAAGTAAGTTAAGGAAGTGAATTGATATATTGATCAAGGGATTTGTATGGGCTTAGAATAGATCTAAACATCCACAAGATAAGTTGTATTGTAATCATATCAAATATTGTTTCAGTTTAACCATTGATACAAAAAAATATCTTAACCGAGTGGACTTAACCATCTTATGTTATGCCTCATGTCATTCAATGAATGTACATTGTTATCCTATCAAACCCATAGTGAATGTTGGTTGAATGATAACTGTTAGTCTTAAATCCTCTAACAAGGTCACACCTAACAGTGTGTTCATAACCTTTAACAGGGTTGGCTCTTCACTGAGCTCTCTTTATAAGAGTGAAAATTATTTTGGGTTATTGGTGCCAGGTGGTTTTTCCCTTAACAGGGTTTCCATGTTAAATCATTGTGTTATGTGTTTCTGTGATGATTTTTTTATTTTCATATTTTACATACTACATATTTGATTTGATCAGTAATTACTGTGAGTTTTAATTAACTGGTTATTGGTAAAGGCACAAATAGTTTAAGAGTTTTTGTTACCGAGCTGTAGAATTTGTTGAAATTATTTTTAAAGTTACATCTTAAGATTTGGGACTATAGGATAATTGATCTAACTGATTCACCCCCCCTCTCAGTTATTCTAACAATTGGTATCAAAGCATTGGTTGCTTGGAATAGAGTTTTAAGGACTTCAGTAGAAAGATCACAAGATGTATAAGAGGGAGGTGCCAAAGCTGAACAAGGACAATTTTACCATATGGAAAAGTCGAATGAAACTTCATATATTCAAAATCGGATATTCTACCTTACATCCACTTGAAAATGGCTACTTACAATTGACAACTAGACCATTGACTCTTGATCAACTGAAAGATCAACATGAACATAACATTACTATGATAGAGATTGTTGTTGGTCTATTCGATGCTGAATTTGAGGATGCCAAAGATTGTACTATTGCAAAGCGATGTGGGATAAATTTGCTTGAGTCTATGGAGGTGATGTTAATGTCAAAATAGCCAGAGTTGAAAGCCTAAGAGATAGGTTTGATGATACGAAAATAAAGGAAGAAGAAAACATAGTATAGTATACAAACTGAATAAAGGAGGTAGTCAATGCTATCAGATGATCTGATGTTGTCATTGATGAAGATACAATGGTAAGTCAAATTCTAAGAATCTTGTTGCCTGCTTATGCAATCAGAATATCTGCAATACATGAAATGGGTTCTGAACCTGGAAATAATCTCACTCTTGATAGTCTGATTGGTAAGCTAACAACTTTTGAGTTAAACAATTTTGATAATAGTGTTGTATCATCTATTGAGTCTGCTTTCATGTCTTCTTTGAAGATCGGTAAGTCTAGCAGTAGACATAAAATAAAGAATGATAGTGATAGAAATATTGATGATTAGCTTGATGACTTGAAGCTCTAATGGCCCAGAGATTACCTAAAGGTAAAGGTAGATATCAGGGTAAATTACATTTAGCATGTTTTAACAGTAAAGAAGTTGACCATACTGTTGCTAGATGCCCGAACAAGAAAGATGAAGATAGAAACAAAGATTGATCTGGTTAAGGAAGCTATGGACTTGGAGAAACAATAGAAGTTACCGACACTACAACAGAGAAAACCAAGATCACAGAGATAAGGGTAAAAAGGTATGTTACATTGTTGAAGAGAATGATACTGATACCAACACAGATGATGATGTTGAAGTAGTATTTGTTGCGATGAAGGGTGATTCTGAGGAAGAAGAAAGGTATGTAGAGATAACACTCATTTCTAAAGTTAGTAAAAATGGTACTTGGATCATAGATAGTGGTTGTACACATCACATGATTGGTGATAAAGAAAATTTTGATCATCTTGAGTATTATGATGGAGGATCAGTAAGAATGGGTAATGATACACCATGTATGGTTAGAGGAAAAGGATCTTTATTGATAAATGATAAAGTCAAATGTGACAATTCTTATTAGGTAAATGGATTGAATTACAATTTTCTAAGTGTGGCACATCTTAACAACTTAGGTCACCGAGTAGCTTTTAAAAGCAAGAAGGTGAAGATATTTGATGAAAGTGGAAAGCTTGTCAGAACAGGAGGGAAATCTAAAGGTAACTTACTTTATCTTGACAATGTTGAGACTTCTTGTTTACTGATGAAAAATGAGGATGCATGGATATGGCATAAAAGGTTATGTCATGTAAATTTTGATAACATAATTAAGATCAGTACAAAGCAAAAGGTTAGAGGTCTACCTAGCCTAACAAAGCTTGATCATGTTATGTGTCATGAATGTCAAAAGGGGAAAATGACAAAATCTAGTTTTAAGAGTAAAGACTATTCAACAAAAAGAATCTTGGAGTTAGTTCATACCGACCTATGTGGTCCCATGAGAACTCAGAGCTACTATGGAGATAGATATTTTATTTTGTTTATTGATGATTACACTAGATTGATGAATGTCATGTTTTTAAAAGAGAAATCTGATGCATTTAAAATATTTAAATGGTACAAAGAAAAAGTAGAAAAAGAAACTGGGAAAGAATTGAAATCCTTGAGGTCTGCTAGAGGTGGTGAGTTTATTTCTGATGAATTCACTAACTATTGTAATGAGCATGGCATAAAAAGATAGGTTTCTACTCCTAGAACACCGTAGAAGAATGAGATTGCTGAAAGGAGAAACAGATCAACTGTTGATTGTGCAAGGACACTGATGTTAGAAAAGAATGTTGCACAAGTATACCAGAGAGAGGCAATTAGCATAGCTGTATATGTTCTAAACTGAGTACAATTGAAGAAGGACACAAACAAAACACCCTACGAGTTATGGTTTGGTTACACACCGAGTGTAAGTTACTTCAGAATTTTTGGTAGAAAATTTTTTATGCTAAAAGATGATAGGAATGGGAAATTTGACTCTAAAGGGGATGAGGGAATATTTCTTGGATATTCTACTAAAAGAAATTCTTACAAGTGTCTGAATAAGGTGACTAATAAAATTATTGAAAGTGATAATGTCAGAGTTGATGAATTTGATGATAAAAATGTGGAAGAAAGAAATAAGGAGCCAAAAGACTATGGTAGATTCACTTATGTTGAGCATCTAGAGTACCTATCGAAGCCATAGGCTGAGTTGACCGAGCACCAAGAAAATAACACCGAGGAACAAAAAAGGGAAACTAAGGAGCAGGAAGAAGCTATCAAGCAAAGAATTGAACCTGAACAGAATGAAGAACAAAGGAGAGATCAAGTGCTAGCTAGATTTGTCAGAAGACATCATCCTAAGAACCAAATCATTGGAGACAAGCAAGCTGGCATGTTGACAAGAAGTAAGTTAAGATAGACTATATGCTTAGTTTGTGAGTTTGAACCAAAGAATGTTAAGGTTGCACTTGAGAATGATGAATGGATAAATGCAATGAATGAAGAAATAGAACAAATAGAGAAAAATAAGACATTGACTTTAGTACCTAGACCAAAAGATAAGAATGTTATTGGTACTAAATGGATTTTTAAAAATAAGCTGAATGAGAATGGAGAGGTTACAAGAAACAAAGCTAGACTAGTTTGCAAGGGATATGCATAGGAAGAAGGCATTGATTATGGTGAAACTTTTTCACCTATTTCTAGATTGGAAGGAGTCTTCATCTTACTTGCATATGTTGTACATAAGAAATTTAAAGTCTATCAAATGGATGTTAAGTCTGCTTTTCTAAATGGAATACTAGAAGAGGAGGTCTACATAGAACAACAAGAAGGGTTTGTTGATCCAAATCAGAAAGACATGGTACATGTAGATTACATAAATATTTATATGGTTTAAAGCAAGCACCAAGAGCCTAGTATGAATGATTGCATACTTATCTTTTAAGTATTGGTTTTGTAAGAACTAGTGAAAACAACAATTTGTATATGAAAGGAGGATCTGATGATACTATTTTGATTGCTAAAATACTTGTGAATGATATAATATTTGGAGGAAAAGATCATATTTTTAAATCATTTTTTGATGAGATGAGAAAAGAATTTGAAATGTCTATGTTTAGAGAGATTAAGTTCTTTCTAGGCTTGCAGGTTATTTAGCAAAATGATGGAATTTTCATCACAAAATCAAAGTACACAAAGGAAGTACTAAGAATATTTAGCATGGAAGATGCTAAGCTAGTTGGAACACTAATGGTCACAAGCTACAAAATGACTAAAGATGATGAATCTACATAGGTAAACCAGACATTGTACCGATCTATGATAGGTAAACTAATGTATGTAGTACATAGTAGACTAGATATTGCACATGTAGTGAGGATTGTTGCTAGATTTTCTGCCAATCCAAAGGATTCACACATGGTTGGAGTAAAAACAATCTTGAGATACCTGAAGAAAATAGAGGAATATGGATTATGGTATCCTAAGGAAGGAAAATTTGAACTAAGAGTCTACATCGACATAGATTGGGCTAGAAATATAGATGACAGAAAGAGTACAGTCGGAGGAGCATTTTTCTTTGGTGAAAGACTTGTTACTTGGACAAGTAAGAAACAACCTAGTATTTCTCAGTCTACTACCGAAGCAGAGTATGTTGCTGCTACTACAAACTATTCAAACATTTCTTATATCAAACAAGTGTTGGAAGGGATGAATGAGGTAATCACTAAGCCAGTGATTATATATTGTGACAACACTAGTGCAATAAATATTTCTAAGAATCTTGTAATGTACTCAAAGACCAAGAATATTTCTATTAAGTATCACTACTTAAGAGAACAAGTACATGAGAAGCAAGTCAAACTGGAATTTTTTACATCAAAGGAGCAACTTGCTAATATTTTTACCAAGCCTCTACTGAAGGAAACTTTTGAATACTTGAGGACTAGACTTGGGGTCCATCCCTTGTCTACCGATCACTAATGTGATCTAAAGGTTGCATCAGCCTAATCTTATCAGAAGATCATTCATGTTGATGCAACATAACTCACACTTTGGATTATGTCTAAGGTTGTGAAATATTTGAAGAACTAGAACAAAGAATTGTCATATCAGTATACCGAGATACATAGTCTACACTGAACAATAGAGAGTCACTTAGCTATTACAAAGCTGAATGTTTTATGTTTTTATTTGGCATTGTTGTCAAAGGAAGAGATAAACAATATGATGAACAAATCAAGATCACATCTATCTAAGGGAGAGATAATCTGAGAAAGTCAAAGAAAGTTTTAAAGATTTGTTGCTGAGAATAAAAGGAATCCGAGAGCTGAAAAGATCAAATCTGCAGAGGAAAGTCTACACTTGTAATGTTGTAATGTAATGTAGTGATTAAACATATTAAAATATCAAGCTAGGGAGAGCTTACCAAGCTACAAAATTTACTTATATAGTTGTAGAATACATGTTTGGTATGTGTATGACATATTTCATATTTCTTGTATTTCCATCAATGCCAAGGGAGAGATTGATGAACTACAACTAATTGAATACCTGAATGACTTAAAGATTAGTGATTTGAGATCACTGAGTACTGAAATGATAAGTAAGATAATTAAATCAGTCATTATGTTGTCATTGATGTCAACTAGTTTGACAATACTTATCTGTTGGAGATTTGCCAATAAGCTAGTACTGACTGTATGTTTGTCATTGATGGCAACATATGGAAAGTAGCATGCCTGGAAGTCTTATGCATTAAGCTTCTAGTATATGAAGCATGGACATGATACCAACATGATATCATGGGCGTAGAGTTTAACTATTAATACAGACAGTTATATAGCAGTTGGTGTCAGCAGTGTTCATGACAGAGTAATAGGTGATGTTATGTGTATGGTTGTCCGTACAGTTATCATGGATCCTTGTGTGCTTGGATATATGTTGTAGACATGTTAGTGATGTTTTAGTTATGGATGCATAGTTTGTTGATGAGTAGAAGTGAAGTTATGCAATCGTTATTCGCCAGTAGAAGTTTCCTGTGTTTGTTCAAGAGAGTCGATATAGATTTTATTGGTTCTTGAGTTATGCCTATCTTTAGGGTATGCTCCCTTGGAGTTAAGCTTGGAGAAGTGTTATTGATATTCGGTTAAGAGCGCACGAGTTAATTAAGTTTACAGAGAAAGATCCAATTGTTTTGGTAGAGCCGATAGTGTGTAGCATGTGTCTACAATTATCTTATTAGATAGGTCCCAGAATGTGTTGCGTGCATAGTAGAGCTGACAAAATGTTTATTGGAGTTTTTTATGATTTCTCTAATATGATTTCAAGGTGGTTCTAACCAGATGACTTGATTATATCATTTGGAGGAAAGATATTTATAGGCAGTCATTTGTGATTGTTGGAGTGTGGTTCATGGTTGATTAAGAAGAGCAGAGCAGAGTGTGCAAAGTGTTGAACCATCAGAGGAAAGTCTATGTGACCAAGTAAAGTGTTTGTGCTATTCATTGGAACTAATCTAGATAGCAGGTCAAAGCGCAATTCACCAAGATCCCGATATAGTGTGTATCTGTTATTTAGAAGGTTGTAGCCTTCACCCCTTTGAGTAGTGAGCTCTTGGATAGTGCGTCCTCTCCCCTAACAATGACAATTGTAAAAGACTCCTAACAGGGTCCGAGCCTTGACCAGGTCTACTGTACTTAATATATTGTAAAGCAACTCCTAACAGGGATAAGGATCTTCTAACAAGGATCATTATACACTAGTACAGAATATTAGTGGGTATCAAGTCCCATCAGGGTTTTTACCTATTTGGGTTTCCCCATAACAAAAATATTAGAGTTGTGTTCATGTGTTCTTTCATTGTGTTTATGCGTTATGTTTAAGTATGGGTGGCTGCAAGAAGTTGAGTCCCACTTTTGGGCAAAAAGTGGAAGTGTTTTCCCTTTTTTTCAAATTTCTTGTCAATTGATGTCTAAATTTGAGGCACTTAGAGATTGAATCTCAAAAAATTTAGTAATAGAAAATATACTTCTCGGAGTCTACTTTTCAAATATGTAATTTATTTAAATACCAACATGGTATAAATTGATTTTTAAGAGGAATGTTTTAAAACCATGTTTTCAAAATGCCTGTTTTGGGACCATACCATAGTCATGTATGAACACCATATTTTGACTTAAATAAATGAATTTTTGCAAATCCTTTTGGGGAAATATACCTAAGACACCAAATATTGGTCAGCATATTTTTCCTTATTTTTTCATTGAATATATTATTTTTTATTAATTTTTAATTGACTATAAAATACTTTTTCAAAACCTCTGGTGTACGGACAATTTGATGAGAATTTCACATTTTTTCAAAATTCTTTTTTTTATCTTCAATAGAATTGTATCTAGTTTGGTCTCATATAATTTATTTTCCAAAAAACCTAAAAACAAAAAAGTTATTAACATTTTAGTGAACCTAGCTATTTTACGTTTAGGTACCACTTTTAACTAATAAATAATGCAAAAATAGTAAAAATAATCACATCACTATGAAATTTACATTTTTGGAATCAGTACAGTGAGAACTCTAATGGGGTTTTTTTTCATAAAATGATACGATTAGGAAAGCGCTCAAAAAATTACGGCAAGGCAAAAATTTAGCATTCCAGTGCCTTAACCAAATTTTTGGAGGTCAATGCATAGGCTTGGTTCTACCAAGCCTAAACCAAATCGACTTTGGAACGAAATTTAGGGTGGATGTGTGCTTTCCACTCATGTCTTAAGAAACGGGTGCCCATTTATTAAAAAAAAAATCAAAGTGTTAAAATGCATTTATAATTCTAAAATAAAAATAAAAATTTAGAAATAAGCACCCGTTTCGAGTGACATCTCTCATTTCTACAAAACTTCCATGGAATTGGGACCCGACTTTGTGCATTGACCCGTATACTTAATTGGATAAAGAATTGAATCTTGTAGATAATTGATTCACACCCTCCCCCCCTCCCCCCCTTCTCAGTTATCTCTTGGGACTATTCCTAACATTATCATGTTAGTTACAAATATCTAAACATCTGTAAAGAGGAGAGAAAAGATGAAGAACTGAGATATCTACATAGAGGAAGGTGGATATAATACATGAGGATAAGGAATACTTTGGGTAACTTATTGATGAGTCTATTAGTTCATGTTGTTGACTTGATTATGTTGCATTAATCTATTATGGAGAAGGAAGCAAAATGTTCAAGGCAATGTGGTCGGTAAATAAAGAACTTCAGTATACACCAAGAAAGTGTTGTGTATACTGAGCGATAGTATTAACCGAGCTTGTGTTCACTGACGCATTTCTTTGTTAACTGACTATGGATGAAAGTATTAAATGCTTAAGTTTAGCCGACAAAAATTGATGAGATGGAAATTGTTATGATTTCGAGATTGAGGATAAAGTTTGTTATAAGATCCATATCTGAAAAAATTTAGAGAAGATCTAAAGGATGAAATTCAAATGTATTACTGACACAACCACCGAGGAAGGTTTAAGAGGCAAAATCTATGAAGGAGATTAAGTAGAAAAATCTCAAGGTTGATATGAAAATCATTTATCTGTCTATATAAGAGATATGAGTTTCTTTATTGAAACATGCCGAAAGAAAGAAGACTACAGTGATTTTGTGTGAATAAAGTTTCATGCATGCCTGATCAGACTGGTGGAAGGAGAACTGAACTGCAGAACAGTACTAAGCATCAGAGAGCTATTACCGAGTGAAAGTAAGTTAAGGAAGTGAATTGATATATTGATCTGAGGATTTGTATGGACTTAGAATAGATCTAAACATTTGCAAGATAAGTTGTATTGTAATCAGATCAACTATTGTTTCAATTTAACTATTGATACAGAAAAATATCTTAACCGAGTGGACTTAACCGTCTTATAGAATGCCCCATGTCATTCAATGAATGTACATTGTTATCCTATCAACCCCATAGTGAATGTTGGTTGAATGATAACTGTTAGTCTTAAATCCTCTAACAAGGTCACACCTAATAGTGTGTTTGTAACCTTTAATAGGGTTGGCTCTTCATTGAGCTCACTTCAGAAGAGTGAAAATTATTTTGGGTTATCGATCCCATGTGGTTTTTTCCTTAATTGGGTTTCCACGTTAAATCATTATGTTATGTGTTTATATGATGATTTCTTTATTTTCATACTTTACATACTGCATATTTGATTTGATCGATAATTACTGTGAGTTAATTAACTGGTAATCGGTAAAGGCACAGATAGTTTAAGAGTTTTTGTTACTGAGCTACCGAATTTGTTGAAATTGTTTTTAAAGTTACATCTTAAGATTTGGGACTGTAGGATAAATGATCTAACTGATTCACCCCCCCTCTCAGTTATTCTAACATCTCTTCAGCATTTGTTCATGAACTGCTACTTTAGCCTCTTAGCCTTCAAATTCCTAACGAATCTCGTAGACATTTATACACTCTGCAATTCGTTACAAAATTTGGTTATATGTCAACAGTCAACCAACTCTACCTCACACCATATCGGAACTAACACCCAACGTACCAGAAATGGCACTGTACTAAACCACCATACTGAAATTGGCACCATGTTGACACCATACTAGAACTCCTCACCATACTCATGCCAACACTAGTCACCATGTAAGACTTCACCATACTCATCATACCACTTCACCATACTGGGTCTCCTCGTACTTGTAGAGGAAGTGAATTGATATATTGATCAGAGGATTTGTATGGGCTTGGAATAGATCTAAACATTTGCAAGATAAGTTGTATTGTAATAAGATCAACTATTATTTCAGTTTAACCATTGATACAGAAAAATATCTTAACCAAGTGGACTTAACTGTCTTATATAATGCCCCATGTCATTCAATGAATGTACATTATTATCCTATCAACCCCATAGTGAATGTTGGTTGAACGATAACTGTTAGTCTTAAATCCTCTAACAAGGTCACACCTAATAGTGTGTTTGTAACCTTTAACAGGGTTGGCTCTTCACTGAGCTCACTTCAGAAGAGTGAAAATTATTTTGGGTTATTGGTCCCAGGTGGTTTTTCCCTTAACTGGGTTTCCACGTTAAATCATTATGTTATGTGTTTCTGTGATGATTTCTTTATTTTCATACTTTACATAGTACATATTTGATTTGATCGGTAATTATTGTGAGTTAATTAACTGGTAATCGGTAAAGGCACAAATAGTTTAAGAGTTTTTGTTACTGAGCTACCGAATTTGTTGAAATTGTTTTTAAAGTTACATCTTAAGATTTGGGACTGTAGGATAAATGATCTAACTGATTCACCCCCCCTCTCAGTTATTCTAACATCTCTTCAGCATTTGTTCATGAACTGCTACTTTAGCCTCTTAGCCTTCAAATTCCTAACGAATCTCGTAGACATTTATACACTCTGCAATTCGTTACAAAATTTGGTTATATGTCAACAGTCAACCAACTCTACCTCACACCGTATCGGAACTAACACCCAACGTACCAGAAATGGCACCGTACTAAACCACCATACCGAAACTGGCACCATGTTGACACCGTACTAGAACTCTTCACCATACTCATGCTAGCACTAGTCACCATGTAGACTTCACCATACTCATCATACCACTTCACCATACTGGGTCTCCTCGTACCGGCTACACCATACAACTACTACAGCATACAACCTTACTTCCCCTACGGTGGACCTCACACGATGGACTTACCATACGATGAGCTAACCGAACGGTGGCTTCACTGTTACTTTATCATATTTACCAACATTGTCGGGTGGGCTTAGTGGTTACCCATACGACAGACTTTCTATACGGTGGACTTACCCATACGGTGCCTTACGTATGAAGTCACCCCAACAAATATTACATTTGATGTTGCAAATATTCTCTTCATCTGAATGTACATGAACAATACAATTCATAAACTCATTTTTCTTGTCTGCATATGAACAAAGTAGAAATTGTAGAACGAATGGAAGTGCACCTCTACAACTAAAGTGTCAAGGCCATTGTATATGCTACAATGGAGCCAACAAACACCTTTGCAACTTTATTTTTCCTAAACATTGATGATTTTCTCATGCTGAAAATAGGTTTCTCACCATTGCATGCCTCTCCATGGAATACATACCCATGGTGGAGATTTCTAAAAGCTTGTTAGTTAGAAAAAAACTAAATGAATACCAGTGGTGGAGAATTCTAAAAGCCCGTTAGTAAGAATAAAAAACTTACTTTCATTTATCTTATTCTCTACTAATGGGTTGTACAGTTTGATTCAAAATATTGAATAAAAAAGGTAAAATTATTTATATAATTTGATTTCTCATTATAGATTATAGAATTTGATTCAAAATATAGAAGAAAAATACAAACAATTAAGTTTAAAAACATCATAAAAGATCATATTTGCTTGTCCATAATTTTCTTATCAATAACTACAGAGATGTTGATATATATGTACTCTAGTTAATTTCAAAGCAAAAAATGATTTGACCATTTAATGCAATGTGAAAAATGGGAGATGTCCATATCTATGTAATCCAATTGATTTGTAAAACAAACTATGTTTTTACCTTATTATGCCATTATAGAGTACAAATATGTCAAATTTATGCAATTCAGTTAATTTTTAAAACAAAAAATAATTTTCCATTCTCATACAAATTTACAAACAAGATATGTTGATATCTATGTAGCCCAATCACTCCCAATTTCTTTTTTTTTACCTTACTATGTAATATTAAAGAGGAAAGATGTCTATATCTATTTAATCTAACTAATTTCCAAAGAATAAAAATGGTTTTACCTAATGATCTAATGTTTGAAGGTGAAATGTTTAGCCAATGATCTAATGTTAGAAGGTGAAATGCTGTTATCCATTAGATTTGTAATGATCTAATGTTAGAAGGTGAAATGTTTTTATCCATTAGATTTCCAATACCAAAAATTGAATTTACCTTGCTGTGCAAAGTTAGCAAGGCTTTCTGAGAGGGTTCATGAACAACGCAACACTCTCATCCCTATCCCTTGGTTGTGAGTTATCTTCAACAAAAAGCAGAACGCTCTCTCAAAAAACACAAATCCACTTTCAAGGATTTCATTTGCCATTGAAGTAATATGGCTTTGCAAGACTAGGATTTTTCCACATGTTCATTATCACCCCTCTTTCAAAACCCTTGATAGAAAAATAGGGAAATCGTAAAATGATAAGCACAAATCTCACGTTTAGGTGACCTCTCAAGTGCTCGACAGTTTAAGTCTGTATGATGGATTAGCACCTTCTCTCCAACTGATATGTTATCTGATGGATAACCATTTTAAATTTGTATGCAAAACTATGTCCTGAAGGGAACACAATATCCACATTTTGCATACAAATCTGCAAAGAATTCACATACATGTGAGGAGAATGTTGGAAAAGACTGTAGAATTTAGTTTTACATCTTTATTTTTCATATCTAGTTGACATTTATAATATCCGAGATAAAATATATGCTTAAATTTGTAAAACCATGCTTCATGCTTGCCATAGAAAATTATCATAACCCAACATGAAATTTACCCTTGGGGTTTCTACCTTTAATTCGCCATGTCAATAAAATCTTTAACGCACAAGAGACTGACTCATTTAATGCTTATTCCACCTAAACTTTGACCACTACCATTAAGCGAGTTCAATTTCACACATTGTGGACAATGATGTACATTAATACTTAAGCTTATTTTACCCTTACCGACTGTAATTTGACACATCACCTATTTTCGTTGGGCCTTTGAAAAATGCTATCGTAAGACAAGTCTAGACCTACTATTTAACAAATATTGGGCCACTTGATCATTTGTGGTTGGTCCTTTTTAATGGGGTTCACATAAGGGCTAACGTATGGACTCAACAAGTGTATGAAATGAAATTGATCAAGGTGACTGCCAAAGGTTATGCCTTATGCCGTCGGCCACCGGGACATAAAGAATAGTTGTGATTCATCTTATGAAAAGGGGAGAGGGATCAATAGTCGTGCGGGCTAACTTTGTCAATATGTAGTCGTTGCATGGAATATTGTAAGACCTTCTTTTTTTTAGAAATGTAAAATGGACACTTAACTACCTATAACTAAGGTTTGAAGGTGTGGCTCATCACGCAACTCGTTAAAATAGCACGCCTAGTTAAATGTGTAGAAAATTTGGCTTTTAAAAGATTTGACCAAAATTTAATCTAAGAATCTCTAGTAGTTGAATTTAAAAATATCATTTGTTATTAGTGGGTGATTGTATTTATGTACAAAATATAACATATATGCAACTTAAATGGACCATATACCTATTAGTAATCATAAATATTTGTTATATGTAACTTTTAAATCCAACACAAAATGACCAATGCTTCAACACAAAAAAATTATTTGTTGTTATAAAAATAACCTATTATTATGTAAAATACAACTTATATCCAACACAAAGGGACCAATAGTTGAACACTAAATTTTTTTGTCAATCTCACACATTTTATGGGAAAATAAAAAGCATTTTATGGGAAAATAAAAGACATTTTATTGTGTTCACCTTTTATATTTGTGATAAAACAAATTGTTAATATGAAATACTCTAATGCATATACTTTGCTACTCCAATAGTTGTACACACAAGAATAGTATTTGTGCTCTAAGATAACAATACGTGTTTACGTGGGCATGTTATTTTATTAAATGAGCATACTATTTTCTAAGTGACATACATATGATAGATAGCTATGATATTTTATTTGAGACAAAAAGTTATCTATTTCACTTGTTAATATTATTTTAATTTAACATTTATAGGTTCTCATGTGTTCAAGTATTGGTCCATTTTTTATCAACATTTAGAAATTTTTTGATTTATATGTGGATTATTCAATTACAATATATAGTAAAAATGTGGTGTAAGACTGGATAATATATTCACAAGTGGGTGATCGACTATTAGACCCCACACAACTACTGGTCCCTCTCCCCTATAGCTACCTTTTAAGTTATGTATCATGGTAAATTCAATGTAATCATTAAAGTGGAAAAGTGCACGTGGACCAAAGCTAGAGACTTAGAAAAAAGCACCAAGCTGTCATTGCATAACTTGAAGCTCAAACTTACATGAAAAACCAAGGATAATGAAAGACACAATATTACGTTTTTATTTATATAAAATTTTGATTTCTTAAAAGATGTCATGCAAACAACAAAACAAGGTCTTTAGTAGCTCTATCACTCTTGCTAAAAGTCATATGATACATTTCGTATATTCATAATTATTTTAAATCATATATTTCTTAGATAAACTAGTAATTTAAAT
This sequence comes from Chamaecyparis obtusa, assembly GCA_027943335.1. NCBI lineage: Eukaryota > Viridiplantae > Streptophyta > Pinopsida > Cupressales > Cupressaceae > Chamaecyparis > Chamaecyparis obtusa. The sequence continues at coordinate 328,890 of BSBK01007765.1, read as the reverse complement.
CATTCAGGATTTCGTCTAAAAGGATTTCATTAAAAGAAGGTACATTAAACTCGTTTGATAAAATTTTGGAGAAATCAAATTCTTAATAGAGTCTCTTTCATTCCTATCAAAGCATTGACAAAAAAAATCAAATTTATTTTAAAATTTAGAACATTATTTTTAATTATGTATTTTTCAATATAAGATTTCCAAATTATGTAACTTTGATTTTATATTTTTTATTGAACATAAGTTTTCATTGAACATAAATTTTGTGTTGCATATGGATAATTTTTTTAAATTAAAATAGAAATAATTGGTGCAGGAGAAATCCTAAATGACACAGAAACAAATAGAAGGATGGAGATAATGCAAAAATTGGTGATCAATTGCCTAATCAGACTGTAGTCTCATGGCCAAAATCAATTTAGAATTCGACAAAGTTGAAATGTTGAAGCTTTAATAATTTCAAGTAAATTAAATTCATAGGCATAAAGCCAAATTCTGCAATCTTTGTTAGCATCTGCACAGCCTGAGTTGGAGTCTTGTAGCTGGGTATGCATATCCATCGAAGCATGAATAAATGGAAAGGCCTTTGAAATTATTAGATTCGATGCTAAACTATAAGGCAAAACACACAGACTTGTAATATGGTGAATGAGAACAAATAAGCTTTTGAGTTAAATTTATTGATTCGTAGTTCTAACACTACTAGTTCTTCCTCCTGGGAGTTTGTAAGTACTTCCTTAGCCACAGTTTATTTGCCATAGTGTGTGTGGGCAACGACTCATCTGAAACTACGTAGAGGAAGGCAAGAAGAGTGACAGCATGGCCAATGAAGGGCCATTTTGTAAATAAGTTTTAGGAACCTGTGGGTTTGTTGGGTGTGAATGTCTATTAATTTTTTAGTGCGTTTGTAATCATTTGAGTGCAATCTTTATCTTATATGTAGAATTGAATTTATAAGCAAGAAACTCTTTTCATAATTTTTTGTTTATTATTTTGCTTTTAAATAAAGTGTCAATCAGTGTTGTGATTAACAGGTGCCTTTTACCTTATATTAATAGTTTCTATAAACTATTAGTGTATTTAATATTGAAGTCTCATTTCAACAGAAGAACAAGTTAATTTAGATATAAAAAAAGATTATGCAACTTAAAATGAACTTATGTACAAATTATAGTCAATCTAATAATCAAAGTACAATGCAAGTAAGTGTATAATAATAGAATCAGACAAGTCTATTTATAAAAATAAAAATAAAAATTATGAAAAATTATCTATATACTAGATATCAATATTAATAATATATATTTAAGAATTTATAATTTATTTTTGTTTTATAAAAAAATTAGAAACACAATTTGTTTTTCACATCGACAATACAAGAGTGCATCATGGAGATATTTTCTTGAGTTTGTCTGATAAATTTCTTTATGTATTTTCTGTATTGGCAAGACATAAGTTCATCACTATAAATTTTCTAAAGTCTATCCAACATGTGTTTGTTGTTTCCACTGAAAACATGATATATTTTCTACATCGGAAAGACGTGAATGCATCACCGTGGTATTGTTCTGAGTCTCTCTAATGAAAAGTTGATGTGTTTCCCACATTGGCAAGACATAAGTGCATTGTTGAGAAAAAAATAAGTTTGTATGACATGTTTTTTTGTTTGCATTAGAAAAAATGACCTGATTACCACATAGATAAGACATGGGTGCATCACTGAGATATTTTCTTGAGTTTATCTAATGAAAAAACTAGATGTATTTTCCACATAAGCAAGACATAAGTTCATTGCTGAGAAATCTTCCTAAGTTTGCATAACATTTTTTTGTCGTTGCCATTAGAAAACATAATTTATTTTCCACATCAGTAAGACATGAGTGCATCAATAAGATATTTCCTTGAGTATGTATGATTGAAAACTTGACGTGTTTTTCACATTGGCAAGACATAAGTGCATTGCTAAGAAATTTTCATTAAGTCTGTCTTACATGTGTTTATTGTTGCCATTAGACAATACTATGTGTTTTGCAAATTGGCAAAGGCCTGAGTGCATCGTTGAGATATTCTCTTGACATCAAATAACATCTCTATTTTAGAGAAATATATTTTAAATAAATTAGATTCTATTTTAATAACATAATTATTAAAAATATCTTTTAATAAAACTAAGTTTTCATTATAATAAAACACATAAAAATATATTATTTTTAGAAATTAAAACAAATCAATTGACTTGTTTTTTTCTACTATGCACATTGCTAGTTATATCATTACTTATTGAATGCATTTGATTTATTAATGTTTTCTTATTATCACAATCTATTTTTATACTTGTGTAATGTATTGTGTATAATTAAATTATTGGATACATAAAAATTGACCAAGACATCAAAAAATAAAAATAAATAAAGTGCATTTTATCCAAAATAATAAGAGAAAAAATAAATTTTGAATAGAGAGATATATGCTATATTAATGATAGTTTTATTGTTCTATTATATAAAAGGAGGATATGAATGTGAAGAATTCATTTATATATTTGAAAATGGTTTCTCTTCATCTAACCCAAAACAAAATCATAGTAATAAACCTTATTTAAGATTCTTCACTTATATAAATTTCTTAACAATTACCAATATTTCTATTCTAATCTTTTTGCCTCTGAGGACCCCCCCACTTCTATTGACATCAGGATCCATTGTATGAGCCTTATCCCCACCAAAATTTCTAAGGAAGATTCTATCCAGCTTCAAAATATTGTCTCCCCCCTGGAGATTGCTAATGCTATCCGCAAGCTTAAGGATGATAAAGCTCCGGGTCCTGACGGGCTCCCTGCTGAATTTTATAAAACTAATATTGATTGGATTATGCAAGATCTTTATAATGTTTACTTTGAAGCTTTTGAAAATGGTTCTTTGGGATCCTCTATTAATACTGGTATTATTAAACTCATCCCCAAGTCTGGTGACAAGGCCCTTATCAAGAATTCTTGCTAAAGTCCTTGCCACCAGACTTGAAAAAGTTCTTCCTAAATTTATCTACCCCACTAAAACTGGGTTCATTAAGGGCAGATACATTTTGGAAAACTTAATCACCAGTTGGGAAACTATGGAATGGGCTAAGACTTCTAATCAGAATAGTGCTATGCTGCTTGTTGATTTTGAAAAGGCTTATGACAGAATTGAATGGGATTTTATTGTTAAAATGCTCAGAGCTTTCGGTTTTCCTCCTGTTTTCTATAGCTATGTTAAAATTCTGCTTGCTGATGCCTCTGCTCTTATTGAAGTTAATGGTAATCTTTCACAGCCTATTATTCTTTCTTGCTCTATTCGACAAGGATGCCCCCTTGCTCCTGCCCTTTTTGTCATAGCTTTTGATGCTCTATTTTACCTTCTTCGTGATGATTCCCTCTCTCCTAGAGTCCATGGGGTTACCCTCTCTGATAATTCTGAACTTTTAAACATTCAATTTGCCAATGATACATCCCTGTTCTTGGAGCTCTCTTAGCATAATATCCACTGTCTTAATCAAAAGTTTGAGATCTTTGAGAAAGCCTCTGGAGCTCGGGTTTCCAGTCCTAAATCTATTATGCTTGGCTGGAAAGAGTCTCCTCCTGACTGGATGAATCAATTTTCTTACTCTTGGGGTGGACCTCACAAGATTGTTAGGTACCTTGGTATCCCCTTTTCTGTTGCTCCCTCTCTCAAGGATATGTGGGGGTGGGTTAAGAATAAGATTATGAATAAACTTAATATTTGGAATCATAGGACTCTCTCACTTGCTGGAAGGGTTCAAGTGTGTCAAAAAGTTTTATCTTCTTATAGCATATATTACTCATCCGTTTGGATGTTTAGTAACTATCAGATCTTTGAAATTCAAAAGGCCATTCATAATGTCCTTTGGTCGGATGGTAAAGGAAAAAGAAAAGCTCACATGGTGAATTGGAAATGGTGCCATTTGGATAAAAAAGTTGGTGGTCTCGGATTGAAAGATCTGAGATTACAAGGAATCTGCCTTGCTTCCAAATGGATCTTCCAGGCCCTTGAGGGTAATGAGCCTTGGAAGGTCCTTATCAGAAATAACATTCAATGTGGGGTTCCCAAAAAAGCCAAATCATGGAAAGGTCTTCCTTTCTGTGATTTGGTTGCTAGCCATTTTGTTGTTTCTGTTCAAGGGACCTGGGTCTTTAGATCCATTTGGAAGGCTTGGGAGATGGTCAGAGGTTTCACTGACAATTCTAGCTTTGATTATCAATACTCTATTCACGAAGAGCGTTCTATTTGGTGGAACCTTACCAACTCTGACAAACCTCTGGCTCTTACTAAAGGATGCTCTGCTAGATCCTGGAACTCTAAGGGCATTAAATACATTATGGATATCATGGAACATAATAATCTTATTAGTTGGAATAGTCTGTCCAGAATGTACAACCTTCCTAATTCACAAATCAGAACTTATAATTTAATTAAGAATGCTTGTGCTTCTTTAAATCTACCCAAGAGTACTGATGTGGACTCCCATCGTTATCTTTCTTTTAGATGGAGAGAGGGATCTCTGCTTACCAAAGTTAAAGCCAAAGACATATATAAGTTTCTTAACTATGACACTACTGTGACTAATCATATTAACAAGATTTGGTACTGTAATCTCGGTTCTACTGAATGGAAAAAATCCTTTGACAATATGTGGAAGTCTCCTATTCCTCCTAAAGTTAAATGTTTTAAATGGCAGCTTCTTCTTGATAGGCTTCCTGTTAGAAACCATCTTACTGGTTTTGATACTTGTTCCATATGCAGAGTCCTTGAAACTATGAGGCATATATTTTTTTATTGCAATTTTGCTAAAGAAATTTGGTTAATGTTCGGTATTTATATTACTAAACATGTTTATACTTTTGAGATTGTTACTAGTTTTATACAAGGATTGAGAAAAGATGCTAACCTTTTTTGGCACATTCTTTCATCTCTCATTCTTTGGTTCATTTGGAAGTTTAGAAATGAAGCCAAATTTCAAGGCATTGATAGAAGTCTTACTGGGTTTTATAGAAAACTCACCCATTTTAAGATTGCCTCACAGGTTTGCTGCATTATGAACCTGGAACATGATAAGCTCTTGAGATTTCTTAAAGATGGGCACGCCTCAATATTCATATATGAAATGAAGCATGGATATGAATGGGCCAGTATCATAGAAGACAAAAGTGCTTTTGACAAAGCCCTTGATAAGCTGATTAAAGAAATTAAAAACAATGTTACTACTTATGAGAAGCTCGACATGTATGCTCAGATTCTGGGAAAGAAGAAGGTTGTCTAGATGGAAGGTCCACAAGGTTGGACGACTTGGTTAGAAAACCGGGATGATATTCTCACTTAGCTGTCTTTCTTGGGAGCTTCCTCTCTTTTTGTATCTTCGTATTTTATATTATGTGATTTTTGATACTCTAGTTTGACCTCTTGGGCTTGCTGGTTGCCCTTGGGTCTCTGATTGTATTTTTATACTCTTTGAACTCTTGATGATTAATATAAAAAATTTAATTAGTAAGATATCATCAAATTTGAGATCATAAAATAATTAACCATGGGATCAAAATATTACAAGATCTCATTAGAAAAATCTAGACCACTTCATGAATCATGAAAACAAAACTTTTATAACTTACAATATAATCTATAGTTCTAAAATTATTAAAAGAAATTTAAATTCAGAAATCTAAATAGTGACAAAAGATATTATTGAATGAGTTGAAGAGATGAAAAAAACAAGACATTACTATGGGCATTCATTTTATAACATTATCATATATAATTAAAGAACAATAATTTATTCATCTATGATCTATTGTTAATTATGTATAATTTATTATTGACTAAAGTGGACCTTGAAAGTTTATTCAATTGCTTTGTAATTTCAATTTGATTTGTTTGATTTTTTTTAAGAATATTTAATTTAAATTAATTTTATAATTTCTTTTGTTAATGAACTTGAAAAGTTTAGAATATTTATCAGATATAATTAATAAAAAAAGATTAGCATAGACTTACTTGAAATTTAATAATTTAATAATTTAATTACAATCATTACAATTTAAAAATATATAATTTTATAATTCTTTAATTAATATATTTAATTTTAAAAACAAATCTTAAAATTGACATCATTTACATTGTAGTATTTTAAAAACTTGAAATTAAAAATAAATTATTGTTAAACTCAATCTAATAATAACAATTCTTAATTTTATATTACTATTCATTTAACTAATAGATAAAGATGTCAAAATTACAATTCATTAAGATTCTATCTATAATCGAACTACACCATGAAAACTTAGGGTCCATTTGGTTGTTTTTGATAGCTGGTAAAAATAGGTTTAGGGAGACTCGAAACCCCTTACAATCCTTACAAGAGAGGAAAAGACATTAAGCCCATTGAACTGAAACAGTAGTGGAAACCAACCCGAAAAACCTAGCACTAGCACAAAAACCAAAAAAACTTGAAACAAGAAAACCCAACAATAGAAAACCTAAAAAAGGTAGCACAGAGACAGGGGAGCAACAAGACCTAGGCAAACTCTAGGAGAGTTCCCTCAGCCTCTTTCTTAGCCTTAGACACCTTCTTGATGGTTGCGTTATAATCTGAGAGCTCCAGGATCCTGTCATGGATCTTCTTCTTTTTTGCAAACTGTGTACACTTGCCCGAACCAACAGCATTCACATCATCTTTGTCATCTTCGAGCTTCACAGTCGGAGACCTAGAATCCAGCTCAGACTTGATGATATTGAAGCACTCCATAAAAGAACCCATAAAAAGGTTGTTATCCAACATATGCTTCCTAAGAGTGTTCTCCAAATTGTCCATTCTATCTTGTATTTCCTTCATGTTTTTCTCACCATCTTTGTCCTTTCAGACATCCATCCCCACAGACCCAGTATCCAGATTCCCCTGTAGAAGATCAAATTTGGCAGAGAGGGAGTGAAATCTAAGAGTTTAATTTCCTAGGAAACCCATTTCATGAGGTGGAACAAATACATCGACATCACCTTCATTGTTTGGAGGACACCGAAAGGGGGATCAATCTTGTCATCCATATCCTCTTTAAGGAATTGTACATTCCTTTCCTGCATGTCTACCATTTTCACAAAGGGAATGTTCCTAGAGCTGGAAAGGTTATTACCCTTCTCATCAGACTCCACAATGGGAGTCTCATTATTCTCCTTCCTATCTGACTGCACCTGCATGACCACTTCAAGCTTCGGGGAAATAGGAACATCATGTTCCTTAGAACAAGCATAATTAACCAGAATGGGGACCTTCTGACCACCCACATCCACATCTTTATCCTTGGCTTCAGGGTCATCAACTTTTTCCTTGGTTGCAAAGGCATACTCTTCCTTATCCTCTTCCTCACCAGAATCACTAACCAAAGCTGACAGGGACTCTTTTCTTTCCTCAACACACTGGGTGTGGGGAGAGCTTTCAGTCACCGCATAACCATCAATACTCTCACCTTCAGAATCTATTTACATGTCATCCTTCTTTTCAAATTTTGACTTTTTGCCCGCATTCATCACCTTTTTACTCTTACCCTCCCTAATCTATTTACCCAAAGCCTTGGTAGAACTAGAGCCCATAGGCGAGGGGATAATAGGGCTACTAGTGACAACTTTCTTAATATGTTCCATAATTAAAAGGATAAGACCCTTATGCAGAATGGGCCTACTCTCTTTCTTCCTATGATCAATTATGCTATGGCGAAGGGACTAGAGTAGAAAAAATGAAAGAGAAACCCTAACCTTATGTCTAAAATGATAAAGAAAAACAAAATGATAGGAGTGAGCCCACTTATACCTACCATCTAGAGTGATATACTCCATAAAAATAGTCATAACCTTCGCCCAGATCTCCTTGAAAGAGTCCACGTCATAACAGCCACTAGGGACCTTCACCAAGTGCTCGGCCTCTGCCTTGTGTATAGGGAAATGCTGAATGGCCTATTGGGAAATCTTCTCATCTCTATAGAACTTCATACCCTTGGTGTTCAACCCAGACACCTCTGTAATAAGATCCTCGGTGACTTTCACTATCATTCCTCGAATGGTCACAGTGCCATCTTTCCAACTCTCAACAAAAGTCATCGTGACATCTTCTTTGAACCCATGAAGGCGTTCCATGTAAGTGGTGCACCCTCCCTTCCTAATCTTGTCCCAGACCATAGTCGTATTCTTTCATTTTTGGCAGTCCTTCGGCTCCCTGTGATTGGGCCCTCCACCCATAATGCCTTAAGAGAATAGAGTCTCAACAAGAATGGCAGAGAAAATACAAAGATAGAGCACAATGGAAGACTTCAAATTGACCACCATGCTAATAAACACGTGTCTACACTCAGCCATCTTGGGAAAGTTGAGACTTTTCGTATCCCTAATAACTGTTTTAATTAACTTGCATCCTTTCATCATAGCTTTCTAAGATATTCAAAATCTGCACTTTTGATGTGAGTCATATCGAAATCCAACTTGGCCTTCAAATCGATGGTCAAATCATTTCCTCCATGCCAAGTCATGATGTCCTTAGCCCTGACAGCGATGTTGGCCAACACATCTATCGTATTATTAGCCTCCTTGAAGTTATGAGTAATAATCACTTGCTCAAAGGAATTAATGGTTAACCGATCCTCCTCTATAATTGCCTTAATAGTCCATGAAGACTTAGTGACCCATTTGAGACAATTTAAAATATTCAAAGAGTCACCTTCAATCCACACGTTCGAAGACATATCCCCTTTTATAATTTTTAATGTTTGAATGAGAGCCATAGCCTCCACAACATGATTGGTCTGGACTCCAATAGGGAATGCCACGACAGCAAGACAATTAGCCATGTCATCTTGAATAATCTAGCCACAGCCAATAGGCCCTGGGTTACCCTTCGCCGCACCATCAAAATTAGCTTTGATCCAACCAAGGGGGGAATCCAAATGACATTCTCCCGTTGGGAAGAGGATTTCACTTTGGTGCCAATAGAATTAACTCCATCATTAAAATCTAGCTTAGCTTCGATCATGGCAGCACAGTTCTCCTTAATACTTCTCTTAATCTTCTCGGCAATCACCGCCGGAGGAAGGGCAGTGTCTCTAAATACTCTTTCATTGTGTTCTCTCCACAATTTCTAGATAAGATGAGGGGCAATGATGTTCAACGGCCTCTTGTCCAAAGGGACTGCAACATTTCTCCATTGAGTGAAGAAGTTCTCCATATTGTCGAGGAAAAACCAGCATAACTTCCAGTATTGCAAAATGAGGCACGAGACTTCCCAAGAATACTGAGATTCTATAGCCATATGGTAAACTGACTCCTCATCTTTCTTACATAGAAAACATTTGTTGGCAAGAATCATGCCTCTCTTTTGAAGATTATCAATAGTAAGAAACTTGTTATGCAAAACTAGCCAAAAGAAAATGTTAATTTTAGGAATTAACCGTTTATCCCAAACCTAGACCCAAAAGGGAGGAGGATCCGACTGCTTCAACAAAATCTCTGAGGAAGAGGTGACATAAAAGACTCCTAAAGGGAAAATCCCCCAAATCAAATCATCCTCCCTAATAAAGTCCACTTTCCAAACATTCATATCTAGCATCATAGGCTTAAGAGAGACATCCATAGTAGAAAGATCAATCCAAGACTAGCTCCCCCAGTAATTTCTAACCCACAGGCTGAATCTCTGTAAGAAAATGTCAATAAAAGGCTAGAAGGAAGGAATAGACATCAGAGGAAAATATTTAAGCCAGCAATCTTTCCAGAATTTAATTCTCCCGTCATTACCCAAATACCACTTAGCTCCCTTGAAAGTCATCTCCTTAGATTGCTGGATACAATTCCAAATTAAAGAACCCTACACCTTCACAACAGACCTCATAAAATCCGATATATGAGGGAAGGAGAAGAGATATTTCTTGTGGATGATCTCATTCCACTCTTTTCTCTCGCCATAGATCCTCCAAATTTCTTAGCCAGTAAAGCTTGATTGGTAACTCTCAAGGGGTGGATCTCCAAACCTCCCCACTTCTTCGGAGTGCACACCTTATCCCAAGCAACTAAAGCCAATCTCTTTCTATCTTCCACTCCAGACCAGAGAAAATTTTTCTGAGTCTTCTCAATAATGTCTGCAAATTTAGTAGGGATTTTAAAAAGACATTGTCCATTTGGTTGTTAAAATTAAATAACATTGGAATTGTCAAATTTCAATATCTGACAATTTTGAAAATGGTTTTTGGAAAATGGCTGGAACCATTTGGTTCACCTAAAATTCACCTAGAATTCATATTGAGAAGATGGAAAATGTTGTTTGCATATGGATTAAAAAATATTTTAAATTTTACTTTACTCCCAATTCCCATTTAAGTGGAATTGGAATTGATTTTCCAATTCACCTATTTAGATGGAAGATTCAAATGCTGGTTTGGGGGGTAAATGGGAATTATCAAATCCTTATTCCAGTTTCATGTTTTAAATGTAAACATCTAAAATGCCAATTCTGAAATTTGACCAATGGAAAAAGAAATAGAAGTATACCTCTACAACTAAAGTGCCAAGGCCATTGTATATGCTACAATGTCACTCACTATAATTCCCCAAAACTTTATAGTTAGGGCGCTTCATTTCTCTGGTGGAGCCAACAAACACCTTTGCAACTTTATTTTTACTAAACATTGATGATTTTCTTTCTCGCCATTGCATGCCACTCCATGGAATACATACCACCTGTGGTAGAGATTTTTAAAAGCCTTTTAGTTTGATACCAGTGGTGGAGAATTCTAAAAAATTGAATACATACCAGTGTTGTAGAATTCTAAAAGCCCGTTAGTAAGGAATAAAAACTTACTTTAATTTATCTGATTTTCTGCTGATGGGGTGTAGGGTCTGATTCAAAATTTTGAAAAAAAAAGTAAAATTATTCATATAATTTAATTTCTTGTTACAGATTATAGAATTTGATTCAAAATGTAGAAGAAAAATGTAAACAATTAAGTTTAAAAACAACAGAAAAGATCATATTTGCTTGTCCATATTTTCTTATCAATAACTGCAGAGATGTTGATATCTCTATAATCTAGTTAATTTCAAAACAAAAATGATTTCACCTTTTAATGCAATGTGAGAAATGGGAGATGTCCATATCTACGTGATCTAATTGATTTGTAAAATAAAATATGTTCTTATCTTATGATACCATTATAGAATATAGATATATCAAATTTATGCAATTCAGTTAATTTTTAAAACAAAAAATAATTTTACATTCTCATACAAAATTTACAAACAAGATATGTTGATATCTATGTAGCCCAATCATTCCCAAAAAATTTTTTTCTACCTTACTATGTAATATTAAAGAGCAGAGATCTCTATATCTATTTAACATAACTATTTCCAAAGAATAAAAATGGTTTTAGCTAATGATCTAATGTTAGAAGGTGAAATGTTTACCCAATGATCTAATGTTACAATACCAAAAATTCAATTTACCTTGCGGTGCAAAGTTAGCAGAGGCTTTCTGAGAGGGTTAATGAACAACACAACACTCTCATCCCTATCCCTTGGCTGTGAGTTATCATCAGAAAAAAGCACAACACTCTCTCACAAAACACAAATCCATTTTCAAGGATTTCATCTGCGATTGAAGCATTATTGCTTTGCAAGACAAGGATTTTTCCACATGTTCAACATCACCCCTCTTTGAAAACCCTTGATAGAAAAATATGGAAATCGTAAAATGATAAGCACAAATTGTTGGGATTGGAAGGCCAACGGACTTTTGTCCGTTGTAGCCTTGTCTTTTCAGCTGCTTAGCGATGAGCTTATAAATAAGACTCTTCTATTCATTGTAAATATTCTGTTTTGAGATTAATACATTCTTCTACTCTGAGTGTGGACGTAACCACTATTGTGGTGAACCACGATAAATTGTGTGTTCTATGTTCATTTGCAATCTGCTCTTTTAATTTTGTATTTGTATTTTTATTTTCGAATTCGTTAAATCTACAATTGGTATTAGAGCAAGGTTAATCATTGGTTGAGATTTCGGTTTCAGAATTATGGAAGATATAAGAGTTCAAAATTTTTTTGGGAAGAAGTATGGGATATGGAAGATTCAAATGAAGTCTCTGTTAGTTAACAAAGAGCTTTTGCTGGCACTTGAAGGAAAAGAAAAGAAACCCTCAGCCATGTCGGATGAAGATTGGGGAAATCTTGATGAGAAAGCCATGGTGACAATCTTTCTTGCATTAGGCGATAATGTGTTGTATAATGTTTCAGACAAAGATATAGCCAAAGACATATGGGATAAATTGGCTTCAACATATGCACAAGCATCCGCTATGAACAAAGTCTTCATCATGAAGAAGTTATATAAACTTAAGATGAGGGAAGGTGAAGTCATGACAAATCATCTCAACGAATTTAACACCTTGATCAACCAAGAAAATTCAGCTGGCATGACACAAGATGATGAGAATAAGGTTATTTTATTGCTATGTTCTCTTTCTAATAGCTGGGATGGACTTGTGATAGCCATAAGCACTTCAGCATCAACTACCAAGAAGCTAGTTTTTTATGAAGTTTCAGCCACCTTGCTCTCCAAAGATTTGAGGAGAAATAATGATGAGTCCTCTTTCGGTAATGCTCTCACAATGGTGAGCACCGAAAATAGAGGAAGAAGCCAATATAGAGGCAGATTTAATAACAATCAGAGGTCCCAATCTGCAAGAAGATCATAGTCAAGAGGGAGACAAAATGGTTGTTGGTTTTGTGGAAAGGCTGGGCATGTTAAGAAGGATTGTAGAAAATTCAAGAAGGCACAAGAACAAGTATTGGATAGTCAAGCAAACATAACTCATGAAAAGGATCTGGGTATCCTAATTTTATCTACAAGTGATACAAAAGCTGATTCGTGGGTAATTGATTCAGGACCTTCCTTTCATGCTTCCTCTCTCACAAATGCATTTACAAATTACCAAGAAGGTGAATTCGGAGAGGTATATTTGGGTGATAATAAAGCATGTAAAATTGTTGGGAAAGGAGATGTCTTGCATCTTGAAGGAGGAGCAAAATTACTTCTCAAAGATGTTAGACATGTTCCTCAATTAAAGAGGAATCTGATTTCTGTCAGCCAAATATACACCCAAGGATTTAAAATTGAACTCACGAATTCATGGAAAATAGTCAAAGGTTCATTGGCTATTGCTAAATGAGTTAAAATCAGTAGTCTCTATATTTTGAAACCTATTGATAAGGTGGGAGCTGCTTTGACACTTGTGGATAGTGATGTTGCGCTTTGGCATCAAAGGCTAGGCCATATGAGCAAGAAAGGCCTTGAGGTAATGTTGAATCGTGATCAACTACTAGGTCTCAAATCTATAAATTTGGAATTTTGTGAGCACTGTCTTCATGGGAAACAAAAGCGGGTCAGTTTCTTGAAGGATGGACATGAAAAAAGGACTACACCCTTGGAGTTAGTGCATCTGAATGTCTTCAGACCTACGGAGGTAACCTCTTATGGAGGCACACAATATTTTGTCACCTTTCTTGATGATAGCACCTGAAAGGTATGGGTTATATGCTTTCTAGAAAATCAGCGGTATTCTCTAAATTTAAAGTTTTTAAAGCTCTTGTGGAAAATCAGAGTGGTCATAAAATTAAGTGTTTGAAAATGGATAATGGAGGTGAATTTTGTTCGTTGGAGTTTGATAACTTTTGTGCAAATCATGGTATAAGAAAAATTAAGGTTGTTCCTTATTCCCCTCAAGAAAATGGGGCAGCAGAACGGTTAAATAGAACCATTCTTGAGAAAGAACGGTGTATGCTTTCCAATGCCGATTTGGGCAAAGAATTTTGGGTAGAAGCCTACAATACAACAGTCTATTTAATCAATAGGACTCCTTCATCTCATCTAGAGTTTGGCATTCTGGAAGAGTAATGGCTGGGAAAAAGGATTTCATACTCACACATCAAAGTTTTTGGGTGCGAAGCTCATGTACATGTCCCAAAAGAAAGAAAGACAAAGCTTATTTCAAATCACAAAAGGGCATATTCGTTGGCTATGGTGAAGATCAGTTTGGTTACATAGTTTGGGATTTGGTTGAAGAGCGAATCATTCGCAGTTGTGATGTCATTTTTAATGAGCAAAAATTTCTAGCTCTCACAGATATTGATAAGTCTGAAAAGGATTACATTTTTTTCAAAATACCTTCAAATGGTATTGACTCTACTCACCAGGGAAGAAGTTCCCTTCAGGTGACTCTAACTTCTGTTCTAATTCCTCCTTCTCAATCCTCATCAAGTGAGGATGATTACCCACATCTGTTCAATAGAGAACAAAGAAATTTGATTGATGACAGTCAAAGTTCTTTTGAAAACAAGGGAGAGGCCATGCTCTTCCCTCCCCCTCTTCATAACATTTCCTGCCATAGTCCTCTCGGCAGTCCTCAAGCAACTCATGGATGTGATAATATATCACATGGCAATCTCCAGCATGATAGTCTTGAAACTCCTCACATTGCCCACAGGGAAATTCCTTCCCTAAGTCATGACAGTCAACAAATTATACAAGATTTTGACACTGCCAGCAGGGAGTAGTCACGCCAAGGATCCTTTTACGACAGAAAAGACACAACTCATGGTAGAGGAGAAGGCACTCATGGCAGAGAAGACACTCACGATAGTTTTGGAAGTCATGACAGGTATATTGTAGCTCATGACAGGCTTGGAATAACTCATGGTAGTTTTGGAATACCTCATGGCAGTTTACAGACTCCTCATGGCATGTCCCATGATGTGCCAGGGTCGTTTGAAGGAGGGGACTGTCACCTACAAGATCTTCCCCCTCTCTCACGTGATACTCCTCACCTGCACATTGCCCCTCTTCACTCTTTTGTAGAGTCTCCCTTGCAGACGTCTCCTCTACATAGTTCCCTCCATCCTTACATTGAAATGTCACTGGCAAAAAGACTCCATACCAGTCCTGCTCGTAACATTCATTCTCTCAGCCTTGCGCATGATAGTGCAGAACAGCTTCAACGTAAGGACATGAAACAGTCCACTTTTGGTGACCAGCGTGAACATATCATGGAGGAAACAATAAGCACATCTCTTGGTAGAGATCATGTTCATCAAGAGGGAGTCTTAACAGGACAAGCATGCCGAAACAGTTTGGGCATACAGAGGATGTGTTCTTTTCCCATCTCCAAGGGCAGTCCTCATGAATTACTCACCAAATCAAATTCCAACAGAACAGTTACTCTCAGAGATCCTTCACTTGGAGAAAATAATGATAATCAATTGCAGAGAATTCATTCTCGTGAACCAGATCATCCTAAATTGAGAAGATCCTCAAGACAAAGGAAAGTTCCAGCAAAATTCTCTGATTATCAGCTATTATTTGCTGAAGAGGTAGAGCCAGAGCTATTAATTTCTGAGCAAATTGAACTTGCAAATTTTAAAGAGGCATGTATAAGAAATGATAAGAATAATTGATTTGTTGCTATGATAGATGAAATGAGTTCACTTGAAGCAAACGACACCTGGTATTTGGTCTCTCTTCCACCAAATCGAAAACCACTCAAGAACAAGTGGGTCTATAAATTGAAAGATGAAGGAGGAGGTCAAAAATGGTTCAAAGCTTGGTTGGTAGTAAAAGGATATGCTCAGAAATGGGGGATTGATTTCGCAAAAATATTCTCTCCGGTTGTGAAGATGACATCCATCCGAATAGTATTGGGATTAGCAACCATTTGGGATCTTGAGTTGGAACAGTTACATGTTAAAATGACATTTTTACATGGAGACATAAATGAGGAGTTATACATGCATCATCCTGAAGGTTTTGTGAAAAAGGGGTGGGACCATCTTTATTGCCAGCTGAAGCATAGTTTGTATGGGCTCAAACAAGCCCCGAAACAATGGTATGTCAAGTTTGACTCCTTCATGCTGAACATAATTTTATCAGATGTGAATCTGATCTATGCATTTACTACAAGATACTCCGGAATGGTGAATTTTTTATTCTTCTTCTCTATGTTGGTGACATGTTAGTAGTGGGAACAAGCTCTAAAATTGTTAGTGAGCTGAAAACTAAATTGGCAAGCACATTTGCGATGAAGGATTTAGGGGCAGCCAAGAAGATTCTTGGTATGACTATCACTCGAGATAGGAAGAAGAAAGTAATTACATTGTCACAAAAAGAATACATTGACAAAGTAATTCAGAGATTTGGTATGGCTGATGCACATAGTGTTTCTACTCCACTTGCTTCACATTTTCAGTTATCAACAAACTTGTGTCCACAAACACAAGAGGACAAGGAATATATGGAGGACATTCCTTACTAATCTGTAGTTGGTAGCATTATGTATGCTATGGTTTCGACACGTCCCGACATTGATCATGCGGTGGGAGTTGTGAGTAGATTCATAAGCAATCTCGGGAAGCTCATTGGGAGGCCATCAAATGGATATTAAGATATCTTAACACTTCAGATTTGGTTTTATATTTTTGTAACAATCATGAACAGTTATGAGGATTCACAGATTCAGATCTTGTCGGAGATTTGGATAAGCATAGATCTACTACCGGTTACACATTCATGTTCGTTGGAGTTGCTATTAGTTGGGCCTCAAGGCTACAACATTCTATTGCTCTTTCTTTCGCTGAAGCTGACTATTTGGCACTTTCCGAAGGTGTTCGGGAAATGATCTGGTTGTAGTGATTACTTGGTGAAATGAAGTATCAACAAAATAATTATGTTCTATTCAGTGACAGTCGCAGTGCCATCTTTATGGCTCATAATCATACCTCTCAGCGACATTCAAAACACATTGACATCCATGCTCTTTGTTCGGCACATGGTTGAATAGGGCATGTTGAAGGTTGAAAAGATTGATACTAAGATCAATCCGGCAGATATATTCACTAAAGTTGTAACCAAAGAGAAGTTCGAATGTGCAAGAACTTCTCTTGGACTTGTTAAGCTGAAGTAGATCAGCATGTAGAGCAGGGGAATGCCTAATCAGCTGAATTATCCGTTGACTTCTGGTGGGAGTTTGTTGGGATTGGAAGGCCAACGGACTTTTGTTTGTTGTAGCCTTGTCTTTTCAGCTGCTCAGCGATGAGCTTATAAATAAGACTCTTCTATTCATTGTAAATATTCTGTTTTGAGATTAATACATTCTTCTGCTCTCAGTGCGGACGTAGCCACTATTGTGGTGAACCACGATAAATTGTGTGTTCTGTGTTCATTTGCAATCTGCTCTTTTAATTCTGTATTGCTGATTTTATTTCCGAATTCGTTAAATCTACACAAATCTCACGTTTAGGTGATCTCTAAGTGCTCGGCAGTTTAAACCTGTATGATGGAGTAGCACCTCCTCTCCAACGGATATGTTATCTGATGGTTAACCAGTTTAAATTTGTATACTTCTATTGAGCAATTGCATGCAAATATATGTCTAGAAGGGAACACAATATCCACGTTTTGCATACAAATCTGCAAAGAATTCACATACATGTGAGGAGAATGCTGGAAGAGACTGTAGAATTTGGTTTTACATCCATATTTTACATATGTGCTTGACATTTATAATATCTGAGATAAACTATATGTTTAAATTTGTTAAACCATGCTTTCTCCTGCAAATGCATTTGCTACGAAGTTTCTGAAGCATCTAACGAAATTCATTTTGTACAGATTCACAAACCATATCTTTACCCTTACTACGCTCTGCCAAAATCGAACCATTATTCTTCTCCAAATCAACCTTCTCAGACAATGATCGCTCATCCAGATTCTCTATCAATCCATTAGAAGCGCTGCATCTGCCAATAAAAGAAAATTAGTGACATACCCAAACAATCAACTCAAGAAAAAGAAAATGAAAATGACAATGAAGAAACTCGGGCAGAGGGAATAAAAGCAGTATTTTTGAAATTGTTTCTGGCGGGAGTTTTGAAAAGTGGGAGTTTTAAAAGCAAAGTTTGCTCTGTCTGCTCTGTTTTCTCTTGTATCTTATGCATCTTAACATGCACTTTTATATGGAGATTAGCTGCTGCCTTAGATTCTCCTCTATATTAAATATAAAGCGAGGCTGGATGGTGGAATCAATAAAGGGGCTTCACGCTTGCCGTGGAAAATTATCATGCCCCCGCATGAAATTTACCCTCGGGGTTTCTTCCTTTAATTCACCACGTTAATAAAATCATTAACGCACAAGATACTTACTCATTTAATTCTTATTCCACCTAATCTTTGACCACTACCATTAAGCTAGTTCAATCACACACATTGTTGACAATGATGTACATTAATACTTAGCTTATTTTACCATTACTTACTGTAATTTGACGCATGACCTATTTTCGTTGGGCCTTTGAAAAATGCTCTCGTTAGACAACTCTAGACCCACTATTAAACAAATATTGGGCCACTTGCTCATTTGTGATTGGTCCTTTTTAATGGGGTTCACATAAGGCCTAACATGTGGACTCATCAAGTGTATGACATGAATTTGTCCAAGTAAAAGGTGGCTGCCAAAGGTTATGCCTTATGCCGTTAGCCACCAAGGCATAAAGAATGCTTGTGACCCATCGTATGAATATAGCTACCTTTTAAGTTCTGTGTCATGGTAAATTAAGTGTAATCCTTAAAGTGGAAAAGTGGACGTGGACCAAAGCTAGAGACTTAGACAAAAGCACCAAGTTGTCATTGCATAACTTGAAGCTCAACCTTACATGATAAACTAAGGATAATGAATGACACAATATTAGGTTTTTATTTATATAAAATTTTGATTTATTAACAGATCTTATGCGAACAACAAAACATGGTCTTCAGTAGCTCTATCATTCCTGCTAATACATTTCATAAATCTATTATTATTTTTAAATCATATATTTCTTAGATAAATTAGTAATTTTAATCGTTAAGGATTTCAGCTAAAAGGATTTAACTAAAATAAGGTACATCAAACGCTATTGATAGAATTCTAAAGAAATCAAATTCTTGATAGACAAAAAGTTGAAAAGAAATCAAATTTATTTTAAAGTTTAGATTGTTATTTTTAATTAAGTATTCTTCAAAATAAGATTTCCAAATTATGTACCTTCAATTTTATCATTTTTTAAATGAACATAAGTTTTCATTGAACATAAATTTTGTGTTGCATATGCATAATTTTTTTAAACTAAAAATGAAATAATTGGTACAGGAGAAATCCTACATCACACAAAATAAATAGGATGGAGATATGCAAAAAATGGTGATCAATTGCCTAATCAGAGTGTAGTCTCATGGCCAAAAATAATTTAGAATACAACAATGTGGAAATGTTGAAGCTTTAATATTTCAAGCAAATTAAATTCATAGGCATAAAGCCAAATCCTGCAATCGTTGTTAGCATCTGCACAGACTGAGTTGGAGTCTTGTAGCTCGGTATGCATATCTATCGAAGCATGAAAAAATGGAAAGGCCTTCGAAACTACAATTTTTGATGCGAAACTATAATGCGAAACATAGACTTGAAAGATGGTGAATGAGAACAAATGTGCTTTTGAGTTGAATTTATTGATTTGTAGTTCTAACACTGCTAGTTATTCCTAGGAGCTTGTAAACACTTCCTTGGCCATCTATGGAATCAAAGCCACAATTATTTGTCATAAAAAATATGTGTTCTATTGATGTGGGAGCCCATATAGGGCAAGTGGAATGATTACAATAATTTTGTAGACATAGATACAATGGCCACAATAATAAAAGCAAAATTGATTAAAATGCTTTTCTAGGTGAGTTGGTATCAGCCCAAAAGAACATGACAAGACAAACTAAGGTTGGAGAGGGAGTAACAGTTGCATGGGTAGGGAGGAAGGTATAAATATTAAACAAGCATAGAAACAAAATACAAACAAGTATACAAAGAAGACAAAACATAAGAGACATGATTTTATCATGGTTCGACAATATCCCTACATCCACACTTGAAGTAGGGAATCACTTATATTAATCCAATCCACATAATGATACAATCCAATACATGACTGCACACACTCATTTATATAAATCTCTTCGAATAGGAAGAGATGGGAGAAAATGAATGGTCATGTGACCATTGGGCTTCATATCCCAACAATCTCCCCCGTGAAGTCGAACCACCACAACCATGCACTACAACATCCCTACTTCCTATTCTGAATCTTACAGAGAAACAAGACCCTGAGAAGGTCTCAACTTTCCTAGACTTTATTCCTACACACTTTGAATGAGTCTTCTCTAGATCAAATCAGAGTAAAAAATATATTCTCCTACAAATTTTATAGGTGCATACTCACCCATAAATCCATGGTCACAACTACCGCTTTCTGCAGATTCAAAAAATATTTTTGTTTCATCCACATAAGGACCCACAACATCCATAAATCCAACAACCAACCTCTCTAGGCCTTTAAAAAATAAGGGCAACACATCCTCCATGAGTTTGTCATGCCTCCACACATCAGACCCGAAAGAATAGAAAAGATTAACCACCCCTTCATGAGCCGGTGTAGCCACGGCCAACAAATCCCCTATCATATGAAAAAATGCATTGCTCAAAATATTTATAATGGAAATTCTACTAGACTCGTTGGAAATCAAATCCAGTGCACGGGCAAGGAACAAAAATGGTACACTCTCTCCATCTTTCCAAAATGTATCCATAGATAAACAATAAGATACTTAAATTATTTTTGTATGAGCATACCTCTTCTCTAAACCCAATTATACTTCCTCTAGAGTAAGTTTATCCTCTACAAATACTTCCAGATTATAGTCTACTTGGCCATCGAAACAAGGAAACTCCTTAATAGTCAATCTATGAAAAACATCTATTGTAATTTCTTCACCAACCAATGTAATGTGATTATCCCCATGATTTACTAGTACTTCTACTACATCGTATGCCAACCTAAAATTATTGAATGCCTTGATTTGTTGTCCATTGTTGACCAAAGTGTCCATAATTTTTGACCTATGACTATCCCCAATTTGGATGATTTGTCTAAGCGCTTGTGGCTGTAGGTGTTCAATGCATATTTGTGTATGAACATCTAGGGCCAGTGTTTGGCATGACAAGTCTATAGATTGGGTGGAGGTAGCAGACATGTCATGTGGAGAGCATAAGTCATGGGAAAATATTCTTCCATCCATGTTGGTTACCAAGCCATCCACACTAGTGACCAAGCCTTTCAAGTGCATATCGTTGTTATGATATGTTGGCAGTTTTGAAGTAACTACAGATAATTGAGGACTTCTTTTAACGCTAGGACCATGATTAGCATGAGACCGATATGCAATGTCTTGGTGTGTGTAATATGAACCTCTAGTTTCTTTGGAAAATGATTCAACCTAAAAGTCTCGTTCACTAAAAAACTCATTGCTTTCAACCTTGGCAATGACTCTAATGTCTTCATCAACCTTGCCCATGTCTTCATTGGCTTTGCCTTGGGGAGAATATATGACGCACGACAGGTAAGGAGGATCCAATTAAGGACAGTCCAAACAAGAAGCCAAACACCATAATGTAGAATAACACAACAAGAAAATGTTTCCAAGTGAATTTTCATTAACATGCTCGGCTGTAAGGCCTTCTGAGTCAGGGCCAAATAGAATCAAAGTATTTATGCAATCTTCTAGTTGCTCTAGTTCTAAAACAATCAGCAACTGATGGAAACACTAAGGAAGATTTGAACTTGAGCTCACAAGCCTCCAAGCATGCAAACCACTAGCTCTACTATTACAACTATCATATAAATAATCTGATCTTCAAGATCTCAGAGGATCTAAATCTATTTGCTACTTCTACTAACTCCTCAAATCTACTGACTAAACAACTACCCAAACACTCTTTAATTATATTTCCTCAACGACAAGTCGACTGGAAGAAATAATTAACTCCTTAGCCAAGTCAGCTTCTATTACAAACAAATATTAAATGCAAAAATAGTCAGCTCTCAAATATCCTTACAAACATTTAATTCTCCATGTCGGTCTGTAGATCTACATAGGAGAATAAAAAAAAAGCTACCAACAATAAATGCACCAATTCAGCCAACCAAATATTCAAGAACTCCAGTCAGTAAACTAGAGGTCTAGAACTACCGAGCCCTTTAGAAACAACCGAGCACCAGTGAAACAACCAACCACGCCAAGCATCACTGAGCAATAGAGACATCACATGAGAAAGCACGTCGACTGAGCACCATGGGCATCACTGAGTACAAGTTCCATTGAGCGTAAGAGGTTTCATTGATTTCCTTCAGTGACCAAGCTTCCTTCCATAAGAGAGACCATCAGTTAATTGTACAACCGAGTAACACATAACCAAATCAACACACCACCATGTGGATTTCCAAGTACCCTAGAATGCCCCTGCATCAGACACCCTAGGTTTGAAAAGATGTTCTCATAGGTTGGAACAACATCTTCCGGGATTCAGCACATAAACCCCAAACTGGTTCTTCACATCCAAGCCCTTCAACTCTTCACCTTGCACACTCTTCCACTTATGTTTCCTCTGTCTATTCAAGAATTTCCTTGATAATACATAGGCTTGTTCTCCATACTAATCCATACTTCAGAATTCCTCAACTCATCTCGGCTACCAAAGCTCATGTTTCTTCTATCGAGTGTTGTATCCATTAAAGGCATCAGGGAAAGCTTCCCATTATTCTTCTCAATAGTAAAAAAATTATTGACACAATCATACATAGCTCTAAAATCATATTACCAAGGTCTATCGAGAAATATATGACAACTATTCATCTCCACAATATCACACAACACTAGATCCTTATACTGGCCAATCTGAAAATCAACAAAGCACTGGTCCCTCACTTCTAGAGCATGAACATCTTGTAACCAGCCAATCTTATAAGGATAAGGATGTCTCATTCTCTTCAAACTAAGTTTTTGAACCATATCCTCAGCAACAAGGTTATCAGTACTACCACTATCAACAATTACATCACAAAGTTTACCTCCAGACTTGCACCGAGTTCTGAACAAGTTACTCCTCTGACAAGGTTCCTCCTTTGCACTTAGCAATGTTCTCCGAACTAGAAAGTTCTTAGATTTAGGTTCATTCTAAATATTATCATTTACCACAATAGTGATTTGGTCACCAAACTTCTTTTGTGTACACTCAAAAGATCAGTGTCCTTCTTCACCACAATTATAACTATTATACACTGAATTTGCACCTCTGATCTCAAGCTCTCGTAGTCTTGATAATCTAGTATAACATGGGAATCATCTCAATGTTGTGGGACCTTTTGCTAACCGAGATGAGACCTCCAGATTCTAGGCTGGTTCCTCTTGGATAATCACTCTGATTTGCTCTTAATAGGAAAGTAAACTTTTGAGGGAAAGGGATAGAAGGAATGCATGAAAGGGAAATGACAGGAAGCAAATCTATCCTACTAGGTGATGCACCGAAACTAGGGCTTGGATCTTAGTATAGAGGGATGAAACCAATGAAGGAATCAGGTCTAATAAGTTACAACTCACTAGATAGGCTTGCATAAGTATTTCATAGGATGGTTTGAACAAAGGCTCAACCTGTGACCTGCAAACAAACATCCTTTTCTGCAACTAGGTGTAGGAATGAGGCAAGGCTGCTAGGGGCTGTAGTATACCCAAAAAACACCTAAATTAGATCAGACATAGGAAACACACAAAATTGCAAAAAGTAAGAGGAATCAGGAAACCTGAGATATCATTGAAAACATGCATAAACTTCAATCCAATAAGAGATAATGCAAACAAGGAAGCACAAGGATAGGAGAAATGTCACAGAATGCTTTGCAATATTTTTATTATCAATGGGAGATTACAAACTATGAGAAAACTAGAGGAAAGGAAAGTGTCTCAGATAGCTTTCTAGGAAAGAAACTTTCCTTTTACAAAATGTGAACTCTGAGCTTCAAAAGCTCCAAAAAAAAATTATATACATCTCTGCATGCAGGTAGGAATCAAACCTAATTAGGGTCATAAATATCTGCAATAGAATAATCAAAACCCTAAAGTAGTCATGTCTGATCATAAATGCTTTTTTGAAAATATCATGATAGATCAGATATATCTTCCTTTGCGTGTCCATTCCTGCACTGATCCTGCTTGCAGACAAGAAACCTCACCCTGACAACCTCTCTTAGGAATAAGAATTCAACCTACAATGGCCATCCAGATCTCTTTTAACATCTTCACAAACTTCCATCACCTTCAAAAATCAATTCCGAGCTACCCTGCCACTTTGCATACGGCCTGCAGACAAGCATTGCCAAAAAAGTTGCACCGCCTGAAATAGTACTGGTTACATGATCGCATGAGCTCAAAAGCCTTCATGTGATCATGTGACAACCCCTTTGAAATCTACCTCTGCCACCACGCGAGACACCTGGCCCCGCAAGATCCGCCACTTGTAGCTGCCGAAGTCAAAGTCTCTGCTGACCAAACACAAGGCTTGTCGCATGGTCGCATGCAACTAGGAAGCCACATGCGATCATGCGACCAGCATGAACCTACTATGCCAACCACCGAAGTCTAAACCCCATCGCAAATGCTAATGGCTTGTCACATGGTTGCATGGGATCGGAAGATCCCATGTGATCATGTGACCAACCGCAAGATGTTCCTTGATGACCGCTGGCGGCACCATCGAAACCGCTTGGAGTTGACTGCAAGAATAACCCTGGGTTCACCTTCCCCTTAGTCGCAAAGTCGCTTGATCTTTTCCTTAACCCTAGGTTCATCTAGCGACTACAAGAAAACTTTAACTACGCATTTGCTTAACCAACCCCTGGTTGGCCTTGACACTTGTCAATCTCTTATTTGTTCCAACCACTTCATCAACAACACCTCAGAAACCCCTAGCATCAAACCCACCTAACTCAGTAGATTCCCATTGGACAGTTGTCACATGATCACATGGGATTAGAAGATCCCATGAGATCATACGACCACCGTAGATCTTCGTCACACTTGTGCCAATGCAGAAACTTTAGGCCCCGCTGACCGCTTGTCGCATGATGTTAACTACCTGAACTGTGAACCATTTGTCACCACCGAAACCATTGACAATTTGTCGCATGGTCACATGGGCTTGGAAGAGCCTATGTGATCATGTGACCAACCGTAAGATTTTAGCCACTGACCGCCAGACATTCTTTTGACCGTTGATCCTTGCTGATACTGCATCAATGGTTCTCGTATGATCTCATGGGATCGAAAGATCCCATGCGATCATGCGACAGTCATTGGATCTTCACTACACTAGCACAACTTTGAGGAATTGGGACCCACCTGTCAGAGTTGTGCACTTAGGGTCGAAAACATAGAAGGCTTTCAAACTGGAGGTCAAAAACACAGAGTTTTCAACACTAAACACTTAAGAGAAATGTTGACACTGAAGAAGTGCGAAGCGCAGAAGGCCAAAAACAACTGGGGTTTTCACTTGAAGGTTGAAAACATCCTGGGCTTTTAGAGTGAAGGTCGAAAACACACATAGTGTTTTTGGGCCAAAAGGCAAAAAACACACTAGACTTCAGAGAGGAGGTTGAAAACACACTAGGTTTTCAACAATTGAGCATTTCTTTTGGAAAATAGGACTGTGGCCAAAAATGAATGACAGGGAATTTTTGGGTAACATTTTGGTGACCTCTGCGAGATGTCAGCCTGCTAGACATTTAGACCAATTGCCTTGACAATCCATTGGGCATAGGAGTCACTACAGAGCACAAAAACTTGGACAAAGACAAAATTGAACCAGCAAGACAAACTATGCACGGGCACTTATTGGAAAATAGGAAAAGACTAAACTAGAAAACTAGAAGAAAGCAGGAAACCTATCCTATCCTAAACTAACCAGTGCAGAGACCTGGTTAAACAAAACCATTCACTGGTTGGCTGAAGTAGCTACCCTTCCTCAATAAGACATTTTGCAGCAGGCACATGAGGATAGCTATGAAGATAAGAGGCATACAAAGATTTGGAAAATGAGGATGCACTGCCTCTGCAAAAACAAGATCAAGATCACTCACCTCAAGTAGATCATATGGAGGTGTCTCAGTGAACTCCTTCTGAGCCAAGTATCTGATGGGGCAGCCTCTTGAAAGTCTGAAGGTAGGACTTTCATTGCTGGTTTCTTCTTTATCTTTGTGGTTGCCCTCCATCATAGACAACCATGTCAAATCATCATCCATGGATAGGGGACTATCATCTTCCTCTTTTAAACTAGCCAAGAGCTCATTACAATCAGGCTCTATATACAAGCCATCTATGATGCTTCCCAAATAATCATCCCCAAGGCTCTGGTCATCTTATGCACACTGGGAAGTCTCCTCCTCAAAGATGAGATCAAGCTCATGAATCAGCATATCCTCAGGATCAATCTCTTCTAGCTGCTGCAACTTTACAGAGGTGGCTATGATCATAGCCTTATCATCTTGCTCAACAAAACCAAACAGCTCATCCAACAAGGATAAGGCATCCTTTTTTATAGCAACCTCCTATTGATGGTGAACCTTTTGTTCTGATTGACCCTCAGCCATAGGCAATGGCATGGTCTCTTCTTTATCATCAACAAAAAGAGGGAGCTCATCATACAGATTAGCCAAGAGCTCAGGCTGAGCATCAACCTCCACCTCCCCATCTTGCTACTCCATTTCACCACAGTCATCACTCTACACTGATACCTCAGATGCCCTCTCCTCCTCATCACATGAAAGCTCATTCACCATAGGTCCTTGCTCTGATACTAGACTAGTATCCTTGAAAAGACTTGGCATCTGACAACCAGGAGGCAGAGTCCATTGGGGTATCCATATTACTTCATCATCCTAAGAGACCAGAGGGGCCTCTTGGGATAAAATATTTTCTTGAACAGGCTGCTCTTGCAGAGTGGTGGGCTGAATCTCAAGCACAGGCTCTTGAAAGGAATTTTTTGCCTTGAAACTTGGGATGTGAAATTGAGGGGGAGAGAGGGGAGACAAATAAGGCATAGCTACTTTAAAGCTTGGAAATGAATGCTTAGCAGGCTCCTCATGTGTAGGCTCTTGAGACAGATGAGCCCTCCAGCTTGGAATTTTAGGCCTAGGAGCCTCTTGTTGAGCAATCAGTGATCTTAACCTTGTTGTCTCCATGTTAGCTTGGCGTCTAATCTCTTCTTGAAACTTTCTTGCTTGCTACTCATCAACAAGAACCTCTATCATTTGGTAAGGAGCTGCCCCTTGCTCATAGCTTTGGGCCTCCATGTCCTGGTAGGGAGCTGAATCTTCATAATAACTTTGAGCCTCCTACTCTCTCTGCTCCCTGAGCTTAGACACTTGCTTAACTAAATCAAGCAACAAACTCTTTGCCTCCTGCATCTCCTTGAAGTCTGAGCTTAGAGTCTGTATCTGTTGCTAAATAAACTGAGAAGGGGAGGGTGGGTGGTAAGCATGATGGGGAAGCTAACTTTGCATTTGTTGTTGTGCCTCTTGTGCCCATGATCCATCTTGCCTGAGAGCCCATTCATAACTTTGCACAAGGGCAAACTCATTTGGGGCATATTGGATATATTGATACCCTTGAGAAGTATAATAGCTTGGGGTAAAAAGAGGCTTTGGGTGGCTTTGGTAAGGCTGAAAACTAGCCGGTTGAGTATTATTCTCACAATAGGATGGTGAGTAACCTGACTATCCATAGTAACTTGACATGTCTACTCATGCAATTAGCTGGAATTTGAAAATGAAAGCTTGAAACATACCAGCATTTGATCTTTAAAACCAGTAGACCTTCTAGGGTTGCCAGATATGCAGCAAAATGACCTCTTCTAGGTCTGTAATATGTTATCAGCATATCAGAGATAGCATACCTTAAACATGAATCTGAACTTCAGTCCCACCAGGCATGCCAGAAATGTTATACACTGAATTTGCACCTCTGATCTCAAGCTCTCATAGTCTTGATAATCTAGTATAACATGGGAATCATCTCAAGGTTGTGGGACCTTTTGCTAACCGAGATGAGACCTCCAGATTCTAGGCTGGTTCCTCTTGGATAATCACTCTGATTTTCTCTTAACAGGAAAGTAAACTTTTGAGGGAAAGGGATAGAAGGAATGCATGAAAGGGAAATGACAAGAAGCAAATCTATCCTACCAGGTGATGTACTGAAACTGGGGTTTGGATCTCAGTATAGAGGGATGAAGCCAATGAAGGAATCAGGTCTAATAAGTTACAACTCACTAGATAGGCTTGCATAAGTATTTCATAGGAGGGTTTGAACAAAGGCTCAACGTATGACCTGCAAACAAACATCATTTTCTGCAACTAGGTGTAGGAATGAGACAAGACTGCTAGGGGCTGTAGTATACCCACAAAACACCTAAATCAGATCAGACACAGGAAACACACAAAATTGTAGAAAGCAAGAGAAATTAGGAAACCTGAGATATCATTGAAAACATGCATAAACTTCAATCCAATAAGAGATAATGCAAATAGGGAAACACAAGGACAAGAGAAATGTCATAGAATGCTTTGCAATATTTGTATTATCAATGGGAGATTACAAACTATGAGAAAACCAGAGGATAGGAAAGTGTCTCAGATAGCTTTCTAGGAAAGAAACTTTCCTTTTACAAAATGTGAACTCTGAGCTTCAAAAGCTCCAAAAAAAAAATTATATACATCTTTGCACGCAGGTAGGAATCAAACCTAATTAGGGCCATAAATATCTACAATAGAATAATCAAAACCCTAAACTACTCATGTCTGATCATAAATGCTTTTCTGAAAATATCATGACAGATCAGATATATCTTCCTTTGCATGTCCATTCCTGCACTGATCCTGCTTGTAGACAAAAAACCTCACCCTGACAACCTCTCTCAGGAATAAGAATTCAACCTACAATGGCCACCCAGATCTCTTTTAACATCTTCACAAACTTCCATCACCTTCAGAAATCAATTCTGAGCTACCTCGCCACTTCGCATACGGTCTGCAGACAAGCATTGACAAAAAATTTGCACAGCCTGAAGTAGTACTGGTCACATGATCACATGAGCTCAAAAGCCTTCATGTGATCATGTCACAACCCCTTTGAAATCTGCCTCTATTTCCGCATGAGACACCTGGCCCCACAAGATCTGCCACCTGTAGCTATCGAAGTCAAAGTCTCTATTGACTGAACATGAGGCTTGTCGCATGGTCGCATGCGGCTAGGAAGCCACATGTGATCATGTGACCGGCATGAAACTACTATGCCAACCACCAAAGTCTGAACCCCATCGCAACTACTAATGGCTTGTCGCATGGTCGCATGGGATTAGAAGATCCCATGTGATCATGCGACCAACCGCAAGATGTTCCCTGATGACCACTGGCGGCACCACTAAAACCGCTTGGAGCTGACTACAAGAATAACCCTAGGTTCACCTTCCCCTTAGTCATAGAGTAGCTTGATCTTTTCCTTCATGTCGGGTTCATCTAGAAACTATGAGAAAACTTTAACTGCGCATCCGCTTAACCAACCCCGGGCCCACCTTGACACTTGTCAATCTCTTATTTGTTCTGACCGCTTCGTCAGCAACACCTTGGCAACCCCTAGCATCGGACCCACCTAACTCAGTAGATTCCCATCAGATGGTTGTCGCATGATCACATGGGATCGGAAGATCCCATGAGATCATATGACCACCGTAGATCTTCGTCGCACTTGCGCCAATGTAGAAACTTCAGGCCCCACTAATAGCTTGTCGCATGATGTTAACTGCCTGAACCGTTAACCATTTGTCACCACTGAAATTGTTGATGGTTTTTTGCATGGTCGCATGGGCTCAGAAGAGCCTATGTGATCATGTGACCAACCGTAAGATTTTAGCCACTAACCGCTAGACGTTCTTTTGACCACTGATCCTTGCTGATACTACATCAATGGTTATCATATGATCTCATGCGATCAGAAGATCCCATGAGATCATGTGACAGTCATCAGATCTTCACTACACTGGCATGGATTTGAGGAATTGGGACCCACCTGTCGGAGTTGCGCACTTAGGGTTGAAAACATAGAAGGCTTTTAAATCAGAGGTCAAAAACACAGAGAGTTTTCAACACTGAACACTTAAGAGAAATGCTGACGCTGAAGAAGTGCGAAGTGCAGAAGGCCAAAAACAACCAAGGTTTTTGCTTGAAGGTTGAAAACATCCTGGGATTTTAGAGTGAAGGTCGAAAACACATAGAGTGTTCTCGGGCCAAAAGGTAGAAAACACACTGGACTTTAGAGATGAGGTCGAAAACACACTGGGTTTTCGACACTTGAGCATTTCTTTTGGAAAATAGGACCGTGGCCAAAAATGAATGACAGGGAATTTTTGGGTAACAATAACAAACTATACCCTTAAAGATAACCCTACCTGTCTTCTTTTTCAATTCCACAAGTTTTGGTTCATGTTCAATAGTCGATTTATCTTTCACCGAGTGATCAATCTTTTTCTTCCCTCGGGGATTACTATGTTGTCTCCTTTTCAATTTATCTTCTGCCTTTAGATCATACCAATAAGCATCTTGAACTGAATCAATCTTCAGCATACCAAGCTCATTCTAAATATTAAATCTTAAACCATTCACATACTGAGCTACTTTTTCTTTACCAAGTTCTTTGTGTCTAGACCGAATAGTCAATTGATAGAACTCCTCGGTATACTCCTCCATAGTCAAATATTTTTGCTTCAGATTCTACAACTTCTTAAACAAGTCAAGCTCATAGTTTGTAGGTATAAACTTAGCTTTCAATTTAGTCACCATCAACCTCCACCCATTGATCTTCATTTCACCTTCATCTTCTCTATCTTTTTGTAATTCTTTCCATGAAAGAGAAACATGTCCTCTCAACTTAGTCTGTGGCAATCTTACTCTAAGAGGATCTTCAATTTCTTCAAGCTCAAAGAAGTCTTCTAATTCACCAATCCAATCAATCAAGTCCTCAGGTCTCAAAGAACCAGAGAAAGTAGAAACTTCCATTTAATAACTAGTACTTAACCAAGCTCCAGATCTATGCAACCGACCAGTTTTGTCTTCACCGAATCTATCTCTCTAGTTATCTCCACTAGATCCAGCAACTTCAAAGCCTTTAGTAGCTTCCTCATAACCATCATCACTACCAAGATTCCTTAGCATACCAGCAGTAGCTCTCATGACCTTAGTGATCATGTCATTCTTTATCAATTCCATCTTAGATCTGAAATCAACTTTAACTTTCTCTATAATCTTCGATTCCACAGAATCATAGAGATCTACAATCACTCTAGGGTCCAATCTTCTTGGAGGCATCCTTCAAGATTTTTGAAAACCTAAAGCAATAAATCACCAACCAAGGTCCTGGTGTAAATAGCCTCAACTCGGAGATCGGTTTACACACTCAAGATCTTCAAGCTTTGATACCACCTGACACAGGACAGGTAAGGAGGGTCGAATTAAGGATAGTCCAAACAAGAAGCCAAATACCAAAATATGGAAAAACATAATAAGACAATGTTTTCAACTAAATTTTCATTAACATGGCTGGCTATAAGGCCTTCTGGGTTAGGGCAAAATACAATCAAAGTATTTATGCAATCTTCTAGCTAGTCCAGTTTTGAAATAATCAACAATTGATGGAAATACTAAGGTACATCTGAACTTGAGCTCGCAAGCCTCCAAGAAATCTCCTTGTCTCCAATAATGAAAACCAGTATCTCTTCTATTACAACTATGAGATAAATAATTTGATCTTCAAGATATCACAGGATCCAAATCTATCTGCTACTTCTACTAACTTCTCAAATCTACTGACTAAACAACTACCCAAACACTCTTTAAATATATTTCCTCAACCAAAAGTTGGCTGGAAGAAATAATTAAATCCTAAGACAAGTCATCTTCTATTAAAAACAAATATTAAATGCAACAATAGTCGTCTCTCAAATAGCCTTACAAATATTTAATTCTCCATGTCAACCTCTAGACCTACATAGGAGAATACAAAAAAAGTGACCAATAATAAATGCACCAAGCTGGCCAGCCAAATCTTCAAGAACTCTAGTTGGTAAACTGGAACTACCCAGCACCAGAGAAACAACTGAGCACCAGTGAAACAACTAACCACGCCAAGCATCACCGAGAAACACATGCATCACTTAGAAAACATGTCAACCGAGCACCACAGGCATCACCAAGTACAAGTTCCACTGAGCGCAATAGGTTTGACTGAGTTCCTTCAGCAACCAAACTTCCTTCCATAACCGAGACCGTCAGTTAAAGATGCAATCGAGTAACACAGAACCAAATCAACACACCACCATACAGATTGTCGAGTACCCTAGAATTCCCCTGCATTAATATAGTTTTCCAATTCTCCATCCATGTCACCCTCCACTTCTACAGGAATATCGCATGCATCTATAAGAGACTCTGCTCCTACTTGTCCCATGATCTTATTCCTAAATTCAAAATTGGGAAGTGGCCTTACTGTCTGTTGTCACAAATTTATTGGTAGATGAAACATATTTCTAGATTTTCCCTTATGTTGCTTCATATTGAAAAATATGGCACCAATATTCTTTGGGAAACCCTTATCTTTTTCACAGTATGCCAAAACTCTCTTTTGAAAAACAACCTCATACTTATTATCCCCAATCAAACCATTTTTTTTAGCAAAGTTTTCAGTTTCTGGATCCCTGACGACTTTCTCCTCATTACCTTCTTCTCTAGCAAACTTCTCATCTGCCCTTTCATGTTCTTCTACCAAGAACTTTGCATGCTCTGCTGAGTAATTTAGCTACAACATTCTAAGAACACTGCAAGCAAAATTATTTGGATCATCAAGGTTGAAACCATAAATAAGAGAAGCCATTTCATAATAGCCCAACATCGGAGCCTCTATAGACTTTCTAGTCTTTTCTACCCTTTTCCTCTTCCACAATAATTCCATGATTACTTGCTTATGTTGTGCATCACCCATGCAATCAAGAATTGCATTAAGCTAAGATTTCAGAGCTTTTAAATATCCTGGTTCAGCTTCAAGCTTATTTTCCCACCTATCCCACTAGTCCACATGGTAGATTCTTTTTCTTTTTTCAGGCACAACCTCAATCTCTACTGAGCCCAAATTTTCAAGAAACTTGTTGATGATAAAATCAACTTCACCTTCTTCCATCTCTTCTCTAGCCTCACCTTGGATCTGATACTAATTGCAAATATTAAACAAGCAGAGAAACAAAATACAAACAAGATACAAAGAAGAAAAAACACAAGAGACACAATTTTATTGTGGTTCGACAATATGCCTACGTCCACACTTGAAGCAGGGAATCACTTATATATTAATTCAATCAATGGAATGATACAATCCAATACATGACTACAAATAGTCATTTATAGAAAGATCTTCAAATATGAAGAGATCGGAGAAAATGACCGATCATGTGACTACAGGGCTTCAGAATGAGCCTATAAAAGAAGGTACAATAGATGCAAGATGATGAGGGCATATAGTGAGAAGAATAGAAATGCAAGGACAACGTGAATGAAGGAGAGCCAAGCCTAATAAAAGAAAGGTTTCTTTGTGACTGCAACTTGAGTGTATGGGCATCGAATGACTTGAAACTATGTAGAGGAAGGCAAGAAAGAGTGACAACATGGCCATTGAAGGGCCATTTTGTAAATATGTTTTAGGAACCTGTGAGTTTGTTGGGTGTGAATGCCTATTAAGTTTTGAGTTCTTTTGTAATCATTTGAGTGAAATCTTTATCTTGTATGTAGAATTGAATTTATAAGCAAAAAACTATTTGCATATGTTTTTTTGTTTATTATTATTTTTAAAATAAAGTGTTGTGGGTTAAGAGGTGTCGTTTACCTTATATTAATAGATTCTATAAAATATTAGTGTATTTAATATTGATGTCTTTGTTTCAACATAAGAATAAGTTAATTTAGATATATTAAAAAAAAGATTATGCAACTTGAAATGAATGTATGTACAAATTATAGTCAATCTAAATGTGAAATGTAAGTAAGTGTATAATAATAGTAACAGACATGTCTATTTATAAAAAATAAAAAAAATAATTATGAAAATCTATCTATATACTAGATATCAATTTTAATAATATATATTTAAGAGTTTATAATTTTTTTGTTTTATAAAAAAATTCTTATGTGATATAAATAAATTTACATTTCTCAAATTAGTGCAATATATCAACAAATTTTTTAATTGTAATCCATGTCATGTAGATAACAATATAAAGTTTGAGCTGATGATGGAGCAGGTGAGCAGGAAAGAAAGTGAGGGGAATTTCAAATGGAGTTGCAGAAGGGGAAGCTAAGGGAGGTGAGGATGATGGTGATAGAGCTTTTATAGTGGTCTATTCATTTTTAGATGCAGGATTCTACATTATTTCTTTTTGTGATGTATTGGATCCATTTCATTAGAGAATGTATCTCATTCTGGAGGTTTGTTTGGCTGTATTTCCTAGGTTTCTTGCTATGGATAGTTCATGTCCTTGTATGGTGGTCTACTATATTTATGTTCTAGGAAGGTCCATGCTTTTTGTCTACTTTCCTTTTTGGAAGACTATGTCACCTTTATGTGTGGTTTCATGGGGGTTTTGGATGGTGATAGATGCCCCAACTATTCCTAACGGGTGTCTACATTTGGATGTTTTATGGATGCATTAGGTTAATACCTATTTTAGTAGTCTTGTGGTATAGTTTTTGCATGATTCATTCCGTGATGGAAGGATGGAATCTCCTACCAAGGTGTTTGTGAGTTAAAGTGGAGGCTACAACTCTGTTCTCTAGCCAAGTTTTGAGGAAAGTTTAAATCTTTTTCTATGGAAATCGAGCATGGATGAAGGAGCTTCATCTTTATCCTTGCAAACCCATTGAGGCCCTCTTTGGGTGGCTTCTCTTGCAGAAAAGGTATTATATGTTCACTTGGTGTCGAGAGTTCCTATTTCACCTATTTTGAGATAGCATGCTTGCATTGATTTGGTAAGACTGTTCCAGCTAATTGTGGGTATGTGGTTTGGTGTTTCTTTCAATGTGAGGGTGTTGGCTACCTTTGGTACCTCATATGAGTGAGGCCTCTTCACTGCATTTTTGTTTATCTATAGAGGTATATGCTTGGATTTTTTGTGTCCCAAATACTACTTCCTTGGGGGTTCTTCCCTTTTCTCTAGCACTATAGGATGGTTATTTTATTTATTATATTGGGGCTTTTCTTATTTTGTCCCTATTTTTTTGTACCTAGAGATGTTGTTGAGAAGTCATTGTATCCTACTTGGAGCTACCTTATTGTGTTGTGCATGGAGGTACTACTGAGTATATGTTGGATCCTACTCATTTGTGACTCTACCTCTAGTATTTTTCAAGGAGCTATCTTATTCTAGGTGATTATTTTTCTAGCTCCTATTTGTTGGTAAAATGTAAACACAGGTGTGGTAGACTATTTTGGTGGCATATTCCCTATGATATCTTTTCCTATGTTGATTTAAATTGATCGTATTATGATGCTATAGCTCTTGGTGGGGATTGGAAATATTTGTTGGTCTTCAACATTGCGCCTTGTTATGAAGCAAAAATGGTGCATATCCTACTTCCTAATCTAAAGTTTTTTTCCTCTTCAAGCTAGGTTGTGCTGGAAGTTGTTGAAACCAGTTGTGGTGGAGTTTGTTTACACTTTTGTGGTTATTTTTGTTTTTATTTTTGAACTATCCATTTTAGTGGGTAAGACTTAGTCCTTGTATTTTCTAGAGGCCAATAGCTTGCTGATAGTTTTCAAGGACATGTACTAGTCAATGGCTATTTTTTTGTTGAAGTTTGAAGATGATTTTTAGGTTGTTTTCATCTATGATGAGGTGGGGTATGTTCTATTAGCCATGGTGAGGGTTTGGCACATTTAGTTTTTTTCTTATTCAATCACTATTTATATGGAGGTGCAAGCATTTCCTATGAAGGTGATGTATTTCTTCGTAAAGGAGGATGTTTGTAACTTTTTGCAGTATTCTCATTTCTATGGTTGCATAGAAAAGGGATGGATTTGTGGTAGTCTCTCCATTTTGATGGACTCTTTCTTTTCTTCTCCAATTGAGGTGGAAAAGAGTATTGCATTTGGGGGATGGACTGTTTGGTGGGATGTTGCTATTTTTTTACTTTGGAATAATTTTTGATATGACATTATTGCCCTATGTGAAGGCTTGGGGAGCCTTTCAAAATCCATCTTCTAGTCCAACCCATCTGATGTATTGTTAAAGGCCTTTTTTGGCCTATGTACTATATATGACAAATTATGGCTTTTGTTCTCTAAGAAGCCTATTTAGAGAAGGATAATTTTTTGACTAATAGTATACCCTTTGTGACCTTGACATGTATTAGCCGACACCTTTTTTAAGGTGTTGTGAATATCTTGATATCCTCTGGGTTGTAGTTGTGTAAGGGACATCCCCCTTGTATAGCTACTAATTTTAATCAAATATAATATATCAACAAAATCATTACCCATAGAGAATACAAATTTTTAAGGTGGTTAGTTTGGAAGGAGAAACACTCAAGGTGTATTCAAAAAAATTTGGTGTCTAATCACGTAGTGATATTACCACAAGCTCTTCATATATTATCATTTTACTATAAAAAATTATAATTTTTACATTCACAAGAGACCTATATTTCATAAATCTAACTAAACTCTTTCAAATCCCCTTTTAACTTGTTCAAAAGTAAATTATACAATAGTCCAAATATATGATTATATTTTTTTAAAAATATTTTCATTAATCAATGGCATCCTTACTCATGTACAAGAGAATCCAAAAACCAAGGATTCCACATTAAGAAAGATCAATCAAGGAGGTAAATTTTAGTCAAAAAAGTTTTACTAAAGTGAGGTCCAAGTGCAAAAATTCTTGATTTATACCTCTTTATTGTAGCAAAGATGGTAATGAAAATCTTGAAAGGTTCTTATTATAAGATACGTGTCTAGTTTATTTTCCTTGTAAAGGATGATAGAATCCACTCTTTGAAATGACCCTTTCATTTCAAGATTGAAACTTTCCTTGAGTTTTATTTTGGCACCTCTTAATAAGGAGACGACTCTCATTATTCCTTTGTAATTCCCACATCACTATTATGGCCTAAAAATTCTCAACTAGTATTGGGAATATTATTAAAATCTTTATGCATGTGGCCAACTAATTAAAAATGAATAATACTTTAAAAAGAGACTATTCTTATTATTGCAATTAAATATTTAGTAAAACTACATTCACTATAATTTAAAAAATAAATAATCTATTTAAAATTAATATCACATGTTTGAATCATGTGGAATAATTTATTTTCAAATTGTAAATCGGTACACATAAAACCTAATTATATTTGGAAATATAACTTTATGATTATCTGAATTGAGTGTACTTTATTCCTTTGTAATAATTTTATCTTCAAGACTACTGAAATCCCTCTCCCCAATGTGAAGAGATATCACAGTGGTTCTTTCTTGTCATACTGTTGAAAAACTAAAGGAGTATTTAATCATTATCAAAAAATAATTTCAATAACCTATATGAACTATCAATCAAGAATGTTAGAAGTGTTAGGGTAATAAGGCCTAAAAAATAGAACATGGAACAAGTTATGAATTTGAGATAGAATTGGAGGTTTAAAATTTCATAGGTGGGTGAACCCACAATAGTGGGTTACACTTTTTTTCCTGAACGGACACTGAACTCTGCATTTAAAAAAAAAATTTCAAGTTCATATGCATATTATCATTGAATCGTTTGAAATTAGAGGATGAAGTAAATTATAGTCTTTTAGGGATTTTCTGTCTATACATATACATATATGTATATATATATGTATGTACATATATGTACATATATATATATATATGTACATATATATATATATATATATATATATATGTACATATACATATATATATATGTACATATATATATATGTACATATATATATATATATATATGTACATATATATATATATATATAT
Organism: Chamaecyparis obtusa; assembly: GCA_027943335.1. Classification (NCBI taxonomy): domain Eukaryota; kingdom Viridiplantae; phylum Streptophyta; class Pinopsida; order Cupressales; family Cupressaceae; genus Chamaecyparis; species Chamaecyparis obtusa. Next base: position 290,790 of record BSBK01007765.1, on the reverse strand, counting down.
ATATATATGTACATATATATATATATATATATGTACATATATATATATATATATATGTACATATATATATATATATATATATGTACATATATATATATATATATATGTACATATATATATATATACATATGTACATATATATATATATACATATGTACATATATATATATATATATATATATATGTACATATATATATATATATATGTACATATATATATATATATATATATATATATATATATATATATGTATATATGTATATATGTACATATATATATATATATATATTGTGTGTGTGTGTGTGTGTACATATATATATGTATATATATATGTGTGTGTGTGTGTATATATATATATATGTACACACATATGTATATATATATATGTATATGTATATATATATGTATATGTATATATATATGTATATGTATATATATATGTATATGTATATATATATATATGTATGTATATATATATATATATATATATATATATATATATATCTATACATGTATGTACATATATATGTGTATATATATGTACATACATATATATACACACACACACACACACACACACACACACACATATATATATATGTATATGTATATATATATATGTACATACATATATATAGATATGTATGTACATATATATATACATATACATATATATATATATATATATATACATATGTGTGTACATATATATATATACACACACACACACACACATATATATATACATATATATATGTACACACACACACACACACACACATATATACATACATACATACATATATATATATATATATATATATATATATATATATATATATATATATATATATATATATATATATGGGTAAGTGCACAAAGATGGGGGACCAAAAAGGGGGGTATAAGATGCCACTTTTTTCTTAAAATCAGTAAACTCTGAACTTCAACAAGAAATTGAAGATAGTTAGACTCAAAATTTTAAGATGTGACAAAAATCAGAGTTGTAACACTCTGAATCTAGTTCCTAAACTACTAACATATTTTGAAAATGGTGCAAATTAAGGCCTCAAAAAGGGGGAGCACAAAAAGTGGTCCTATTTTTTGTCCAAAAACATAACATAGCATCTGGTGTGCTCCCCCTAAAATGTTAACTTTTTTTTTGAATTTTTTTAATCTCTCTGGTGAGAAGTTAGCTAACACCATGTAGTTTATCCCGAATTTTTTTGGTAATTTTTTTATGAATGTATAATTTTTGATGAATTTACGAAGTGCACACATCCTGAAAACATGAAATTACTGTGTGCTCCCCCTAGAAATCATTTAAAACTAATCAAAAATTAAATTTTCTTTTTTTTAAAGTGTGTAGAATGGAGTCTAGTTTCTAAAAATGTAACTTGTTGCAAAATTTTATGAATGAGACAAAATCTATGCCCAAAATACTACATGTTGGTTTTTTACAAAAAATGGACATACACACAAAAGAAATTAGAGTTGAAAAACTTAACATAATTAGAATTCAAAATAAATTATATGCTTAGATAGCTAACAGAGAGATCTGCAATATCATGTCATTTGATTTTTACATTCTTGAGCCACGAGTAAACCTGACGAGGAGCACACAAAAAAAGATGTCATTTTTTTGTATGTCTACTAGAAAACACATCTCAGGCCTATTTCAATCATCCAAGCCTTTGGGTTGGATCTCCAAGGCAAAGCCAAGCCTTAGGATTGGTAAATTCAAATGCTTTATAAAGGGTGCACACCCTATAGGGCATGTGCACTATTTAAATCTATGACTTACATAGCACAAACCCTTTGGAAATTCTTTTGCCAGCTTCAGTTTGACCTTAGAAAACCATGATGGATTGTTGGAGGTAACCCTATTGAAGGCTTGTTGAATCCTAAAATTTGGCTAAGTCTGGAATTTTTTGAATCTAGAATCTGCAGCTTAACTCCTATGAAGATGGAACCTATCCCAAACATCCTGGAAGAATTATATTTTATAATTTATACAGATATAACTTAAAGTATAAGAAATTAAATAAATCAAACTTATACTTAAATGTTATATTTGTATAAATTACTCTCTCTCTCTCTCTCTCTATATATATATATATATATATGTCTTAATAAGTTTCATTTATTTAATTTCTTATACTTTAAGTGATATTTGTATAAATTATAAAATCTAATGCTTCCAGGATGTTTGGGATAGGTTCCAACTCCATAGGAGTTAAGCTACAGATTCTAGATTCAAAAAATTCCAGACTTAGCCAAATTTCAGGATTCAATAAGCCTTCAGTAGGATTACCTCCAACAATCCATCATGGATTTCTAAGGTCAAACTGAAGTTGGCAAAAGGATTCCCAAAGGGTTTTAACTCATTTTATCACAAATCACTTGGTTTTGACCCCATTTCTACAATAAACTTATCTTAGCTCTCACCCAAATCTCTCTCTCTCTCTCTCTCTCTCTCTCTCTCTCTCTCTCTCTCTCTCCTCTCTCTCTCTCTCTCTCTCTTTATCTATCTATCTATCTATCTCTCTCTCTCTCTATCTCCCTCCCTTATCTCTCACTCTCTCTCTCCATCCCCTCTCTCTCTCTCTCTCATCACCCTCTCTCTCCACCTTATCTACTCTCTCTCTCTCTCTCTCTCTCTCTCTCTCACCACACACACATCACCCTCTCCCTCCCCTTATCTACCCTCTTTCTCCCCCTTATCTACTCTCTCTCTCTCTCACACACACACACACACACACACATCACCCTCTCCCTCCCCTTATCTACCCTCTTTCTCCCCCTTATCTACTCTCTCTCTCTCTCTCTCTCTCTCTCTCTCACACACACACACACACATCACCCTCTCCCTCCCCTTATCTACCCTCTTTCTCCCCCTTATCTACTCTCTCTCTCTCTCTCTCTCCTCTCTCTCTCTCTTCTCTTCTCTCTCTATCTCTCTCTCTCTCTCTCACTCACAACACACACACACATACATCACCCTCTCCCTCCCCATATCTACCCTCTTTCTCCCCCTTATCTACTCTCTCTCTCCCACTTACACTTACACACACACACATAACCCTCTCTCTCTCTCATAACCCTCTCTCCCCCCTTATCTAATCTATCTCTCTTTCATTACCCTCCCTCTCTCTCTCTCTATCCCTCTCCCTTATGTAGAGAGAGAGAGAGGGAGGGTAATGAATGAGAGAGAGTAGATAAGGGAGAGAGAGAGAGAGAGAGAGAGAGAGAGAGAGAGAGAGAGGTAATGATAGAGAGAGAGTAGATAAGGGAGGGAGAGAGAGAGAGAGAGGGGGGGTAATGAAAGAGAGAGAGTATATAAGGGGGAGAGAGGGTGATGTGAGAAGAGAGAGAGAGAGAGAGAGAGAGAGAGAGAGAGAGAGAGATTTGGGTGAGAGCTAAGCTAAGTCTACCATAGAGATGGGGTTGAAACCAAGTGATTTGTGATAAAATGAGTTAAAACCCTTTGGGAATCCTTTTTCTATCTTTAGTTTGACCTTAGAAATCCATGATGGATTGTGGGAGGTAACCCTCCTGAAGGCTTGCTGAATCCTAAAATTTGGCTAAGTCTAAAATTTTTTGAATCTAGAATCTGCATCTTAACTCCTATGAAGCTGGAACCTATCCCAAACATCCTGGAAGTATTATATTTTATAATTTATACAAATATAACTTAAAGTATAAGAAATTAAATAAATCAAACTTATACTTAAATGTTATATTTGTATAAATTACCCCTCTCTCTCTCTCTCTCTTATCACCCCCTCTCTATCCCTTATCTCTCTCTATTTCTAGTTTTTCATAGCGCACACGTGCTATGTAAGAATATGGATTCCACTTTTGTGGCTTTGCATAGGGCGCATGGTGGTGGAAATTTTTGGGTTTTACAAAGCGTGTGCACCCTATTTGGCACATGCGCTTTGTTTTGGATTTCCAAAGCCTAAGGCTTGGGCAACCCAAGCCATAGGGTGTGCATGCTATAGCATGCACGCCCTTTAGTGCATACACACTATGCGTGATTTGGGACCAAAAAGAAAAGTGGCATCCTTTTGGTCCCCCATCATTTTCAGAGTAACATTATTTTCATAGAGCATAACTTTTTTATTAAAATAGATATAAATTTGATTCTTTTGAATCTAGTTTCATAACATCCATACAAAGGGCATGTAATTGGTTTGATGACATTATCACTATTATTTCATATTTTATTAAAGTTTGAAGTTGACTAAACCATAATTTTGACATACCTTAACTACATAGTTTATAACTTGTTGTGTATTGATATAATTTCAAAAAAAAAAAATTGATAGAAAGTAGACTTGAAGATGGAGGGCACTATTATTTTTCAATTATTTTCCCTTTTTTACTATTTTTCATTGAATGTCAAACTCAGAGGTTTATATTTGATAAAAAACCTACATTTGATTAACGTCAAAAACCATATACATAATAAATAAAAAAATAGTCAAATATATAATCGTTAGTAAGATCATTCTGAGTACTTGTGCTATTCAAAAGGATGTCTTCTTATTCTTCCATTTGATCCATGCACTTGAGCCCCAAAGCCATGAAATTCTCAAAATTTCTTCATATTTTGCAAACAGGGTCTAAACTAGGTACTTTCGATTGAAACTTTTGAGTTTCGATCGAAAGTACTTTAAGATTTGATGCTAATTTTAGTCATTAGTAACTTACTTTTGATAAGTTACTTTCAATCAAAAGTCAAAGTTAACTTTTGATAGAAACGTAGGTCGGCCTATTTGGTGTCATTTCGGGTTAATAACGATTACATATAAATAAGAAGGAAGACATTTTGGTGGAAGAATTTTGCAACTTGTGATGGGAAATAAAAAGAGAAGGCTAAACAAGAGTACACGACATTATTTAGAAGAGGTTGAACAAGGACTATGTGAAGAAGCATGAGAAAGATATTATCATAGGAAACAAGGTATATCTCTGTCTCTCTCTGGATATTTTAAGTTGATGGTCAGAACTTGTCTTAATGAATCATGTAAACATGATATTGCAATACCAAATTAGACCTAATTAGACCTAATTAGACCTAATAAGAGTAATTATTACCAATTAGGACCTATTAGGACCAATTAGAGGTCTAACTAGACCTAACTAGAACTATTACGACCTATTAGGACCAAGTAGACCTAGCTAAACCTATTTGGACCAATTAGACCTATTAGGACCTATTAGCTTGACCAATTAGTTGTATTAGGACCTATTAGGACCAAATAGACCTAGCTAAACCTAGCTAAACCTATTAGGACCTATTAGGACCAACTAATCCACCTATTAGGGCCAATTAGGACCAATTAGGAGCAACTAGGACCTATGTAGACCTATTAGGACCAATTAGGACCAATTAGAGGTCTAACTAGAGACCAATTAAACCTAACTAGACCCATTAGGACCTATTAGGACCAATTAGACCTAACTAGACCTAACTAGGACCTATAGGACCAACATGACTTATTTGGTCCACCAATTAGACCTAACTAGACCTGTTAGAATCTATTAGGAACAATTAGGACAAATTAGACCTAACTAGGAGGTCTATTAGGACCAATTAGACCCAATAGGACCAATTAGAAGTCTAAATAGACCAATTAGACCTAACTCTAGACCTATTAGGTCATATTAGACCAATTAGGACCAATTAGGACCAATTAGACCTAACTAGGACCTATTAGGATCTATTTGACCAATTAGGACCAATTAGATGACCAATTAGGACCTATTACGACCAATTAGACCTAATTAGACTTAATTAGACCCAATTAGGACCTGTTTATACCTATTAGGACCCAATTAGACCCATTAGGACCTCTTTATACCTGTTAGGACCTATTTATACCTATTAGGAGCTAATTAGACTTAATTAGACCAATTAGGACCTAATTACATTTAATTAGACCTATTAGGATCTAATTGGACCTATTAGGACCAATTAGGATCCAATTAGACCCATTAGGACCCAATTAGACTCAATTAGACCTATTAGGACCTATTTAGACTTAATATGATCCTATTAGCACCTATTAGGACCTATTTAGACTTAATATGAACCTGGTTAGACCAATTAGACATAATATGAACCTATTAGGACCCAATTAGACCCATTAGGACCTCTTTATACCTATTAGGACCTATTTATACCTATTAGGAACTAAATAGACTTAATTAGACTTAATTAGATCAATTAGGATCCAATTAGACTTAATTAGACTAATTAGGACCTAATTAGACTTAATTAGACCAATTATGACCTAATTATACTTAATTCTAGACCAATTAGGACCTATTAGGACCAAATTCGACCTATTAGGACCAATTAGGACCCAATTAGGACCATTAGGACCCAATTAGGACCCAATTAGACCTAGTTAGACCCAATTAGACCTATCAGAACCTATTTAGACTTAATATGAACCTATTAGGACCTATTTTGACTTAATATGAACCTAGTTAGACCAATTAAACATAATATGAACCTATTAGGACCCAATTAGACCCATTAGGACCTCTTTATATACCTATTAGGACCACTTTTAACTTAATATGAACCTAGTTAAACCAATTAGAGATAATATGAACCTATTAGAACCTACTATGACCTATTAAGACCCAATTAGACCCATTAGGACCTCTTTATACCTATTAGTTCCTATTTTGACTTAATATGAACCTAGTTAGACTAATTCAGACATAATATGAACCTATTAGGACCTAATTAGACTTAATTAGACCAATTAGGACCTAATTAAACTTAATTAGACTAATTAGAACCTAATTAGACTTAATTAGACTAATTAGGACCTAATTAGACTTAATTCTAGACTAATTAGGACCCAATTAGGCCTATTAGGACCAATTAGGACCCAATAAGGCCTATTAGGACCAATTAGGACCCAATTAGACCCATTAGGACCCAATTAGGACCTAGTTAGACCTAATTAGACCCAATTAGACCTATTAGGACCTATTTAGAATTAATGTGAACCTATTAGGACATATTAGGACTTAATATGAACCTAGTTAGATGAATTAGACATAATATGAACCTATTAGGACCTAATATGACCTATTAGGACCCAATTAGACCCATTAGGACATCTTTATACCTATTAGGCCCTATTTTTACTTAATATCAACCTAGCTAGACCAATTAGACACAATATGAACCTATTACGACCTAATATGACATATTAGGACCCAATTAGACCATTGAGGACCTCTTTATACCTATTAGGACCTATTTTGACTTAATATGAACCTAGTTAGACCAATTAGACATAATATGAACCAGTTAAGACCTAATATGACCTATTAGGACCCAATTAGACCTATTAGGACCAAATAGGACCTAGTTAAACCCATTAGGACCCAGTTAGGACCTAATTAGACCCATCAAGACCTCTTTATACCTATTAGGACCTATTTATACCTATTAGGACCTATTTATACCTATTAGGACCTAATTAGACTTAATCAGACTTAATTAGACCAATTAGGACTTAATTAGACTTAATTAGACCAATTAGGACATAATTAGACTTAATTAGACCAATCAGGACCTAACTAGACTTAATTCTAGACCAATTATGACCTATTAGGACCCAATTATACCTATTAGGACCTAATTAGATGTAATTAGACCAATTAGGACCTAATTAGACTTAATTCTAGACCAATTAGGACATATTAGGACCTAATTAGACATATTAGGACCAATTAGGACCCAATTAGATCCATTAGGATCCAATTAGGACCCAATTAGATCCATTAGGATCCAATTAGGACCCAATTAGACCTAATTAGACCCAATAGACCTATTAGGACCTATTTAGACTTAATATGAACCTATTAGGACCTATTTTAACTTATTATGAACCTAGTTAGACCAATTAACATAATATGAACATATTAGGACCTAATATGACCTATTAGGACCCAATTAGTCCTATTAGGACCAATTAGGACCCAATTAGACCCATTAGGGCCTCTTTATACCTATTAAGGCCTATTTATACCTATTAGGACCTAATTAGACTTAATTATACTTAATTACACCTGTTAGGAGCTAATTAGGACCTATTAGTTAAACTTTGATGTGTAATTAGACCTAGTTAGACCTATTAGAACCTATTAGGACCTATTAGAACCTATTAGAACCTATTAGGGCCTATTAGAATCTATTAGAACCTATTAGAACCAATTAGTTACACTTTGATGCCTAATTAGGACCTAATAAAACCTATTAGGACCTAATCAGACCCAATTATGTACCTAAAATGACCTAATTAGACCTAACTTCATTAAAAAAAAATTGTTTAATAATTTTTACTTTGTATGTAGGAAATGGTCAAGAAGCACAACCTTCTGAAGTTGGAGAAGGGTCATCAAATGATGTGAGTGTTCCAAGGCTTTCTTGCACTACAACTAAGAGACCTAGCCTATCTCTTCTAGGAACCTAATCTCCTCTAGGTCCTAATTGGCTTAGATGTTTGACTAAGTCCAACTCTTCTCTAAGATTTCTTCACCCTTGTGCTTCACCTTGAAAGACTAACACCTTTTAGTTAGTACAATCCTTCACCTTCACTTAGAAAGCTCTAAGTGCTATCTTCTCAAAAACTTCAATCTTCATTACAGGGGTGTCCATCCTCATGAAAAAATTCATAACTTTTCCAATTTGATCCATTTTAGAAGAATCTGCAAACTTATCCTTACCGGGTTCAAGAATTCACCATCAAGAGACCTAATTAGGCCTATTTCTTGTAGCCTTTACCAGTGACTTTTTTCCAATTCTAGAAAAAATTTTCCAGACACCCTGAAAATCTAAAACCATATTTGCATACCCATTTGGAAGTTTTAAAATATTCAGTGGGTTTTAGGGTCTGACAACCTCTGTACACTAGCTTCCTAAAAACTAGGACAAATAGGGCTATTAGGTCTGATTTCTAGGACTGACTATAACCTTGATCTTGGTGATTAGTATGAACCCAATCCTCATATAATGTTGGGATATAACTATACCTTACTTGAAATTTTACTTTTTTCATACAATACCTTTCTACCCTGCAAGAAATCTTCAATCTTTCATTCCTAAACCTCTAACCGGGCTCTGTCTGCTTGCCTAGGGCTTAGTGGTAGAAATAGATCTGCATACTTTCAAGAATCCTAATCCTAAACATATATACACTAATGACTCCCCTAATATATCCATCTATCCTTAGGTGTTTCCTATGGCTATATTTCATGGGGGAACCATGAATGCACCGACTAGTCAAAACAGGACCAGTGAGGACTCTAAAACAAAAACAATTTAAACAACACAATAGAACTTCTCAAAACAACTTAATTTCTAAATGAAAAAGTCTTAGAACAATCTAAAGAATACTAAACAACCACCAGATTGAGACTTTCAATCCATTTCAAGACACTATCACAAAAAAAGCTCAGGTTCTTCCTTGAAACAATGTTGCAGAGTTGTATTCAATATTCACAAACTATTACAATGATTGTCTATCTTTGGGATTCAAGCCTACCTAAACATAAGATTCCATTTACATCATTATAGGGCCTATTGGCTGATCTCCCACTTCCTATTCTTAAGGGGATCCAAAGATAACTGAGTTGCATGCAACATTTGCAATAATTGCAAATGTTGTCATGCCAACTTCTTAACAACATTTTGGCATCTTTCCTTTATGCCATCATCCTATTTTTTAGGACTACTAACCTCCAATATTTCAAGGATCCAAGACCATTAATAATCCTATGGCATCTCTATGACATCATTTATGTGTTTAAGACACATTGAAGACTCTAACTCAAACTACTAACACTAAGAAATTAAAGACTACTAACAATGGCTATTTGTGTGACCTTATTCCTAATGACTAACTCACCTAGCCCACATTGCAATGACCTTCTAAGGTCTTAAAATAAATCAACATCCTAACTTGGCTAGAGTCAAGTACAATAAAAAATAAATAACTTGGAGGTTAGCCTAGGTTTTCTCCCGCACCATCCTCCCCAAAATAAAAATTTCAATCCACCCTTGGATTGAGAATGCTTGGATCAATTTCCATTTTCTTGAACTCTGATTCCTTTATCCATACTACATCAGCATAAGTTTTCCCATGCTTCTTTATGAGATATTCTTTATAATCCTTGGTCCTAGACTTTTTATAGACCCTTGTGTCCAATACACTGTAAGCTCTTGTGACTATAGTAGTGGGTAATTGGAGATCTTCCACATCTCTGATCACTTCATGAAGGATTTAATCCATATCTTGTTGTGGTCCTTTGTAATGGACTAAGTATGTAATGTTAAAAATAGGGGACAGTTTTCTATCTTCTGGTAGCTCAACTTTGAATGCATTATCAGTATACTTAGCCAAGTGATGGGGATATTGGGATAGACTAGCTTAGTCTATGCTCCTTGATCCTTATCTTGGATCTCTAGTGTGCTCTACCCACACTCTATGGTCCCTAGGATACCTCTAATCAATAGGATCCCCTAACCTAGCCCAATCTAGCCACCAATGTTAAACTCTCCTTCTCTTTAGCTTTCTTCCACACTCTCTAGCTTCATACCCTTACATAGGCTAATAAAGGTTTCTTGGCTTGCTCACTTGCTCAGACTTTAACAAGGGTGGAGATGTATCCCAAGGTGTTTTTGCAATCATCTAAGTGACTCCAAAAGATTGGGTAAGATTTCTTGTTACCCGATCTCATCATTTCTTCCCAAAATAGGGCTACTAGAAAAGAGCCCCAATTAGGCCTCCTCTTCGGGTTTATAGGAGTTTTGACTTTCTATCTTCACCAAACTATGTGATGAAGGGTGCTCCCCTTAATACCACAAACACATAACAAAAACAAAGAACAAAAACAATTTGTAAGAATAGAAAATGGGCTTCTTATTATCTCCACAAGTGTGGAATTACAAATTACAGAATTACAATATGCAAAGCCACATGGGCATTCCCCTTACAATAGTTTGTAGGACAAATCCTCGAATCATTACCTAGATCTACCCAGAACTACTCTAAACTCCTAAGACAACACTACGGGCCTTTCTTATATAGGCAATTTCCACCGCTTGAGAAGGTTCTAGAAATCTAGCCTTTTACGTTGACTAAACATGGAATTATTTTATTTTTACAATTATTACAATAGGGTCGGCTCAAAGAAAATACAAAATATGCTTTTAGGTAGCCCAACTTCTAGAGGCCACAATGTTTTAACCGTAGCTCCATTTTTCTATTGTAACCACTTTTTGGAAATGCCATGACGAGATCTACAATACTTGACATGCACAAGTGCTAGTGAGCTAGGGGTCGATCACGATTCAGAGCCTCTAAGGCCTTCAAAATTGACCTGAAAGATTTCATACCCAAAAACCTCAATAACTTCACCAATAGAGATGATGTGGCAATGAAACTCAACTGGTAGGCTAAAATGACTGAGATGAACCTCCACCTGTGAAATCAGAACATTCTGAGATTGTATGACCAACTTACTAAAAATAGTAAGTTTCCATAAATAGCAGTTCTGCACAAGATAGCCCTTATTGAAAACAAAACCAAAAATATTTTTGGGTGATGCAAGATTGCTCTTACACCCAAAATGCTCCTGCATCAAACACCCAGGGTAATTTGAGAAGTGACCCTATCATGAATCAGGTGTGAAGAGGAAAACCAAGATGGCTAACCTCCTCCCTTGATAGCCATGATGAATCTTCAATAGGTCATCCTTTCCATTTGACTAGATATTCTTCATATGTCTTGTTCCTTGTGCTTCTGCCAACATGACTATCCAGTATATCCTCAATCTTCTTAGTAGCTGAAATAGTTGCTGGAATACTCCACTGTGCTGCTGTGATCTCATCTTCAACACCTCCTTCATGATACTCCATCAAATCTAAAATGTTAAACACTAGTGAAATATTCAGCTCAGTAGGCAACTTGACCTCATATGCATTTTTTGAATCATGCTTCTTCACTATCTTACATGGCCCAAACTTCTTCATTTTCAACTTGTTATATGTACCAACTGGAAATCTCTCCTTCCACAAATGAACCATGACTTCATCTCCAACCTGAAATTCCTTATGCCTCCTTATCTCATCTGCCTTAGCCTTATACTGTGCATTCATCTTGGTAATATGCTTCCTCACCTCCTCATGGATGTTCTTCAATTTTTTTCAAAATCCTCAGCTTCAACACTACTTATTTCTCCTTTATCTATCTTTCTCAACTCAGATGCATTTCTGGGACTACTTCCATATACAATCTGTGGATGATGTGATGAACTAAACTTCAAATCTATCTTCAACTCTTCACTTTCTGCTAGTGTCATTCTATGTGCTGCCTTATTTGGCAAACTAGCTACTGGAATCAAGTCCATCTAATGAATGAGCTTTCTTACTGGTGGTAATCCATCAGGCACATTATCAGATACAGTATCCTGAAACTCATTTAATAATTCTACAACTTCTACAGGTACATCTTCTACTTCCTCTTTCCCAGCCTTTGGAATTAAGGTAAAACACATATGCTCATCTAAGAAATTTCCTCTATCAACAAAAGTTATTCTTGCATTACCACATACCTTTTCTTTTGTTTCCTTCAATGGTTTTAGCTTATGTCGCACTCCATCCTTTATCAAGGAATAGGTATTTGCACAACCATCATGTACATCACACCTATCAAACTGCCAAGATCTACCCAACAACATATGACATGCATCCATAGATATGATATCACATAGTACCTCATCTTGGTACCCCGCCGATCTTGAACTTCACTAGGCACTGTTCATTGACCATGACCTTGTGGTCATCTTGCACCCAGGCAACCCGATATGGATGTGGATGTTTCTGCCTCTTCAGCTTCAACCTTTTCACCATCTCTTCTGACACCAAATTATTTGTATTGCCACTATCAATAATCACATCACAACACTTACCATCACACTTGCACTTGGTGCGAAACAGGCTCCTCCTTTGTTCAGATTCATTCTCACCACTCAGTAGCACTCTTCTGTTAATTAGCATTTCTCCTCTTTCAACATCTTCAAAATGTGATGATTTGACATCTTCATCTACATGTGCAACTCTAGCTTGGCCTTTATTTCTCCTATCTATCCTTCCTTGGCATTGAGGAAATTCAAATGCCCTATGACCTTCTTCCCCACAGTGAAAATATGTTCCATGGAAGCCTCCTCTTCCAAATCCTTGTCCTCTTCCTCTTCCTCTTCCTCTCCGATCTCTATTATTCTAATCATGGAAACGATTGAAGTTATCTCCTCTCTGATTTTGACTGTTACTGGCCTCATCCTACTTTTTTGGATCTTCATTTTGATCTCCATATGACCATCCACCAGATCTTCCATCATGACCTCTTCCACTTTGTCTACTCTCAAACTTCTTTTTTATCTTTTCCTCTACTTTTAGGGCAAATTGGTATGCCTCTTCAATACTATACATTCGAACCAGATTCAATTTTTTATGAGTGCTCGGCCTTAACCCATTAAGGTAATGGTCAACTTTCTCCTTGTCATCTTCTACATGGCCATTTTTTATGAGGATTCAAAAGAACTCCTTTGTATACTCCTGAAAAAATCTTCCTGCTTGCTTCAAACTTTGCATCTTCTTCAGTAGGTCAAGCTCATAATCAACAGGAATGAACTGTCACTTCAATTTTTCCACCATTCGATCCCATCTTGTGATTTTATCTTTTCCTCTTCTATTTTGCTCCAATTGACTCTCTTGCCACTAGATCTTTGCATGACCCTTTAGTCTGGCCTTTGCGAATTTGACCCTATCAAGATCCTTAATATCTTCATACTCAAAATATTCTTCACATTCATTGATCCAGTCGATAAATTCTTCTGGGTTAATATTTCTCAAAAATGCAAGAACCTCAATCTTAGGTCTCTTCCCGATCTTGGAAATGGCTCGAAAAATCTTTCTTCCTCCTGGTTCAAAATTTCACCTTCTTCTTGATCAGAATTTCCTTCTCCCTCGGCTTCATCCTCACTTTTTTCTCTGACATTAAGATTTATTCCTCTGTGAATCTCTTCTTGCAATGCTCGCACTTGTCTCTGGAGCGCTCTAACCTAAGGTGTTACAACACCAACTCTTCCACCACATTCCCTTCGTGGAGGCATTTTTGTGATGCACATTGAAACCCTAACCACAGTCTTGGTGCAAACTGCCTCACAGTTGGTGATCTGTTTACACACTTAGGAACTCCTTCTCTGATACCACTTGATGAAGGGTGCTCCCCTTAATACCACAAACACATAACAGAAACAAAGAACAACAACAATTTGCAAGAACAAAAAATGGGCTTCTTATTATCTCCACAAGTGTGAAATTACAAATTACAAAATTACAATATGCAAAGCCACATGGTCATTCCCCTTAGAATATTTTGTAGCACAAAACCTGGAATCATTACCCAGATCTACCTAGAACTACTCCGAACTCCTAAGACAACACTACAGAACTTTCTTATATAGGCAATTTCCACCGCTCGAGAAGGTTCCAGAAATTTAGCCTTTTAGGCTGACTAAACATGGAATTATTTTATTTTTACAATTATTACAATAGGGTCGGCTCAAAGAAAATACAAAATATGCTTTTAGGTATCCCAGCTTCTGGAGGCCATAACTTTTTAACTATAGCTCTATTTTTCTATTGTAACCACTTTTTGAAAACCTCATGACGATATCTACAGTACCTAACATGCATAAGCACTAGTCAGCTAAGGGTCGATCATAATCTAGAGCCTCTAAGGCCTTCAAAATTGACCTGAAAGATTTTGTACCCAAAAACCTCAATAACTCCATCAATATAGATGATGTGGCAATGAAACTCAACTGGTAGGCATAAATGACTAAGATGAATCTCCACCTATGAAATCAGAACATTCTGAGATTGTATGACCAACTTACTAAAAATAGTAAGTTTCCATAAATAGCAGCTCTGCACAAGATAGCCCTTATTGAAAACTAAAACATAAATATTTTTGGGTGATGCAAGATTGCTCTTACACCCAGGATGCTCCTGCATCACCATGGCTAGACTTCCATAAAGACTTCCATCCATTTACCCATCCCTTAAGGATTTTTAGGGTTTTAAGTCTTCAAATGGTTGTACAATGCCCTAACCAAGAATGAGGGTTTCTAGGCCTTTTTAAGCTTGCCAGAGTCACAGAGCTAGTTTTTTTGTGTAAACACCTTCATTGGATTGGTGGAAACCTCTCCTTCACACCAATGAACCTTCCCTTATCCTTCTTGAACTCCTCTGAAGGATTTCCTCTGAAGTCTTCACCCTTGTCTTCTAGAGCCTTCATAACATTGACCTTACCTATCTGTGCACTGTCTAGACTCGCTTAGGGCTTGGTCAAATAAATGCTTGCACTCTCTTCCTAGGGCCATGCTTGCATATATATACAGAATAGGGTCTGTACTACCATATCCCAAGGTTCCATGGTGTTTCCACGGTGGGGATAGGAGTTATAGGCCCATATTTACATGCCTCTCCAAACTAGACAAAGGACTGGTGGATTTAAAATATAAAAAAGAACACACACAAACTTGTAGAGAAACTAATCTAAACACACCAAAATGAAAGGAAATACACAAATGAAGATGTACAATGCCAAAGATCTTAAGTGCTATTCATTAGTTCTTTCTATTCATGCCAATAGTATGACTGGCACACCAAAACACAGTGACAGTCTGGTTAAACTCTCTCAGAGCCGTACACAATGACATCCAACCCTTGGATTAGGGTTTTTCCAAACATAAATAGTCTCTTCCTTAGGGTATGAGCTTAGTTAGGTCACTTAGCTGCTTGGGTATGGTTTGAACCCATGCTAGGATAAGTTGCTAAGCAAATTTTGTTGCTTGAGCAATTTTTTCTCACTTCACATTATAAGATCATTCTTAGGTCTAAAACAAAGAACACATGTGCTAAAACATTCTATGCCCCTATTTTAAAACTCTTATCTACTCTAAGGTCAGATGACATCAGGTTGACAACATTCCTTGAGTCATTGTACAATCAAAAAGAAAAATAAGACTATGACCCTAGGATCCTAACTAGACCCTACACACACCAATTGAGCTCATGGCTCTTATTCTACTTACAAGGCTTCATTTAGAAGCTCTTCACAAAAAAATTGATGGTGGTGGGAGCCCTTAAAAGGGTGCTCCTACACCATAGTCCCCCTCGGCATAGATTAAGGAACTCCAGGGTTGATAAAGGCTAGGTCTATGCCTAGTTTCTTGAACTAGCTCTCTTCTACCCAAGTGGCTTGAGACTCAGGTTGACCTACCCATTTGACCAGGTGCTCCATGTATAGTTGATGCTTGGTGGACTTCTTCACTCTTGATTTCAAGTCTTGCTTTGTTGTAGGCTGCTTCTTTTTAGGCATGGCATTGCTATCTAGATCTTGCAGCACCCTTGCTTGATTTTCACTTTGATGTGCTATGTCTCCTTTGAATAAGACCAGATCAACAATATTGAATATTGGTGAGATAGTTAAATCTGATGGCAGATCCACCTTTTAGGAATTTTCACCATATTTGGCCAGAATTTTACAAGGCCCTACTCTCTTCATTTGTAACTTAGTAGGCATACCTTTCTACATTCTTTCTTTTCTTAAATGGACCATCACATAGTCCCCTACATTGAATTGAACTTATTTTCTTCTCTCATCTATTTTAGCCTTGAGCTTTTGTGTGGACTCTAGGATGGCCTTCTTAACCTATGTTGGATACAATTGTCTAAAGGACATTGTTGGATTAGCTATGTGTTGTCTTTGATGTCACACAAATGTCATATCAATTATTGCTCTCAATATCTATTGAGTTCAGTCGGTCAGCTAAGCGGTTCTTAGTATCTACCGAGCTCAGTCGGTCAGCTAAGCAATTTTTAGTGTCTATTGAGTTCTCTCAAGTGTCTAATGGAAACATGATAGGGTAACAGTGTTAACCAAGCCTCCTCGGTTATCGAAGGAAAATTAGTAGTTACTGAGCTCTCTCGGTCTCCAAAGGATGTTACAGAATTCACTGTGGTTACCGAGTTCTCTCGGTCACTGAAGGAAATCTTTTCAGGATTAATGTTTACCGAGCAAGGTTGGCCCTTTCAAAGAATTTTGTTATTATAGTTTGTTTATCCTAGCTAACTGTTATAATAATTATTAGTGCTAACTTGACAATCTAAATGATTATGAAATGACATATATATATAGAAGGTCAAGTGGTGAATAAAAGATATACAGCATGCAGAAATTATTTTGAAGAAAGGTGTGTGCAAATTTTGAAGGATGGTCATATATCCTTGAGGAGCAGCAAAGATTTAATTGATCAGTAAGGATCTAATGAAATAGAATAGAGATCTATATTCAACAATTTAGTTGCAGGTCATTTCATTATTACTCTCTAGCAATTGTAGCAGTGATATCAAAATCTCTTAACCGAGTTGGTTTAACAACCATTTTGTAAATCCTCTAACAAGGTAACAGTTCTATTGAATTGTTTCAAGACCTCTTACAAGGCCACTCCTAGCAGGGTGATTAAATCCTCTAACAAGGTCACACCTAATAGTGTGTTTTGTAACCTTTTACTGGGTTGGCTTCTAAGCAGGCATCACTTCAGAAGAGTGAAAAATAGTAACTAGTTACATTGGTGGTTTTTCCCATATTGGGTTTCCATGGTAAATCTAGTGTCTCTTGTGTTCATGTTATTTTCTTTATTCATGTAAGTTAATCAGTGATGAATGCTTAAGAACAGTTTAATTATTACACACTTCAAGGATCAAGTTTTCAACATTTCTCTGTATATTTACTGAGTGGCACAGTAAATAATTTGTTAAGATATTTAAGGGATCAGTGGTAATATTTTTGTGGTTAACTAATTCACCCCCCTCTCAGTTACTGCATCTATATTTCCAACAATTGGTATCAGAGCTTTTGGTGCTTGCAGGAAGGGTTTTAAGGACCTAAGCTAAAGATCAGGATGTCTTACAAAAGAGAAATTCCAAGGCTTAACAGAAATAACTTTTCAGCATGGCAAGGTCTCATGAGACTACCTCTGGCTTCCATTGATGATTCAAGATGCAAATATATTGATCAAGAATATACAATTCCTACTGGCACATTAACTGTTCAAGACATTGCAGAGAAGAAGAACCATAACACTATGATGATAGACATTGCATCAGCTCTTAGCTATGAAGAATTTGATGAAATCAAAGACTGCACAACTGCTCATGAAATGTGGAACAAGCTAAAGAAAATCTATGGTGGTGATGACAATGTGAAGAGAGCCAAAGTAGAGAGCCTAAGAGGACAATTTGATCATATGAAAATGAGAGAAGAAGAAAACATTGCAAAATATGTTGAAAGGATCAAGACAAGTGTTAGTGCAATCAGAGCTTCTGGAGGAAAAATTGATGATGAAATGGTTATAAGTAAGGTTCTTAGAACATTACTCCCTATTTATGCAATAAGAGTTTCTGCTATTCAAGAAAGAAGATGTGAAGAAAATCACAATATAACTTTGGATGCTTTAGTTGGAAGATTGACAGCCTTTGAACTGGATAACTATGACAACTATGTTCCAACTTCTAAAAATATTGAATCAGCTTTTGAGGCCAAACTTTGGCTCAAGAAAGGGAAGAAAATCCAATCAGAAAGTGAAGAAGAATTAGAGGAAAGTTCTGATAGCGATCTTGAAGTTATTGAAGCATTACTTGCAAAGAAGTATTCAAGAGGTAGAGGAAAATACAAAGGTAAAACTCCCTTAATCTATTTTTCATGTGAAGAAATTGGTCACATTGCAGCTAGGTGTCCAAACAAGCAAAGAAAAGATGAGAAGAAAAATTACAAGTACAATGGCAAGAAAAATTTCAAATCATTCAAGGATAAAGGTAAGAAAACATGTTTTTTAGCTAAAGATTCGGATGATAGTGAAGAAGAAATTGTTTTCATTGCTGTAAAAGATGAATCTAATAATGATGAAGATGAGATGGCACTTATCTCTCATATAAGCAAGAATGATACATGGATTATAGATAGTGGATGTTCACATCATATGACTGGTGACAGGACCAAGTTTGAACACTTTGAAAACTTTGATGGTGGTAATGTAAGGTTTGAAAACAATGAACCCTGTTGTATAAAAGGAAAGGGATGAATTTCATTAACCAACGAACTTATATGTGATAATGCATATTGGGTCAAAGGACTAAAGCATAATTTTCTAAGTGTAGCACAGCTAATCAACATTGGATTCAAGGTTGAATTCATGAATGGCAAAGCAAGACTGTTGGATGACAAAGGAAAACTGATAGGATCAGGCAAACAAACCAAAGGTAACCTATTTTATCTTGATCTTGGTGATTACTCATGTTTTATTGCTCAAATTGAAGAAAGTTGGTTATGGCACAAAAGGTTATGTCATGTAAATTTTGACAACATGATGAAAATAAGCAAATTGAAGAAAGTAAGAGGTATTCCTACTTTAAAGAAACCTGATGTTGGTTTATGCAAGAATTGTCAAATTGGTAAAATGGGAAAGTCTAGTTTCAAAAGTAAAAACTATCAGTTTGAAGATATTTTGGAAATTGTGCATACTGATTTATGTGGACCTATTGGAATTGAGAGCTATACCGGAGAAAAATTCTTTATTCTCTTTGTTGATGATTATTCTAGAATGATGACTGTTATATATTTAAGAGAAAAGTCTGAAGCATTTGAGAAGTTCAAATGGTATTTAGCAAGAGTAGAAAAGGAAACAGGAAAAAGAATAAAATGCTTGAGATTAGACAGAGGTGGTGAATTCATCTCCCATGAATTCAATAATTTCTGCATTAAAAGAGGAATCAAAAGATAGGTATCAGCCCCGAGAACTCCTGAGCAGAATGGAATAGCCGAAAGAAGGAACAGATCTATCATGGACTATGCAAGGACTCTAATGATTTAAAAGAACATTGCTATGAAATACTGGAAGGAAGCTATCATCACTGTAGTTCATACCTTGAACCGAGTACAGCTAAGAAAAGACACATTCAAGACTCCATATGAGCTATGGTATGGCTACAAACCAAATGTAAGTTACCTAAAAGTATTTGGTAGTAAATGTTACATCTTAAAAGAATCTAGAAAAGGAAAATTTGATGTAAAAAGTGATGAAGGAATATTTTTGGGATATTCTTGCAAAAGTAAGGCATATAGATGTCTAAATTTGTCTACTCACAAAATCATAGAAAGTGCACATGTGAGAATTGATGAGTTTGTAGAAAATATTGAAGAAGAAAGCAAAAAGGAACCAGAGGACTACATAAAATTTGTTTACATCGAACCTAATACATTGCTAGACACATGTAAGGAGACTACATCTACCGAGCCCAGTACAATAACTGAGTCACAAGAAGAAGTTCAGACTGAGTCACAAAGTATCGAGTCTCAGTTTGAAGCTACCGAGCAAGTATCTACCGAGCCTGAGCAATCTGAACCTGAAGATGAAGAAGATGACAATGTAACTCATTCAGGAAGCAAGGAACCTGTATTAGCCAAGTACGTCAAAAAGCATCATAAACCAGATCAAATTATTAGAAACAAATCAGATGGTACTATGACAAGAAGTAAACTAAAAGGTACATGTTTATTTGCTGATTTTGAACCTAAAAATGTCAAATATGCATTAGAAAATGAAAGTTGGATTAAGGCTATGAATGAAGAAATAGAGAAAATAGAGAAAAATAAACATGGACTCTTGTACCTAGACCTAAAGATAAAAGTGTAATTGGGACAAAATGGATATTCAGAAATAAGTTGAATGAAAATGGTCAAGTATCAAGAAACAAAGCAAGATTGGTATGTAAAGGATATTCTCAAGAAGAAGGAATAGATTATGGAGAGACTTTTGCTCCTGTTGCAAGATTATAAGGTGTGAGGACTTTACTTGCATATGCAGCACATAAAGGATTTAAGGTATATCAGATGGATATCAAATCTACTTTTCTCAATGGTATTCTTGAGTAAGAAGTCTACATTGAGCAACCTGAAGGTTTTATTGATCCAGACAAAAGGGATATGGTCTGCAAATTACACAAAGCATTGTATGGTCTAAAACAAGCTCCTAAAGCATGGTATGAAAGATTACATAACTATCTTACTCAAATTGATTTCAAAAGGGCTAATGACAGTAGCAATTTATACATCAAAGAAGGATCAGATAACAAAATTGTTTTGGCAGAAATATTTGTGGATGATACTATGTTTACAGGAAATGATGATCAGTGCAAAGAATTTTCAGAGCTTATGAACAAAGAATTTGAAATGTCTATGTTTGGTAAGATAAAATTCTTTGTTGGACTTCAGATTTAGCAGAACAAAAATGGTATCTACATTACTCAGTCTAAATATATTAGGGAAATACTTAAGAAATTTGGTATGGAAAATTCAAAACCAGTTGGTACACCCATGTGTACTAGACTAAAGCTTACCAAAGATGATGATTCAAAAGAAGTAGATCAGACCTTATACAGATCAATGATTGGAAAATTACAGTATGTAGTACACACAAGGCCTGATATTGCCTTAGCAGTTGGAATAGTGGTAAGATTCTCAGCTAAACCAAGAGAAAATCACATGATGGCAATCAAAAGAATCTTGAGGTATTTAAGGGGAACTGAAGATTATGGCTTGTGCTATAAATTTGGAGGCAATCTAGATTTAAAAGTGTTTACTGATGCTGATTCGGCAGGAAACATTGATGATAGAAAGAGTACAAGTGGTGGAGCATTCTTTCTTGGTAAGAGGTTAGTATCTTGGACTAGTAAAAAGCAAAACTGCACATCCCAATCCATAGCAGAAGTAGAATATGCTGCTGCAGTAGTAAACTGCTCTAATATTATATGGTTTAAATAGCTTTTGGAAGGCATGAAGGTTGAGATCAAAGAACCAGTTGTTATGTTTTGTGATAATAAAAGTGCAATAAATATTTCAAAGAATCCAGTAATGCATTCCAAAACCAAGCACATTGCAATTAAATATCACTTTGTCAGAGAATTGGTGCAGGATAAGGAAATCAGATTGGAATATATTCATACAAAAGAACAAATTGCAGATATCTTCACCAAGCCACTACCTAAGGATGAATTCTTGTATCTAAGAGGCAAGTTAGGTGTCACTCCCCTATCCGAGGTTCACTAAATAAAGTTTTAGTGATGCATCAACCAGAACATGTTGAAGATCAATCAATTGATGCAGCATAGTCAGGGAATCATTGCATATGAATCAGTACATAAGGTACATTGATATTTACCGAAACTATGTAAGTTGTCTTTGGCATGTGTTGTCAAAGAGGGAGAGTTTTCTTTCATTTTAAGAAATTTCTAAAAAGAATAATTTGAGAAGTTAAGAGGGAGAGTTCTGAGTCAGAGAAAGAAGTTTGAAGATGATGGGAATCAGAATGAAGCTAAGGATATGTTTCTTACTCTTGGTTTCTCTGTGAAATTTCATTGTGCTATGACATGTTGTGTTACCATCAATGCCAAAGAGGGAGATTGTTGGATACAATTGTCTAAAGGACATTGTTGGATTAGCTATGTGTTGTCTTTGATGTCACAAAAATTTCATATCAATTATCACTCTTTTATCTACCGAGTTCAGTCGGTTAGCTAAGCGTTTCTCAGTATCTACCGAGCTCAGTCGGTCAGCTAGACAGTTTTTAGTGTCTACCGAGTTCTCTCAGGTGTCTAAAGGAAACATGATAGGGTAACAGTGTTAACCAAGCCTCCTCGATTATCGAAGGAAAATTAGTTGTTACTGAGCTCTCTCGGTCTCCAAAGGATGTTGCAGAATTTTCTGTGGTTGCCAAGTTCTCTCGGTCACCAAAAGAAATATTTTCAGGATTAATGTTTATCGAGCAAGGTCGGCCCTTTCAAAGAATTTTGTTACTATAGTTTGTTTATCCCAGCCGATTGTTATAATAATTATTAGTGCCAACTTGACAATCTAAATGATTATGAAATGACATATATATATAGAAGGTCAAGTGGTGAATAAAAGATATACAACATGCAAAAATTATTTTGAAGAAAGGTGTGTGTGAATTTTGAAGGATGGTCAGATATCCTTGAGGAGTAGAAAAGATTTAATTGATTAGTAAGGATTTAGTGAAACATAACAGAGATCTATATTCAGCAATTCAGTTGTAGGCCATTTCATTGTTACTCTCTAGCAATTGTAGCAGTGATATCAAAATCTCTTAACCGAGTTGGTTTAACAACCATTTTGTAAATCCTCTAACAAGGTAACAGTTCTATTGAATTGTTTCAAGACCTCTTATAAGGCCACTCCTAGCAGGGTGATTAAATCCTCTAACAAGGTCACACCTAACAGTGTGTTTTGTAACCTTTTACCGGGTTGGCTTCTAACCAGGCATCACTTTAGAAGAGTGAAAAATAGTAACTAGTTACATTGGTGGTTTTTCCCATATTGGGTTTCCATGATAAATCTGGTGTCTCTTGTGTTCATGTTATTTTCTTTATTCATGTAAGTTAATCAGTGATGAATGCTTAAGAATAGTTTAATTATTACACACTTCAAGGATCAAGTTTTTAGCATTTCTCTGTATATTTACCGAGTGGCACAGTAAATAATTTGTTAAGATATTTAAGGGATCAGTGGTAATATTTTTGTGGTTAATTGATTCACCCCCCCTCTTAGTTACTGCATCTATATTTCCAACAAACCTGTTCTTGTACCTCCTTGATAATTTCAGTGAAGTCCTCTTCTTGGCCACTCTTCATCTCCATTGAACTAAGGTCTCTTAGTTTGCACACTCCTCTAGGGTGTCTTCCATACACAACCTCAAAAGGACTCCTACCTATGGTCCTATTAACACTTTCATTGTAGGCATACTCTTCTTGAGGAATGACTAGATCCCAAGTCTGCCCATACTCCTTGGTTAAGCACCTCAGAAAATTTCCCAATACCCTGTTTATAACTTTAGTTTAGCCATCATTTTGTGGATGGTAAGCTGAGCTAAATGAGATATTAGCTCCTAACCTTTTCCATAAGGTTTTCCAAAAATGACCCATGAACTTGCTATATCTATCTGACACAATGCTCATAGGGAGTCCATGAATCCTCACAATCTCCTTGAAGAAGAGATGTGCTATATAGCTTGCATCATGAGTAGTTCTACATGGAATGAAATTACTCATCTTAGAGAACTTGTCTACTACAAAATAGATGTTTTCCATACCTATTTTTCTTTTAGGGAGTCCAACTACAAAGTCCATGCTCACACACTCCCAAGGCCTATTTGGAACCAATAAGGGTTGATAGAGTCCTGCATTGCTTGAGCCTCCTTTAGCCCTTTGGCACACACCACATTGTTCCACATATCTCCTTACATCCCTTGGAAACCTAGGCCAATAATAGTACCTTTGTACTAGCTCCATGGTTTTGTTGATACCAAAATGCCCACTTAGGCTCCCATTGTGCTTCTCTTGGATTAGATTTTTCCTCATGGATCCTCTAGGCACACAAAGTCGATTGCCTTTAAATAATAGTCCATTTTGTAGAGTATAATCTGCATACTCACTATGGAAGTGATTCTCAAACTCATTTCATACCTTATAGGCTGTGGAAAATTCTTCATCCTCCTCATAAAGATCCTTGAAACCTGCTATTCCTATGCTGTGCAATTGCACCTCTTGAATAGTTAACAACTTCCTGCTTAAGGCATCTGCTACTTTGTTGAGCTACCCCTTCTTGTGTTTAATGTTGAAGGTAAAGGATTGGAGATACTCAATCCACTTCAAGTGTCTATTGCAAAGATTCTCTTGAGTATTAATGTAACTCAAGGCTTGGTTATCTGTGAACACCACAAATTCTTTTGGAAGTAGGTAATGCCTCCACTTCCTGAGGGATTGCACTAATGCATATAACTCTAGAGCATAGGATGAATACCTTTTCTTGGCTTCATTGAGTTTCTCACTAAAAAATGTCACAGGCCTTCCCTCTTGACTCAATACACCCCCTACTGCAATACCACTTGCATCACATTCAATGGTAAACAATTTTTAAAAAGTAGGTAAGAGTAAGATAGGTTTGGTAGCTACCTCTTTCTTCAATGTTTGGAATGCTTTATTAGCTTGCTCTGTCCAATTGAACTTAGTTTTAATCCCTCCTTTAATGGTTTCAAGCACTGGTGCACATATTCCACAGAAGTTTCTCACAAATTTCCTATAAAATTGTGCTAAACCATGGAAACTTCTAACTTCAGTCCCTATTTTAGGGGCAGGCCAATTCAAGATTGCCTCTAACTTGCTTGGGTCCATCTTCAAAGTAGCCTTAGACACCACAAATCTAAAGTAGACTACCTCTTGCTGCATAAATTCACATTTCTCAAGGTTGATAGCTAATTGCTCCTCATGTAGCCTCTTCAAGACTAACCTTAAGTGCTCAAGGTGTTCTGCTTTGGTTTTTCTATAGATGAGTATGTCATCTAGGTACACTACCACAAATCTTCTAGTGAAGTCCTTCAAGACCTCATTCATCAACCTCATGAAGGTACTTGGGGAATTGGTAAGCTCAAATGGCATCACAAGCCATTCATACAATCCATCTGTGGTCTTAAAAGTGGTCTTCCAATCATCACCCTCCTTAATCCTTATTTGATGATACCCACTCTTAAGATCCAACTTTGTAAAGTACATATCACCTCCTAAATAGTCCATCAAGTCTTCTATTTGAGGAATTGGGAATCTATACCTAATTATAATCCTATTGATGGCCCTTGAATCAGTGCAAAGTCTCAACTTTCCTCCCTTCTTGGATGCCAATACCACCGGGACTACACATGGACTAATGCTTTTCTTGATCAGTCCTTGATCCAATAACTCTTGCACTTGCCTTGCTACTTCTTTGTTTTGATCAGGAGTAAGCTTGTATGCTGCTTTGTTATGCAGAGATGCACCGGTTACAAAGTCTATTTGATGACTTATATCCCTTCTTGGAGGAATTGTTGTAGGTGCTCCATCACTTATAATTTCTTTGAATTCCTCTAACATTTGCTTCACCTCCTTAGGTGTCTCTGCTTGCAACTTGTGTTCTTCCTCTTTTGGTTTCACAACAATGGCACATCCCACTATTTCATCTTCATGTAATGAGTGTAGGAATTCCTTCCCAATGCTAAGCAACACACTAGGTTTCCTCAAGGTTCCTTCATTACTCTCTATTAGAGACTGAATCTTGAATTTATTGCCATCCTTCTTGAAGGAAATGGAGTTCTCTTCTCCATCATAGATCACTTTCCTATCAAATTTCCAGGGTCTTCCCAATAGGAGATGCTAGGAATCCATGGGTAGGACATCACAAAGAGCCTTGTCCCTATATCCTCCAATGGAAACCTCCACCCATGTCTACTCATTCACTAACACACTCTACTCTTGATTCAACCAAGTCACCTTGTAAGGGTTTGCATGGGGAATCTTTGTGAGTTTAAACTTCTTTACTGCTTCATCTGATATGATATTGTCAATTGATCCTAAATCAACTATCACCTTGCAAACTTTGCCTTGGATCTTGCATCTAACTGTAAAAATAGCTCTCCTTTTTTTGGGATCTCCTTGAGTAGGTTGCCTTATGAGCACTCTCCTAAACATCAAATTCTCCCCAATCTTTGATTCTAATTTTTTGACCTCATTGGTGCATGAACTGCTACCATCTTCTTGGGCATAAGTAACCCTCTTTTCATTGCTAGAGCTTGTAGGTTTATCAAGACATCTATAAGAAAGGTGTCCAAGCTATCCACATTGATAACATTTCATTGTAGAAAATTAGGAGCTACTTCTTCCTGCACTTCTTCCTCTACTACCATGAGACCCTCTTCCTCTACTAAAAGTACCTCTTGTACTAGTCTCTACAACTTGCTCCAGGAGTCTACTCTCTCCTTGGCTTCTTGAGTCACCTCCTCTGCCACTAGAACCTCCTCTTTAACCCCCTCTAGATTCTCTACCTCTATTTTTAGAGTTGGGTTCTTGCTTCCTTCTCTACTTTTCTTCTATCTTTTGTGCCATATGTTGACACCCAAGAACTGTGGCAGGAATGAAAAAATTCATCTCCTCTACTATACTCCATTTTAGTCCACTCAAGTATCTTGCCACCTTGATGCTCTCCTCTTCCTTCACTTTGGAACTTGGGCTCAATTTATGAAACTCTTCTGTATAGGATGCAACATCGGTCTCTTTTTGTCTTAGATTCAACCTCCTTCTATGCTGCTAGATTTCAAAATCTACAGGTAGGTAGGCTTCTTTCACCTTATTTACCATAGCTTTCCAATTGGCAATTGGATTCTTTCCCTCTTTCTCCCTTTCTTCTTGGAGATAGTTCCACCAAGTTAGAGCTTGGCCTCTTAACCTAGACTTGGCCACTTTTACCTTTTGTGCTTTAGAGATCTCTTCATATTCAAAGTGATTCTCCATACCCTCTATCCATTGCATGACTCCATTCTGCCAGTAAGTAGTGGGACACCTTCAAGTGATTTTTCTTTCAAGAACTACTCATCTTGAGTTGGAGGATCAGGTGTAGGCACCTCATCATCTATAGTCTTCTCTTTCTCTTTAGAATCCTACTCCTCCATTCTATCATTTACTTTATCTGCCTTTTCTTGGAGATTATCCAATAATTGCTCCATCTAAAACAATCTTTCCTGCAAGAGTCTATTTGCTTCCTCCCAGTCTTCTACTTTCTTAGCTAGCTCTATGTTAGTCACCATTGTCTTCTTCTGAGATGACCCTACTAATTCTTCTAGAGGTTGAAACATTCACACTTTCCAACTATCCACTTCCCAAGTCTTGCTTGCTTTGATACCAATCTGATGGGGAGATTGGGATAGAGTAGCTTAGTCTATTCTCCTTGATGCTTATCTTTGATATCTAGTGTGCTCTACCCACACTCTATGGTCTCTATGATACCTGTAATCAATATGATCCCCTGACCTAGCCCAATCTAGCCACCAATGTTAAACTCTCCTTCTCTTTAGCTTTCTTCCACACTCTCTAGCTTCATACCCTTACATAGGCTAATAAGGGTTTCTTGGCTTGCTCACCTACTCAGACCTTGACAAGGGTGGATATGTCTCCCAAGGTGTTTTTCCAATCATCTAAGTGACTCCAAAAGATTGGACAAGCTTTCTTTTTACCCAATCTCATCATTTCTTCCCAAAATAGGGCCACTAGAAAAGAGCCCCAATTAGGCCTCCTCTCCGGGTTTATAAGACTTTTGACCTACTATCTTCACCAAACCATGGCTATAATTCCATAGATACTTCCATTTATTTACCCATTCTTCAAGGATTTCATGGTTTTAAGTCTTCAAATGGTCGTACAGTGCCCTAACCAGGAATGAGGGTTTCTAGACCTTTTTAAGCTTGCCAGAGTCACAGATCTAGTTTGTTTGTGTAAACACCTTCATTAGATTGGTGGAAACCTCTCCTTCACACCAATTAACCTTCCCTTATCCTTATTTAACTCCTCCAAAGGATTTCCTCTGAAATCTTCACCCTTGTCTTCTAGAGCCTTCACAATGCTGACCTTATATAGCCGGGCACAGTCCAGGCTTGCCTAGGGCTTGGTCAAATAAATTCTTGCACTCTCTTTCTAGGGCCCTGCTTGCATATATATACATAATAGGGTTTGTACTACCATATCCCAAGGTTCCATGGTGTTTCCATGGTGGGGATAGGAGTTACAAGCCCATATTTACATGCCTCTCCAAACTAGACAGAGGACTAGTGGATTTAAAATATAAACAAGAACACACACAAAATTGTAGAGAAACTAATCTAAACACATAAAAATGAAAGGAAATATGCAAATGAAGATGTAAAATGCCAAAGATATTAAGTGCTATCCATTAGTTTTTTCTATTCATGCCAATAGTATGACTGGCACACCAAAACACAATCATGGTCTGGTTAAACTCTCTCAGAGCCATACACAATGACCTCCAACCCTCGGATTAGGGTTTTTACAAACATAAATAGTCTATTCCTTGGGGTATGAGATTATTTAGGTCACTTGGCCACTTGGGTATGGTTTGAACCCATATTAGGATAAGTTGCTAAGCAACTTTGAAAAGTTGCTGAGCAACTTTTTGAGCAACTTTTGTTGCTTGAGAAATTTTTGCTCACGTCACATTATAAGACCAATCTTAGGTCTAAAAAAAAGCACACATGTGCTAAAAAATTCAATACCCCTATTTTAAGACTCTTATCTACTCTAAGGTCAGACGACATCAGGTTGACAACATTTCCTGAGTCACTATACAATCACAAAGAAAAACAAGACTATGACCCTATGATCCTAACTAGACCCTACACACACCAATTGAGCTCATGGCTCTTATTCTACTTACAAGGTTTCATTCATAAGCTCTTCATAACAAAATTGATGGTGGTGGGAACCCTTAAAAGGGTGCTCCTACACCACCAAGATAGGACAGGGATCTATCCTTCTCATCTACAACTTGTGAGGGACTCCCTTTTGAAGTCTTGATTTGTTAAGATGCACCATAACCAAGTCACCCACATTAAACCAAACTGTTCTTCTATGCTCATCCCCTTTGGTTTTATGTTTCATGGTGTTCTCTATCAAGGTCTTCCTCATTGTATTATGTACCTCCTGCATAGCATATGCAAAATCATCAGCATATCCACTTCCCTTCACTCCATCCTTCAAATCTCTTAGTTCATATACTCCTCTAGGATGTAGTCCATAGACTATTTCAAAGGGACTCTTCCATGTGGATTTCTTTATAGTGTCATTATAGGCATATTCAA
Organism: Chamaecyparis obtusa; assembly: GCA_027943335.1. Taxonomy (NCBI): domain Eukaryota; kingdom Viridiplantae; phylum Streptophyta; class Pinopsida; order Cupressales; family Cupressaceae; genus Chamaecyparis; species Chamaecyparis obtusa. The sequence goes on along the minus strand of BSBK01007765.1, from coordinate 260,873 downwards.
CTTTCCCAATCAACTGATCCCATTGTTGACCATACTCTTGGGTCCAACACCTTAGTAGATTCCCAAGGCTTCTATTGACAACCTTGGTTTGACCATCAGTTTGGGGATGGTAGGCCAATCCAAAGGATAAATTAGTGCCTAGCCTTTTCCACATAGTCTTCCAAAAGTGACTCATGAACTTGGTGTCTCTATCTGACATAATGCTAATAGGTAACCCATGAATTCTTACTATCTCCTTGAAAAAGAGAGAGGCTATTTGACTAGCATCATTAGTGGTCTTACATGGCACAAAGTGAGCCATCTTGCTAAATCTATCCACAACCACATAAACACTATCCATACCTTGTCTTGTCTTGGGCAACCCAACTACAAAATCCATACTCAAGCATTCCCATGGGCCAATAGGAATAGGTAGTGGTTGACAAAGGCTTGCATTTGAAGAAGTGCCCTTGGCCTTTTGACATACTACACAACTTTCCACATACCTCCTAACATCAAGTTTCATCCTTGGCCAATAATAGAACCTTTGAACAAGTTCTTGGGTCTTAGTGATTCCAAAGTGACCACTCAAAGAACCATTATGCTTTTCTTGTATCAAGTTCTCTCTAATAGAGCCTCTAAGAACACATAATTGATTCCCCTTAAACAAGAGATCACTTTGCAAAGTATACTCAACATATCTACTATGAAAATGATTCTTGTATTCAGTACATACCTTATAAATGTTTACAAAATCTTCATCATCTGCATATAGATCCTTGAAGTGATCTATCCCCATGCTCTTCAATTGAATCTCTTGGATAGTGAGAGCTCTTATAGACAATGCATATGCCACTTTATTGAGGACTCCTTTCTTGGTCTTTATATTAAAAGTATAAGCTTGTAGGTATTCAACCCACTTCATGTGCTTGTGACTCAACTTTTCTTGTGAATTCAGGAAACCAAGTGCTTGGTTGTCTGAATACACTATGAATTCCTTGGGAAGCAAGTAGTACCTTCATTTCCGTAGAGCTTGGACAAATGCATACATCTCAAGGTCATAAGAAGAGTACTTCTTCTTGGCTTCACTTAACTTATCTAAATGAAAAGCCACCGATCTACCCTCTTGGCTTAGAACATACCCAATAGCTACATTGCTAGCATCACACTCAATGGTGAAAATCTTCTCAAAGCTTGGCAACACTAAAATAGGCTGGGTAGCTATCTTTTCCTTCAACAACTCAAAGCTCTGGTTAGCATGCTCATTCCATACAAATTTGGTTTTCATTCCTCCTTTGATTATGTCTAACATAGGAGCACAAATAGCACTAAATTGCCTTATGAATTTCCTATAATATTGTGCAAGGCCATGAAAAATCCTTACCTCTATTGCTATCCTTGGAGTAGGCCAATTCATGATAGCCTCCACTTTGCTCTTGTCCATTTTTAGATTACCATGTGATAGGACAAATCGAAGGTACACTAGCTCTATTTTGATGAACTCACACTTCTCTAAGTTGATCATCAACTTCTCATCATGTAGCTTCTTGAAAACAACCTCAAGGTGTTCTAGGTGCTCACTCCTTGTCTTGATATAAATCAATATATTATCTAGATATACTGCTACAAACTTGCTTATGTAGTATTTGAGGACTTTATTCATGAGCCTCATGAATGTGGAGGGGGTATTGGATAAACCAAATGGCATGACAAGCCATTCATACAAACCTTCATCGGTCTTGAAGGCTATTTTCCACTCATCTCCTTCATGTATTCTTATTTTGTGATAGCCACTCTTCAAGTCTATCTTGCTATAGTACTTAGCTTCACCTAGACAATCCATTAGGTCTTCAATCCTAGGGATAGGGAACCTATACCTTATGGTTATCCTATTAATAGCTCTTGAATTAGTACAAAGCCTCCAAGTTCCTCCTTTCTTAGGTGTAAGGACAATGGGTATGACACATAGACTAATTATCTTTCTATCCTATGACTTATGGCTCTTTTAGGGGGTAAGGCTGATGGTTGTCCATCACTCACTATACCTTGGTAAGTCTGGAGCATGATTTGAATCTCCTTTGGTAACTCTATCTTCTTGGTCACCTTGCCTTCATCCCCCTCTCTTGGTCTTAGTACCAATGCATAGCCAACTCCTTCACTCTCTTACATGGCTTGTAAGAACTCTTTTTCACCCACCATAAGTACATTTGGACCTGTTGTCTTCACCTTAGCATCTTCCAATAGTGACTGTATTTTGAAGGTCACATTATCCTTCTTGAAAGAATAAGAATTCTTTCCTCCATCATGTATGGCTTGGTGGTCAAATTGCCATGGTCTACCTAGGAGAAAATGACATGCATCCATAGGTAACACATCACACAAAACTTTGTCTTTGTACCTTCAAATGAATAAATCCACCCATGCTTGTTCATTCACCAACACATGTTGGATTTTATTGAGCTAAGTGACCTTGTAAGGATTGGTGTGGGGTATCCTTGTCAACTTTAGCTTGCTGACTACTTCCTCTAACACAATATTGTTAGTAGAGCCCAATTCAATGATGACCCTACATACTTTCCACATTATCTTGCACTTTATCCTAAACAAAGACCTCCTTTGGCTTGGCTCTTCCTTCACTGGCTCCTTTATCAAAGTTCTCCTCACCATAAGATTCTCTCCTTCCTCTAAATTTAATGGTACTTCAGCATGTTTTTCTGTAGCATTAGTCTCATCATGAACTAGGTTAGTTCTCTTACCACCTCCTTGTGAAGAACTACCTTTCTCTAGACACCTATAAGAAGGGTACCCCATTTTACTGCAATGGTAACATTTCATATTGGCAAAATAGTTGCCTCTTCCTCCTTGTCCACCACTTCTTCCTCTTAATCTAGAGTTAGAAATCCTTCCTCTACCACCTCTACTTGAGCTTCCTTCTTGCTACTCACTGAATGTTATGTCTCCTTGAGTTCTTGATTCAAAACTTCTTCCACCATAGCCACCTCTTTGTCCTCTACTAACCTTTTCTTTAGCTCTACCTTTGGAGGTTTGGTCTTGCTTTCTCTTGCTTTTATCTTCTATCTTCAAGGCCATTTGATAGAATTGGTGAATGGTTTTGAAGTTCACTAGACTCATTTCTTCTTGAATAGACCATTTGAGGCCATTCAAGTACCTTGCAAGGTTAATGCTTTCATCTTCAACTACCTTTGATCTCAAACATAGCTTTTGAAACTCCTCGGTGTAGGCTTGGACATCTAGATATTTTTTTCTAAGATTGTGTCTCCTCCTATGAAGCTAAACTTCATAATCATCAGGAAGGTAGGTCTGCTTCACTTTGGTTACCATACCCTTCCATGCAACTATAGGACCTTTTCAATCATTTTCTCTCTCCATTTACACAAACTTCCACCAAGTAAGAACTGAACCTCTTAGCCTAGACTTGGCCACCACAACTTTTTATGCCTTAGAGACACCATCACATTCAAAATGGTTCTCAATGCTATCTAGCCAATCCACAATGGAATCTGGATCCATTTGTCCACTAAATAGTGGCACACCTTCCAAAGTTTTTCCACTCAATTCCTTTAGTGCTTTTAAGAATTACTCTTTGGGAAGAACAGGGTGAGGTGTTGGAGCTTCCTCCTCCAAGTCTAATTCCTTCTCCCTTGCTTTTTTTTCTTCCTTTTGGTCAAATTTTTCATTGACCTTATCAGCTTTATCTTGGACTTCACCCAAGAGCTGCTCCATTTGAGTTAGTCTTTCCCTTAGCAACTTGTTATCTTATTCTTGTTCCTCAACCTTCTTGGCTAACTCAGCATTAGTCACCATGGTTTTGTCTTCCATTGATCTGAGTGGTGTATTTTCTCCCACTGATTTAGTAGGTTGCAACATCCACCATAAGCCTGATCAATTCAAGCTCTGATACCAATATGATGTGAGTGTTCCAAGGCTTTCTTGCACTGCAACTAAGAGACCTAGCATGTCTCTTCTAGGAATGTAATCTTCTCTAGGTCCTAATTGGCTTAGATGATTAGCTAAGACCAATTCCAACTCTTCTCTAAGAGTTCTTAACCCATGTGCTTCACCTTGAAAGACTAACACCTTTTAGTTAGTAGAATCCTTCACCTTCACTTAGAAATCTCTAAGTGCTATCTTCTCATGAAAAAATTCATAACTTTTCCAATTTGATCCATTTTAGAAGAATCTTCAAACTTATCCATACCGAGTTCAAGGATTCACCATCAAGAGACCTAATTAGGCCCATTTCTTGTTGCTTTTCCCAGTGACTTTTTGCCAATTCTAGAAAAACTTTTCCAAACACCCTAAAAATCTAAAACCATATTTGGATACCCATTTGGAAGTTTTAAAAGATTCAGTGGGTTTTAGGGTCTGACAACCTTCGTACACTAGCTTTCTACAAACTAGGACAAATAGGGCTATTAGGCCTGATTTCTAGGACTGACTATGACCTTGATCTTGGTGATTGGTATGAACCCAATCCTCATAGAATGTTGGGATATAACTATACCTTACTTGAAACTGTACTTTCTCTATACAATACCTTTCTACCTTGTAAGAAATCTTCAATCTTTCATTCCTAAACCTCTAACTGGGCTCTGTCTGCTCACCTAGGGCTTAGTGGTAAAAATAGTTCTCCATAATTTCAAGACTCCTAATCCTAAAAATATATACACTAATGACTCCCCTAACATATCCATCTATCCTTAGGTGTTTTCCATGGGTAGATTTCATGGGGTAGCCATGAATGCACCGACTAGTCAAAACAGGACCAGTGAAGACTCTAAAACAAAAACAATTTAAACAACACAATAGAACTTCTCAAAAAAACTTAATTCCTAAATGAAAAAGTCTTAGAAAAATATAAAGAACACTAAACAACCACCAAATCAAGACTTTAAATCCATTTCAAGGCATTGTCACAAAAAAAGCTCGGGTTCTTCCTTGAAACAGTATTGCAGAGCTGTATTCAATATTCATAAACTATTAAAATGATTGTCTATCTTTGGGATTCAAGACTACCTAAAAATAAGATGCCATTTGCATCATTCTAGGGCATGTTGGCCAATCTCCCACTTCCTATTCTTAAGGGGATCCAAAGATAACTAAGTTTCATGCAACATTTGCAATAATTACAAATGTTGTCATGAGAACTTCTTAACAACATTTTGGAATCTTTCCTTTATGCCATCATCCTATTTCTTAGGACTATTAACCTCCTATATTTCAAGGATCCAAGACCATTAATGATCCTATGGCATCTCTATGACATCATTTATGTGTTTAATACACATTGAAGACTCTAACTCAAACTACTAACACTAATAAATTAAAGACTACTAACAATGGCTATTTGTGTGACCTTAGTCCTAATGACTAACTCACCTAGTCCACATTGCAATGACCTTCTAAGGTATTAAAATAAATCAACATCCTGACTTGGCTAGAGTCAAGTACAAGCCAAAACAACTAACATGGAGGTTAGCCTAGGTGTGCTTGTTCACCACAAAAGCTCAAAAAGCACAACCTTAAAAAGTTGGAGAAGGGACATCACAAGATCCACAAGCACAACCTTCAGAAGATGGAGAAGGGTTATCACAAGCTCAACAAGCACAACATGTATATCTTTTTAATTATATAAAACCTTATCCCATTTTGTAGAAATAAAAATATATACAAAACATTTTGGAATATTAAACTTTCCTTGGTTGTATTTATTTTAGGAGATTCCTCTGGAATCCCTACATGTTATTTGTCCTCTTCTACATGTGTGAAGACATTTCATTTCTTCTTATTCCTTTATTAAGGAATTTTTACATTATCCTCCTTAAGAGGATGTTGACACTTTACACACACATTATGAATGGTTTCATTCATATATTTGTGACTTAATTTGTAACTCTTGTCCTCAACTCTATTTAAGATATACTTGTCCAATCTTTTCTTCTAATGATTTTATTGTAATGAGCTCTCTCTCTCTCTCTCTCTCTCTCTCTCTCTATTTACTCTCTTAGTGGCGAATATGCATTTTGGGTCTTTCCCCTTAAGCAGTTATTGTTTTTGTCGTGTACATGTAGCCTTTGATGATGAAAATGTTAAACAAGGGGAATCCCAAGTTGAAGTAACAGACTTTAGAGAAGGGTCAACCCAAGGTCAAATAAGTATATGTTTCTATCATTAGTTTATAAATTATTACCTTTGACATTTAATCTTGTAAATACTTATTTCATGAAGGTCCCCTTAAGATGAGATATTAAGATATTTTTTTAATATTGTTTGCAATAGGAGTGGAAGAAACATATGAGAATGATGGTCTACTCCAATAGTTGAAGAAAAAAATTAATTGTAAAAGCATAGATCATTGAATTGAAATAGATGTGGAAACATTGAGAGATTATGCTAAACAACCCATAAATATTACGAAGAGGGCATTGAATAAAAATTCTCAGAAAATAATGAAACAATTTGAGAATCTTGGTACACTTGAAAAAAATCAACTATTATCAATTACACTTCTTAAAGATGAGTTAAAAGAGCCATTAAAATTATTGGGTGTAGATGCAAGTTTGAAAAAGTTAAAATTGTTTAATGTACAAAAAAATATTGTTCAAAGTGTTAAGGAAGGTTTGCATTCCATTGGAAAAACAACTAGATCTACAGATAGGTCCATTTCAAGAAGAGTGATATTGACATCTATTTTAAATAAAAACATGTCCCAAAGAAGATAAATTTCTTCACTTTCATATCATATCAGGTATAGTAGGAAGACAATGACACATTATTTGAAAAGAAGAATCAATTTGGATGATATTACATTGGAAGGTAATTGGGCACTAATGTGTAGAGCTCCTCAGTCTGATAGGATTAATGAAATAATTAGGAACTTAGTTACGAAATTTTAGACTGATCATACTCATCCTTCACCAAATACAAGAGATGTTATAAAGAAGAGGACTGGGCCTAAGGAATATTTCCATCACATAAAATATTGGTTGGACACTACACACCATGAATTGTATCTCTTATTTTGTAACTCAAATCCTGACATTAATATTGGACAAGTTTACAATGTTTGATAGATTAAAGCCATTTTTTAACGATAAATAAATATTTTGAAACTTGTTGTTGTCTATATCATATTGAATTAAATCTCTACTATCAAGGGTTTTGAAAGATGATATAAGAAAGTGGTGGTTCTCAAAATGATTTTCCTAAATGTCCAAGCCAATTCATAACATCAATCTTATGTAGCAAATCAATTGATCATGAAATACCTTAAATAGATTGCATAAGAGGAACTTGTCAAACATGCGTGGACTTGGCTAAATTTCCTTTGAGACTTGAAGATACTAACATGACGAGGATGGTAAAGTGTAAGAGATACAAGTACATAAAGTTTGAAACAAAAGTCAGGAAAGAATCAACAAAGTTGAAATATTTAGAGGACGAGATACCTATTGCAACATTTATGGAGCATTTTCATAAATTGATTCAACCATACATACATCATTGTGATATTTCTATCAGGATTCAACTGTGTAGTTTTTGAGTCAAACTCATTGACCCATGATTCATGAGTAGTGGTTCACCTCTTGTGGGAACCAGTAGTCATGAATCATGGGTCAATGAGTTTGAATCAAAAACTACACAGTTGAATCCTAATAGCAATATCACAATTTGACTTGCTGTGGAAAAATACCTCCTACTTATCAATACATATGTCATGTTTTTTTTGCTAAATGACAAGAAGAACAGCTCCAAATACTAAAATAAACTTTTCCAATTGGAACAATTTTATTAGTTGTTGATTTTGTACTAAATTTTTCATGGGTGAGACTGGAGGTTTTATTAGCTCCATTCTTTCATACCGGTGCCCATAGTGAATGGATCAATTTTAAAAAATTTATAATATATCTAAAAAATATCTTACTTGGATATGATTTATTAATTATCTACATGAATATGAATGTGTATTTAATGCATGTTTCAATTTACTTTATTAAATCAAATCTCTAAGTTGATAAATTCTAGGTCATGTGGATACAAGTACTCTAACTTTAGAATATGAATGTGTACATTGAATTTGCATGTTACATTAGGAAACATGTTTTAAATATAAAATCTACTTGAAGTAAAAAAACATTAAATTAAAAGTACATGCAACTATTATTGAATGTACATTTAAATATAAGTAAGATTCAATCAAAAATAGGTCTCAATTATATAGCTCACATGTCTCAAATTTACATCATTCATAACTTTCATAAACATGTAATTGAACATAATTCATGTGTTGAGTCAAACAGATGCACATATATTTAAAACATAAAATTCATATATAATCCAACATGTACACATGTATTTAAATTAAACACGTGTAATCTATTGAAAGTATTCAATTTATATTTATAAATTTAAAAGTACATAGATTGAATATACTTATATATAAAAATCACATGAATTCATGTAGAATCAAACATGTACATGTATTTAAATTAAAAACACATAGATTGAAAGTATGTACAAGTTCATCACATCTACACACATATAGAGTGAAAGTATTTAACATGCAAGAAACATCAATCATAGATCAAGTACTATAAACATGAAATATATGGACCAATCATGTGTCAAACATTCTATCAAAAGGGTCTAGAAATGAAATATAACATCAAACACATGTGAATATATATGTAATATGTATTATGTCTAGATTAAATATGAAATTTCCCGGGACTCATCATGACGACTCCTCACTAAGCGATCAGACCCAGAGTGACTATCATGCTGTGAAGGATGTGCAAATCCCTACAAAGAAAGATATATATATATATATATATATATATATATATATATATATATATATATATATATATATATATATATATATATATATATATATATATATATATATATATATATATATATATATATATATATATATATATATATATATATATATATATATATATATTGTACACATCTTAAGTTTGATAAAATATTGTATAAGAAAACATGTTATAAAGTGTGTAAAGCTATAGTACATGTACACACATCAATAAATTAATAACTCAGTTGTCCATTATTAATGTCATCATCGAGTGAGTCCTGACAACGTACATGATCAATGCTCAAAGGAGTAACAAGAAGAATAATATTGGTAGACAAAAAATATATCATATATATACATGTACATATATATAAATTGATTGAAAATTTGAAAATAAATAAGTTAAATTGTAAAATTAAATATATATATATAATATTATTTATACCTGTGTAGGTAGTGGTACCTGATAGTACCTAGACTCCCTAGCTTCAATCTTATCAACCAAGGTATCAAGATTTTGTTGCATCTGGTCCAAGCTCAAATCTACATCTGCAACATGAGTAGACCACACACGTATCTCTAATGATGAATGCAATGGACTAACCAGATGAGATGGCATGGAAGTCATATCATCATGTGTCATCAAATCTAGGTAACCTATAGTGGTCATGCTAAAGTCAACATCATCAAGGCCAACATCAGAGAGCTGGTACCCTACACTGACTGAAGGGTATGTACAGTGCGAGTCTCCCTGTGTAGCAATAGAGTGGTCAGTAGGTGGATCCTCATGAGAACTACCACTATGGCCATGGTCTAGGTGAGAAAGATGTGGTTGAGTGTATCTAACAGTACCCACACAAGCTCTAACATCTGATATGGGGATATCATGCTCTGCTACTATAAATGCATATGCATCCAACAAATCCTTAGCCAAACTAGTCAATGTGACCGGTGTCATCTCTCCTGTAAGTCCCTCTAGGCTAGAAAGTGAAGAGATGCCTATAGAACTATACATGTCATGTGCGGTCCTACTAGAGGGTGCTCCACCTGATGATCTGGAGTGTCATCAAGACATCAGGTATTGACCAACCTAATCACTAGATATGGATGCGATAGCTGCTCCAATATCCTCCACACTATCAATCACACCTCCAAGCTAGGTGCTACAAATATCATAATCTACAATAGTACCCAATGAAGGAGCTATATAAGGTTCCCTCTGACCAACAATGGCCCTATGTACTAGCCTTTGATGATCAGCTCAACAAAAACAATCTCTATCAACAAGTCTTCCATGCCCCTATCCTAGATGTGTTGGCAAATTAGTGTAATTAACAACCCTCCCTAAATGAACCTCAACAAAAATTTGTTGTGCAAAGTACAATAGAATCTAGTTTTTATTTAAATAATGACATGGGTAGCTAGAAATCATGGGTATATCAATGCTGATATAGTAGAATCCTGACACTTAGTAACCTAATATCCCTTCACATACTATAAATCTGCATAAGATGGGAAAGCTTCCCTTTTCAAGGTCACTTTAGGCACTAAATCCTGTACCTCCTTAAGAGAAAGACCAGAGACAACCTCTTGTCTCTTCCTCTCAAGTATGGCCTCTATAAAATCTAGGGCATAAGGAGTGGTACCATGAATGCCATATCTAATGCTAATCAAGCTAGTAATTATGGATTGACATATTCTCTTATAGACACTAGAGCTAGTTGGATTATTTATGGAATCTTGCAACAACTCAATTTCTCTATTAGTGCGTGCAAATAGTTCTGCAGGGGGAATCGGTGCATCTTCCATGTGTGATGTGCTATAATATGTCTGATAGATCTCTATATGTATACCTAAAAGATTTTATTTACCATCAAATGAAGTCTACATATATATGTTTTCCTAATTTAATTGAAAATAAAATTAAAGTATGCACATTTGGCTACATTATTTCAAAGTAAAATCAATTACATAAATTACATTTAAATGTAAATAAATGTGCACTATACATATGTAAATACATACATGCATATATACATGTGCACATATGTACACACACACACACACACAGATATATGTGTGTGTGTGTGTGTGTGTGTATCTATATATATACATGATTATGTACATATGGATGTACGCATATATATACATATGTACATGTATGCATATATTATATATATGTATGTGTATGTACATGTATATGTCATATATATATATATATATATATATATATATATATATATATATATATATATATATATATATATATATATATATATATATATATATATATATATATATATATATATATATATATATATATATATATATATATATATATATGTCATTTATACATATACACATACCTATATATGACATGTATACATTGTTGGAAACTGCAACTGAAGCAATTGTTGTATTGTCATTGATGTCAAACATTAACTGGTAAGACTGTAGCTATCTAAAAAAGTACTATATCTATTTGATTATTGAGAAGGGGATAGGAAAGGTTGGTAACAATAGCACCTAAGTAAAGGTTGAGTTATCTTGATACTTCAATGAGTACTTGATTATGTGGAACAATGATAAGACAATGTATTGTTTATCAAAGTAAGAATGAAGACTAAAAAGGTAGGCTTAACTGAGCAAAAGTGAAGAAATCTAGTTTAAGCCGAGTGATGTTAGTGTCAATCGAGCTAGTATATGCCAAGTAAAATTAGTGTTGACCAAACATTAGTTAATTGCTGAGGAAATAGTTTTTGTGGTGACTGAGCTTTCTAATAAAGACTGAGGAGTTGAACACTCTATTGACCGAGTGTCAGTATTTTACATTTGACGAAGAATTCAGATTTCTAGCCGACATAGTTGAATTCTTGGATTATGTAAAACGTGTTGAATTTATTTATTGATTGTATAGAAGTATTTATTGCACTGTAAAATATTTTATTGTAAATATATTAAGAGATTTGAGATATTTCTAAAAGGATAGATGAAGAACATAAAGTTGGAAGGAATCAATGAATCTGACCTAACCCTAAGATCAATGAAGGAGATTAAACAACAAAAGATGTATTGACCTAATTGAGAAAGTATTAAGGAAACCTAAGCATGAGGTCGAGAAAGAGTGGATTCTAGAAGTATTGTTGATGTTATTGAATGTCCAAGTAGAAAAGGATGAAGGAGAAGTGGTGTGATTTCTTGAAGAGATTTCCGAGTAGATCAGTAATGGAGATGGAAAGGTTCATAGTTAGTAAGCGAGCATATGTGTACGAAATTTGATTTGATATTTACAAAGTGAGTTGTATGTTTCTCAGATCAATACTACTGTTACTTTCTAACCATTGTATTAGTCAAAATCCTTTTAACAGAGGTTGACCTAATAGTCATTTTTATAAATCCTTTGAACAAGGTTTCATTCTAATGGGATGTATGTAAGTCCTATAACAAGGCACACTTTTAAAAGAGTGGTTGAAATCCTTTAACTGGGTCGCACCTATCAGCGCGTTTGTAACCTTTGATAGGGATGGCTTTGTTGAAAATTTGACTGAGTTGATTGCATAGATGTTGTCATTATGGAAAAATATGATCCACATGAAGATTGCACAAGTTAGAGAGCAAGTATGACAGAGCGCATTGCAATTTGTCTAAGTGTGAGACAGTATTTTTACCAGTGTACCCGGACACAATTTTTGTTTGCGATGTTGACTGGAGTGAGTTCAGTGCTTGTGCACTTGAACATAGACTCTATGGTGACTAATGATGACGCATCTTAGAGTGCAAGTCAGTATGACATGTACAGAAGAAATTATGATAGTTTTACTGAAGACAGTGTGAAGTAGATAGGACAGAATATGAAGACAAAACTAGTAAAGAGTTAAGGGATTATTTTGTTTATCAAAATATTGTCTTAAAAATATAAAGGGATGAAATTCTAGATGTTTACTCTTGGATAAAGCTATTGGTATAAATTTAATTTTAATTTTAATTGTAAAGTGTAGTAATTGTAAAAAGCAACAAGTAATTGTAGAAGTATGATGCAAAGTATATGAAGAATATGTAATAGCGATAGTGAAAGATCAGTGAAGAGATATTGATGCAAGTAGTATAAGGTTATGTACCTTGACCTCTTTTGGAATCAATGTATATTGTACATTACTTGTTTGGGTAGTGGGCTTAGCTAGTAATCACATTTTGTACTACCAACTCCTAACAGGGTTGAGGCTTCTAACAAGGCCTATAGTCCCTTAATCAGGACTGATACACTATATGTTTGTAATAGACTCCTAACAGGGTCAACATCCTTAACATGATACTTTTGATTAGTGGATCTTTGTGGGTACCATCCCCACTAGGGTTTTCCCTTGGCTTGGGTTTCCTCGAGAACAAATAATGTGTTATGAGTTCTTTATTGTTATGCATGTTGTTTAGCTTCTTATGTTATGCATGTGTAAAGATAATCTATTATATCCATAATTGGGCAAAAGATAAATTTTTTAGAATACTGATTCACCCCCCCCTCTTAGTATTCCCTATTTCTAACAATTGGTATCAGAGCTTAGTTACTCGGAAAAGAATCATTCAATGAAACCCTAGCAGCTTGAGTATGATCTCTATGGATATGGATCAACTTGTTACCCTAATTTTCCTTCCCTGCAAATTTGGCCAAAATCCATCGTGGAGTCTCTGTATTTACCTTGCCAGGCACCCCTAAAAATTTCATGAACTTTAGGTCTTGTTTTCTGGCCTTCGCAATCTTTTTAACTCTTTGGTCTGGAGGTTAAAAATTCTTAAAACTAGCCGTTGGTGTTAAAAAAAACCCTAAGAGACCCTAGACCACGTTCTATTTGGTCGTTACTTTATCACAGCCACTTAAGTTTTCAAAAATCCATGTGTGCTTTATATTTTTCTCAGTCGCTAGTTCTCTTATTTTTCCTGGTGGTTGTCTTTCCTTTCGGTGAACCGGCAACTGCAGCAATCCTCTTAATCATGAAATATTTGGCGGTCAAGTATTAATGGTCTACGACTCAGTGAGCGGTTAACTTCCTTTAGTTGGGCATTCGCTTATTGTAACCTTGAGTTTATGCATGTTTCAGCAAATTAGTGACATCCCTTTGTTCATGTATTCATTTGACTTAACCACAGTTCATCAAAGTATCTCACAAATAGAGAATGCCTTTGTTCATTGAATCGCCAGGTCAAAGCGGGATTATTTCTGTAGGCAGCAGTGAAGATTCTAATCCAATGGTTGTCTGATAATCTCATGGAATCTTTTGAGTCATGAGGGGATGAGACTGGCCATAGATTTGGTATCAGGGGGATTTGTCAAAATGGGGTCCCAGTCAAGTAGATCCGACAGCTCTCGTAAGTTCACAAGGAATCTATTAGAGCTATAAGATCTTGTGATGACCATTGACTTCCTTCCCATGTAGCGTTTCAAAGGTTGAGTGGGTCCACTTCCACATCTTCTGATTTGGAAGCTTCTAATTCATTAGCGATTGATGATGTGGAGGTTCATCAGTGGGGCTTGTCTTAAAAGTGGATCAATGATTGTCTTATGATCTGAAAGAATCTATCAGAGCCATGCAATCTTAAGATAGTCATCTGATTAGATGTCGAGTTTATAGTGGGTCTAGTGCTAGGTGTGCATAGTTGGTGTATTCTGATTGGTCCACATGTGCTGAGTCAGCTTGTTTGTCAGTGGGACCAAGTTCTTCAGTGATCAGGTCTTCTGACATCTCAGAGGATTGACGGTTAGTGTATAATCTAAAGGGTTGTGTCAGAGGTATAAGATCTTGCACCCACTATCTGATCAAAGGGTTGTCAGCTAGGTGATTTGGCAATTTTGCAACTGAGGGAATTTAGTGTCCTCTATGTTTGGTGGTTCCGATAAGGGTTTCATGTGTTCTCTCATTCACATTATGATTTATTGGTACTCCAAATGACTTAGCGATTCAGCAAATGCTTTGTTCATTGAATCTTTAAATAAACTGGCAAAGGTAGAAAGTGTTATGTGACTTAGCGGAGGTCTTCGGTCGCATGGTCACCGAATGACTTAAAAGAGGAAGGGCTTGAGGTGGGTCCAAATATGCTGACATGATGATTTGCTCACTTCTCATTGGCTGCTGACTTCCATGGTGGCATTTGACTTGTCAGGGGGATTTTGAGTTGTTTTCTTAGTGCATCATAGTTGTTCATCTACTAGGAAAAGTTTTGCATCGATGGCTACGTTTTAAAAATATGACTAGCTAGCCATTGTAGTTCAAATTTGAATATCTCTGCGAAGGTTTTGCTAAGGTTTTGTTCTTGTGGCCATGCACAACAAGATGGGTAGCTAGAATTTAATTCTTTAGGATAGTGGAGGTTGGAAGGATGATGATGGATGATCTGATAGTTGGTGCCATAGATTTTATAGGGTACCATGTCGTGTTGAAGCTTTAATGAGCTTGGTGCCACCTTTTGTAGGGTTAATCTTTTTAAGCCCAAATATCTTCAGGATCAGATTTGTGAGCCTTCATAGCTTAGTGGAGTTGTAG
The DNA here is from genome assembly GCA_027943335.1 of Chamaecyparis obtusa. Lineage (NCBI taxonomy): Eukaryota > Viridiplantae > Streptophyta > Pinopsida > Cupressales > Cupressaceae > Chamaecyparis > Chamaecyparis obtusa. The sequence continues at coordinate 245,516 of BSBK01007765.1, read as the reverse complement.
GTGGGTAGATGAGTCAAGGTTATTGTGTCTGTAGGTCATTCAATTTAGAAGAATCAATATGCAAAGAAAAATATGATTTGATCACCGGTGTTCTCAGAGATTTTGACCAGTCTACCTTTAGGGTTTGATTATTCTAATGTAAAAATCTTGTAACCCTAGTTAGGTCTTTTTTGACTCCTACCTATGCGCAGTTGAGTATGTATATACTATATTTTTAGAGCCTCAATGCTTAGAGTTGGACAATTGTAAAAAGAATTTCATTTTTCTTAAGGGTCATCTATGGTATCATCTCTACCCTTTGGCTTATACAAAAAAAATTTTCTCCCATTGATTATTCAGATATTGCAAAGGTATTTTGTGACAATCCTTCATGTCCCTATGCTTCCTTGTTTGGGTCATCTCTTATTTGATCAAAGCATATGTATGTTTTTCAATGACAACTTAGGGTTCTTGATCCCTCTTACTTTCTGCAATTGTGTGTGTTATTGTGTTTGATCTGATTTAAATACTTTTGTGGGTATACTTCAGCCCCCTAATAGTCTTGTCTCATTCCTACACCAAGTTGTAGAAGTGAATGTCTGCTTGTAGGTCATAAATTGTGTCTTATGTATAGACCCTTCTATGAAACACTTATGCAAGCCTATTCAGTAAGTTGTGACCCACTAGACCTGAGCCTTTCATTGATTCCATTCCTCTATACTAAGATTCAAACCTTAATTTCAGTGTATCACCTAGTAGGTAGTTTGCTTTCAGTCTTTTCCCTTTCCAAGTACTCCTTCTATCCCTTTCCCTCAAAATTTTACTTTCATGTCTAGAAGAAAATTAAGGTGATTATCCAAGAGGAACCAGCCTAGAACTTGGAGGTCTCATCTCAGTTAGCATAGGTTCCACACCTGGAGATGATTCCCATATTATACTATGTTATCAAGACTACGAGAGCTTGAGACAAAGGCAGAAACTTATGTATAACACAACTATAGAAGAATCTTGAAGAAGCCCTTGAATAGATTGATATGCTTACTGATGAAAGAGACACTTTGAAAGGAAAATATGATGATGCAAAGAACTATTGGAAACTAAAATTGAAACAATTATTGTATTGTCATTGATGTCAAACCTTAACTTGTAAGATTATTGCTACTTAGGAAAGTACTATATCTATGGTGAGAAGGGAAAGAAAGGTTGGTAACAATAGCACCTAAGGAAAGGTTCAGTTATCTTGATACTACAAAGTGTACTTGATTATGTTGCACAATGATGAGACAATGTATTGTTTATCTTAGTAAGATTAAAGACTAAATTGGTAGGCTTAACCGAGCAAAAATGAAGAAATCATGTTTAAGCCGAGTTATGACAGAGTCGACCAAGTTAGTGGATGTTGAGAAAAAATCTAGTGTCAACCGAGTATCAGTAAATTGCCGAGGAAGACAGTATTTGTCATGGAAATAGTTTTAGTAGTGACCAACTGTTTTACATGGAGACCAAGTGGATGATCATAGTATTGACCGAGCATCAACAATTTTATATTTGAAGAGAATTCAGATTTGGAGCTGACATTGTTGAATTCTTGGATTATGTAAAATGTGTTGACTTTATTTATTGATTGTATGGAAGCATTTAATACTTTGTAAAACATTTTATTGTAAATCTTTATGAGATTTGAGATGATTCTAGAAGAGGAGACGAAGAACATAAAGCGGGTAGATTCAATGTATTTGACCTAACCCTAAGATCTATGAAGGAGATGAAGCGTCAAAAGAAACGTTAACCTAACAGAAGAAAGTATTAAGGGAACCAAAGCATTAGGTATGTGTATGCATGGGTGAAGTAGATGCTAGAAGAATAGTAAAGTTTTATTGACTGTATAAGCAAAAAGGCTAAAGGAAAAGTGTGGTGATTTCTTGAAGGAAAGTTCTGAGCATATCAGAGATGGAGATGGCAAAGTTTCAAAGTTAGTAAACCAGCATTTGTGTATGGAATTGGATCTAATATTTGTAGTTGTATGTTTTCAGATGAATACTACTGCTACTTTCTAACCATTATAATAGTCAAAATCCTTTTAATAGAGGTTGACCTAACAGTCATATGTTAAATTCTTTGAACAAGTTTGCATTCTAATGGAGTGTATGTAAGTCCTTTGACCAGGCTCACTTTTAACAGGGTGATTAAAATCCTTTAACTGGGTCACACTTGACAGTGTGTATTGTAACCTTTGACAGGGTTGGCTTTTAACCGAGCTCACTTCAAAAGAGTGAAAATAATAGTAGCATGTTACAAAGTAGTTTTTCCCATATAGGGTTTCCACTATAAATCCTGGTGTCAATACTTCTGTGAATGTTTTGAATTTGAACATTTCTATGTTTTACAAGTTAGATATAGCTGGGTAGTGGATTGCTGAGCTATATGTTTCTATTATTGAATCAGTGATGATCGAGTTTATTTTGGTTTCTTGATCTGATTTAAAGAAAAGTTTTTGAAGTTATTTTATACATCAGGACCTAAGAACAACTGATTCACCCCCCCCTCTCTATTGTTCTAAATCATATTAACAATTGGTATCAGAGCTGTATTGCTTATTGGTGTTTACAGAAAGAAAGTTTAAAGGGACTTGAAGCAAATGATCAAGATGTATAAGAAGGAGGTACCGAAGCTGAATAAGGAAAACTTCCCTGCATGTCAAAGCTTGATGAAGTTGTATCTGGCTGGTATTGGTGATTCTGCAAAGTACTACATTAAGCATGACTATGTCACACTTGTTGCACCTTTGACTACTGAGGAAATGAGAGGCAAGCAAGAACATAATCAGGCAATGCTGGAAATTGCATCTGCCCTAGGCTATCCATAATTTGAGGACATTAAGGACTACACAACTGCTAAAGATATGGGGGACACTCTTGCAAATATCTATGGTGGTGATCTATATGTACTGAAAGCTAAAGCCGAGAGTCTCAGAGGTAAGTTTGACTAAATGAGAATGAATGAAGATGAAAACATTACACAATATTGTGGTAGAATAAAAGAGGTTGCGAATGCTATTAGAGGAGAAAATGGGACTATTGATGATGAGACCATAATTGGAAGTGTTAAGAACTCTGCGTCCTATAGATGCTATTAAGATCTTAGCTATTCAGGAATCTATATGTAACTCTACAAATGTGCTTACTTTGGAAGGTTTGATTGGCAAGATGACTGCTTTTGAACATTCTAATTATGATAATTTCACTATTGGTAGTATTGGAAATGTTGAATCTACTTTCAAGTCATAGTTAGTCTTGAACAAGCCTAAGAAGGAAAAAGAAAGATGCATCCATGAAAGAGAAAGTGAAAGTGAAGATGACAGTGACACTTATGATGAAGATATTGAAGATCTAGAAGCTCTTATGGCTAGAAGACTGGGATGAGGAAAAGGAAAATACAAAGGTAAACTCCCTATTATATGTTTTGCATGTAATAAGGTTGGTCATATAGTTGCTAGATGTCCTGACAGGAAGGATAAAGATGAAGAAAGAAACAACAGACACAAAGATAGAAGAGATGACAAAGGATACCAAAGGTATGAAGACTACAAAGGAAAAGGTAAGAAATCTTGTTACATTGCTGAAGAAGAGACTGACACTGATAGTGATGATTTTGAAATTGAGGTAGTCTATGTTGCAATGAAAGATGAATCTGGTGAGGATGAGAAAACTACATTGATTTCCTATGTGAACAAGAATGATAAATGGATTATTGACAGTGGTTGTTCACATCACATGACTGGTGACAAGAGTAAGTTTGAGACCCTACATCATTATAAAGGTAAAAGTGTAACATTTGGTAATGATGCACCATGTCCTGTTAGAGGAAAAGGATTGATTAAACTAAATGATAAGATCTCTTGTGAAAATTCTTATTGGGTTTAAAGATTGAATTATAATTTGTTAAGTGTTTCTCAGCTCAATAGAACTAGTTACCGAGTGGAATTTCATCACAAGAAAGCTAAGATATTTGATGCTACTAGTGAACTGATTGGAAGTGGTGAGCAGACTAGAGGTAATTTTTTGTATCTTGACCTATCTGAAGAAATATGTATGTTTGCACAACTTGATGACATTTGGTTATGGCATAAGAGGCTATGTCATTTTAACTTTGATAATCTGGAAGAGATAAGTAAGAAAAAGAAAGTAAGAGGCCTACCTAGATTGAAGAAACTTGAGAATGTGATGTGCAAAAAATGCCAGTTAGGAAAAATGACTAAGTCAAGTTTTAAGAGAAAATCCTTTACTTTTGAACACATTTTAGATTTGGTTCATACTGACCTTTGTGGACCTATGGGTGTACAAAGTTACTGTGGTGCTAGATATTTTATCCTGTTTGTTGATGATCATACCAGGATGATGCATGTAATGTTTCTAAAAGAAAAATCTAATGCTTTTCAATTTTTCAAGTGGTATTTGGCTAAGGTTGAGAAGGAGATAGGTAGGAACCTAAAATGTCTTAGATCTGACCATGGTGGAGAATTTACATCAAATAAATTTAATCTATTTTGCAATGATAGAGGAATCAAAAGATAGATGTCTACACCTAGGACACCTCCACAGAATGGCATAGCAGAAAGAAGAAACAGATCTATTTTGGACTGTGCTAGGACACTATTGATTGAAAATAATGTGGCACAGAAATACTAGAAATAAGCTATAAGTACAGTGGTTTACACTCTTAACCGGGTATAGATCAAGAAAGGTACAAATTTGACCCCCTATGAATTATGGTATGGGCATGCACTGAGTGTTAAATACTTTAGAATCTTTGGAAGCAAGTGTTACATATTGAAAGACAATAAGAATGGAAAGTTTGATGCTAAAAGTGATGAAGGCATATTCCTAGGTTACTCCACAAAAAGTAAAGCTTATAAGTGTTTGAACTATAACACTAACAAAATTGTGGAAAGTGTGAATGTAAAAATTGATGAGTATGTAGAAAGAAATGAGGCTGATAGAAAAAGAGAACTAGAAGATTATAGATCTTTTGTGTACATTGAAGAAATAGAAGAGGCAAGTAACAAACCTACACCTGATGCTGAGTCTTAGGTAAGAAATGCCGAGTGATAGATAGATGATGTCGAGTGTTAGGAAAATAGTGCTAAGAGAGAGCAAGAACATGATGAGCTACAAGATAATGCTGCCAAGGATCAGGAAGAGGTTGCTGAGCATTCAAAAGTTGAATCTGACAATCTTGTTGGGGAACCTAATGAAATAGAAGAGAAAAATGCTGAACCTATTTTGGAAAAATATGTAAGAAGACATCACAAGCCTGAACAGATAATTGGAGATAGAGACACTAGAATTCAAACTAGAAGCAAGACAAAAGATCCAACATGCTTATTATGTGAGTTTGAACCAAAGAAAACTAAAGAGGCATTAGAAAATGAAGATTGGATACAGGCAATGAATGAAGAGATTGACCAGATTGAGAATAATGAAACTTGGACTCTGGTGCCGAGACCTACAGATAAGAATGTTATAGGAACAAAGTGGGTATTTCGAAACAAGTTGAATGAAAAAGGTGAAATCACTAGGAACAAAGCTAGACTAGTATGCAAAGGCTATGCACAAGAAGAAGGAATTGATTATGGGGAGACATTTGCCCCTATAGCTAGATTGGAAGGAGTCGGGACTCTACTTGCATATGTTGCTTATAAAGATTTCAAGGTATGTCAAATGGATGTCAAGTCTACATTTTTAAATGGTATACTAGAAGAAGAAGTTTACATAGAACAGCCAGAAGGTTTTATTGATCCAAACAGAAGACACATGGTATGCAAACTGAACAAAGCTTTATATGGATTGAAATAAGCTCCTAGAGCATGGTATGAGTGGTTGCATAATTATCTGATACAGATTGGATTTTCCAGGACAAATGACATAAGCAATCTATATATGAAAGATGAAGAAAGTAGAGGTATTTTGTTGGCCAAAATTTTTTTTGATGACATTAGTTTTGGTGGAGAAGATGCATTGTGTAAAAGTTTTTCACATGAAATGCAAACTGAATTTGAGATGAGTATGTTTGGTGAGATCAAATTCTTTGTTGGTTTACAAGTATATCAGATGAAGAAAGGTATTTTCATTACATAGTCTAAGTATGTTAATGAAATACTAAAATTTTTTGGAATGGAAGATGCTAGACTAGTGGGAACTCCTATGGTTACTCGACAAAAGTTATCTAAGAATGATGATGCTGCAGAAGTTAACCAGACTTTGTATAGATCCATGATTGGAAAAATGTAGTATTTTGTACATAGTGGACTTGATATTGCATTAGCTATTGGGATTGTGGCAAGATTCTCTACCAATCCTAAGGAAACACACATGATGGCGGTGAAAAGAATCATGAGATACTTGGAAGGAACTGCTGACTATGGGTTATACTACAAGAAGAATGACAAATTTGAACTTAGAGTATATACTGATGCTGATTGGGTAGGAAATGTAGATGACAGAAAGAACACTAGTGGTGGAGCTTTCTTTCTTGGACAGAGATTAGTCTCCTGGACAAGCAAGGAACAAAATTGCATTTTCCAATCTACTGTTGAAGCTGAGTATGTTGCTGCTGCAGTAAACTGTTCAAATTTGATATGGATAAAATAGTTGTTGATAGGCATGAAAGAAGAAATCACTGAACCTGTTGTTATTTTCTGTGACAACACAAGTGCTATCAATATTTCTAAGAATCCAGTAATGCACACTAAGATCAAGCACATAGAAATCAAGTATCACTATTTGAGGGAATTGGTACAAGACAAGGAAGTCCGAATGGAATATGTTAATACAAAAGAATAATTAGCAGACATATTCACTAAATCTTTACCTAAAGAAGCTCATGAGTACCTAAGAAGTCAATTAGGGGTCCTTCCCCTAACTGAGGCTACCTAGCCAAGCTAGGAGCACTGAATCAAATATGATACAACAAAACATTTGACACATTGATGCAGAATATTTTCACACTATAGGACTGTCCTAGAGTTGTGAAGAAGAAGCAACGATAATAAATTAATCATAAGCAAGATGACAAAGGGAGAAACACTATGCTAAATAGATATATCTACATTTTTTGGATGTATGTTTGAGTTGTTGCTTTGGCATTTTTGTCAAAGAGGGAGATTGAACTAAAATGATACTATAACACATGACACTGAAAGTAAGGAAGATGATGAACTGAAATGAAAGATCAGGATAGAGGGAGATCCAGATACTTCTGACGATCACAGAAGTGAGATTTACTGATTCTGAATCAGAATGAAGCTAAGGATATTATAAATTTTCTTTGATGGATAGATAATTTTTTGGATTGGTTGGTAATCCATGTGTTATTCAGGTGATATCATATGGTGTTGCCATCAATGCCAAAGAGGGAGATTGTTGGAAACTGCAATTGAAACAATTGTTGTATTGTCATTAATGTCAAACCTTAACTGGTAAGACTGTTGCTAATTAGGAAAGTACTATAATTATGGTGAGAAGGGAAAGAAAGGTTGGTAACAATAGCACCTAAGGAAAGGTTGAGTTATCTTGATACTACAAAGTGTACTTGATTATGTTGCACAATGATGAGATAATGTATTGTTTATCTTAGTAAGATTGAAGACTAAACTAGTAGGCTTAACCAAGAAAAAATGAATAAATCATGTTTAAGCCGAGTTATGACAAAATTGACTGAGTTAGTGGATGCTGGGAAAAAATCTAGTGTTGACCGAGTATCAGTAAATTGCTGAGGAAGACAATATTTGCCAAGGAAATAGTTTTAGTAGTGACCAAGCATTTTACATGGAGACCGAGTGGATGATCACAGTATTGACTGAGCATCAACAATTTTATATTTGAAGAGAATTCAGATTTGGAGCCAACATTGTTGAATTCTTGGATTATGTAAAATGTGTTGACTTTATTTATTGATTGTATGGAAGCATTTAATACTTTGTAAAATGTTTTATTGTAAATCTCTATGAGATTTGAGATGATTCTAGAAGAGGAGACAAAAAACATGAAGCGGGTAGATTCAATGTATTTGAACTAACCCTAAGATCTACGAAGGAGATTAAGTAGCAAAAGAAAAGTTAACCTAACAGAGGAAAGTATTAAGGGAACCGAAGCATTAGGTATGTGTATGCATGGGTGAAGTAGATGCTGGAAGAACAATAAATTTTTATTGACTTTATAAGTGAAAAGGCTGAAGGAAAAGTGTGGTGATTGCTTAAAGGAAAGTTCCGAGTAGATCAGAGATGGAGATAGCAAAGTTTCAAAGTCAGTAAACTAGCATTTGTGTATGGAATTGGATTTGATATTTACAAAGTGATTTGTATGTTTTCAGATGAATACTACTGCTACTTTCTAACCATTGTAACAGTCAAAATCCTTTTAAGAGAGATTGACCTAATAGTCATATGTTAAATCCTTTGAACAAGGTTGAAGTCTAATGGAGTGTATGTAAGTCCTTTGACCAGGCTCACTTTTAATAGGGTGATTGAAATCCTTTAACTGGGTCACACTTGACAGTGTGTATTGTAACCTTTGACAGGGTTGGCTTTTAACCGAGCTCACTTCAAAAGAGTGAAAATAATAGTAGCATGTTACAAAGTGGTTTTTACCATATAGGGTTTCCACTATAAATCCTAGTGTAAATACTTGTGTGAATGTTTTGGGTTTGAACATTTCTATATTTTACAAGTTAGATACAGCTAGGTAGTGGACTGCTGAGTTATATGTTTCTATTATTGAATCAGTGATGACCGAGTTTGTTTTGGTTGCTTGATCTAATTGAAAGAAAAGTTTTTAAAGTTATTTTATACATTAGGACCTGAGAACAACTGATCCACCCCCCCTCTCTATTTTTCTAAATCATATTAACAAAGAACCTCATTGAGAAACTTAAAAACAAATTGGAAGATCTGAGATCTTAAAAAGAATCCAAAGTTTTTATTGAAGATTGTAATGACAATTTAGAAAAGGAAAATGAGATCCTTAAGCATGAATTGAAGATAGAAAATTTGAAGCTTAGTTTGAAAGATGGAAATGGCAAAAATGAAGCGAATCTAAAATCTGAGAATGAAAGTCTAAAGACTAAAAATGAAGGACTAAAATCTAAACTTGGAAATGTAACATCTAAACTTGAGAAAGTCAATTTACAGTATGATGAACTTGAGAAATACAACAAGAATGTGAAAGGTGAACTAACTCAATCCAAGCAACAACTTGAAAGGCTATATTCAAGTAGTGAGAAGATTGATACACAAGCATCTTTTCAGAAACCATTCTATGATAAGACTGGTCTTGGATTTAACACTCTTAAAGCAAATAATGAAAGCAAGGAACCAGATTTGAAGGTATCTGAAAGCTTAGATGAGAAGAAATCTGATGAGATCCATAAATCTGAAGATACACCTAAAGAAGAAGAATCATCGAAGCAAGAGGAATCATCCAAAGGTATGCAAAAATAATTCAAAGGTAGATGTTTTTCTTGTAATACTATTGGTCATATGAAGAGAGATTGCATAGGTAAGCAATTTAAACCTCTTAATGGTTATTGTTATAACTATCATGGATTTGGACATAGAGCTATTGAATGTAGGAAACTTAAATTTGTTGAGAATAATAATAATAGTAGAATGTTTAAGAATACTAACAATGCAAATAAGAAACCTACTGAAGATATGAAAAAAAGAAATGGAGTAATATGTTATAGATGCAACAAGGTTGGACACATTGCTAGAAATTACAGATCACAGATTAGTCCACCTGGACCAAGATATGGAAGCAATGGAATTGTTTGTCAAATATGCAACAAGATTGGACATACAACAAGGTTTTGCAGAATGAACAATGGAGTTTTTCATCTTAACCCTAACCCTAGAAATCATGAAAGAAGAAATGAAGATGCAAGAAACAAATAGAAAGGTTGTTGTAGAAATATAGATGAAGTGAAATTTGTTAAAAGCATAGATCAAGGAGACATATTCAACATTGAAGGTAATCAGAAAGGTAAAGTATCAAGTGGTAAGAATGAATCCTTACTTGACCTATCTCAAAGCACTTAATTTATGAAAATTATATTAGATTAGGAACTTAGATTAGTGTAGAAGTAGATTTATTATGAATTGAGTCTTGTGTAATTAAAGGAAGGTAGTTTATGATATTATAATGCTATGGTTAAGAGAGAAAAGAAAAATATTATGTTTTGCGAGATCGCAAGAAGTTTTAAGTTTTGCAGAATAGCAGAAACAACTTTTTGGAAAGAAGCGGCAAAAGAATTGAATGCGATGTCAGACCTAAGTGAGATTGAAGTAATAAAAGGTTATGATCAATTTTATTTGATTATAAAAGTGAATATAAGTGTTAAGGAGATCAAAGAGCAGTGATTGGAATCTTTTTGCAATGATTTGGTGAAGGATTTGAGCGTTGAATCTACGCAAGCCCTAAAATCATGAAATCGAGGTATTTTACTTGACAGATTTGTGAATTGGTAAATGAAATTTGAAGTAATCATGGATGTATCTTTAATTCACAATGTCAGAGATAAAAATAGACCTAGAATGAAGAGGGAACTAGTAGAACCCTTGGAAGAAGACCCTAAGTTAGCTTTATCATCCGTACCAGATGGAGTTTTACATTTAGAGAATGTAAGAAGTTATCTTGGACGCAAGTTAGAAACCATCAGTGATAGTGATTTTACAAATGAGTATGAGAAGATTTACAACTAGGAAATGTCATTGAAAGAAGGATATGATCATTTGAAAGACAATGAGATTGTTAAGTATGCATTGCAGTATGAGTTTGATAATGAAGAATGCACTAAGATAATCTTTAGCAGAATTCATAATGGGAAGTTTTGGCTAGAAGATAGAGTGATAGACATTACACTTGATTTGATTCATGAAGTCATTGGACTATCTAAATCTGGAGTTATTCCTTTAAATGAGAAGAACAAGAGAAAAATAGTCATTGATAACACTAATTCATCCTATAATGGTAGAGGAATTGTAATTAGTAAGATCCAACAACATGATGTTAGATACTTATGCAAAATCCTAACAACTAAGTTTTGTGCAAATTCAAGAGAGGATGACATGGTAGTTGGAATGGTACACATAGCTTATTTGATGTGTTTTGACAAAGTGCCAGTTGATATGTGTGAAATTCTAAGAATTCAATTATTTGAGAACTTGGAGAAGATTAAGAAGACAAAGTATGCACAATTTAGATTTTCATCTTTGATCACTTACATGTTTTTTCATCTTTTGAGGAGATTTCCTTACACCATAGGAAATGATTGGAATTATGGAAAAACTACAATGGAAAGGATTAATGTAGTATACAGATAGCATGTTATTGGTAGTGTTAATGAGAGTGCAGTACTTGTTATTAAGACATTTTAGACTATTGTGTCTAGCAGATCAAGGATTCCATAGTCTCTTGTGGAGAAATACAAGAATGAAGTATGTTTTATGGTTGACACTGACTTTACATACATTGAAGCAGTTGAACCTAGAATTGAGTTCATAGACCCTCTTGGCTATGAAATATCTGAAACTAAGACAGAAGAATATGTGAATATGCTACTTAAGTGCAAGGTTGACACTCACAGTAATAGATTTGGCACTTTTGAAGAAAATTTCAACTCCGCAAAGGCTATACTTGAGGAGAAATAGTCTAAGAAAAGAGTTGAGAGCACTATTAAGAAAATATTGAAGGATATAGGAATGATAGAGAGAGAATTCTTAGTGGAAAAGTAGATAGCTACAACAATCTGATGAAGGGTGCTCCTCTTAATACCACAAACACATAACAGAAATGAAGGGTACAGAAATAGATAACCTTTGAAACCCGAACAGAAATTTTGAAGAAAATTATTTTCTGCCATTTCAGGTGGTCCAACTTCCGAAGACCATAAGTCATCACCAGTTGACCCGATCGGCTATTATAACCCCATTTCAGAAATGCCACGAGGCGCTCTACAGGCTTGACCCACGCAAGTGCCCATCACCCAAATTTTTGACCTCATCCGGAGCCTCTAAAGCCTTCAAAACTGAGTTCAAAGTTTCTGTACCCTGCTGCCAATACTGAAAATCTTCAATATCTTCCAATATACACTTGATCTGGCAATGAAACTTTACTGGCAGACTTATATGACCAAAATGAACCTCCAAGAAAGAAATCAGATCATTCTGAGAAAATACGAAAAAATTAACAAAAATAGTAACTTTCCATAAATAGCAGCTCTGCACAAAATAGCCCTTATTGAATATAAAAATAGAAATATTTTTTTTTTGGGTGATGCAAGATTGCTCTTACACCCAGGATGCTCTTACATCAGACACCCAGGGTAATTTGAGAAGTGACCCTGTCACGACTTAGGTGTGCAGAGGAAAACCAAGACGGCTAACCTCCTCTTTTGTCAACCATGATGAATCTTCAACAGGTCATCCTTTCCACTTGACCAGCTATTCTTCATATGTCATGTTCCTTGTGCTTCTACCAACACGACTGTCCAGTATATCTTCGATCTTCTTAGTGTCTGAACTAGTTGCTGGAATACTCCACTGTGCTATTGTGATCTCATCTTCAACACCTCCTTCATGATACTCTGTCAGATCTGAAATGTTAAACACTGGTGAAATATTCAGCTCACTAGGCAATTCTACTTCATATGCATTTCCTGAATCATGCTTCTTCAGTATCTTACATGGCCCAAACTTCTTCATTTTCAACTTGTTATATGTACCAACCGGAAACCGCTCCTTCCGCAAATGAACCATGACTTCATCGCCAACCTGAAATTTCTTATGCCTCCTTTTCTCATCCGCCTTAGCCTTATACTCCGCATTCATCTTGTTAATATGCTTCCTCACCTCCTCATGGATGTTCTTCAAGTGTTTTGCAAAATCTTCAGCTTCAGCACTACTTATTTCTCCTTTAGCTATCTTCCTCAATTCAGATGCATTTCTTGGACTACTTCCATATACAATCTGGAATGGTGATTTACCAGTGCTCCTATTGACAGAATTATTATATGCAAATTCTGCCTGTGGTAAAATCAAATCCCATCCTATTGGCTTATCTCCAACCAAACATCTCAGCAAATTTTTCAAACTCCTATTCACCACCTCTGTCTGTCCATCAGTCTGTGGATGATGTGATGAACTGAATTTCAAATCTGTCTTCAACTTCTTCCACAACGTACGCCAGAAATATCCAACAAACTTAGTGTCCCGATCTGAAACTATGGTCTTTGGCAAACCATGAAGTCTCACTACTCTGAAAAACAATTCTACTACATGAACAGCATCATTAGTCTTCTTGCAGGGAATGAAATGTGCCATCTTTGAAAATCTGTCAACCACCACAAAAATTGAATCATGTCCCCGCTGAGTCTTCGGTAAACCCAGAACAAAGTCCATGCTGATATCCTCCCAAGGCTTCTCTGGTACAGGTAATGGCTGATACATCCCTGTATTCTGCTTCACTCCTTTCGCCATCTGACATACTCTGCAACTCTGTACAAACTTCTTCACATCTTGCTGCAACTGTGGCCAATAGTAATTCTCACTAACCAAAGAAAGGGTTTTGTCATGACCAAAATGTCCAGCCAATCCTCCGCTATGCTTCTCCTTGATGAGATTCTCCCTCATAGAACTTTGTGGAATGCACAATTGACTCCCTTTGAATAGCATATCGTCCTGGATGATGAAATCCAGCCATTTTGTCCTGTCTAGAGTAACAAGTTCTGTACAAGCTTTCCAAGCTTCACCAAAATCAGGATCCTCTGGATACAAATTCTTGAGTTCCTTGAACCCAACCACTTCAATCTGCATTTCTATCAGCAATAGTTGCCTTCTGCTAAGAGCATCTGCAACCCTATTAGACTTTCCACTCCTGTGTTTCAAAACAAATGTATAACTCTGCAAAAACTCAACCCATTTCAAATGCCTTTGATTCAATTTTCCTTGACTATTCAAATATTGCAAAGCTTGATGATCAGTATGCAAAACAAACTCCTTAGGAAGTAGATAATGTCTCCACTTCTTTAATGCCTGAACTATAGCATAAAATTCCTTATCATAAACATAATATTTCCTCTTGGCATCATTTAACTTCTCGCTGAAATAAGCAACAGGTTTACCTTCTTGGCTCATAACAGATCCTATTGCAGTACCACTAGCATCACAATCTACTTGAAACACCTTATTAAAATCTGGAAGTGCTAAAACAGGTTGTTCTGTAACTTTTCGTTTCAACAATTGAAAACTCTTTTCTGCCCCATTAGTCCACTTAAACTATTTTCTATCCCCTCTCATTGTTTCAGTCAAGGGTCCACAAATACTGCTAAAATTTATGATAAACTTTCTATAAAAGCTAGCTAGACCATGAAAAGATCTTACCTTAGTAGCACTCCTTGGAGTAGGTCATTCAAGGATAGCCTGTACCTTCTCTGGGTCCATTTTTAGACCTTCTCCTGAAACCAGAAATTCTTTCAGAACCTCGTTCATGAGCCGCATGAAACTGCTCGGTGCATTGGTTAGCCCAAAAGGTATGACTAACCACTCATACAGTCCTTCCTTTGTCTTGAAGGCAGTCTTCCATTCATCTCCTTCTCTGATCTGAATCTGATGATATCCACTCTTCAGATCTATTTTTGAGAAATACACAGCTCCACTCAAACAGTCCATAATATCATCCATTCGTGGCAATAGAAACCTGTACTTGATTGTGATCTTTTTTATTGCCCTAGAATCTGTACACATCCTCCATTCTCCATTCTTCTTTGGTGCCAATACTGCTGGTACAGCACAGGGACTCAGACTCTCACGGATCAATCCTTTCTATAACAGTTCATGTACTTATTTATTCAACTCCTCACTTTCTGCAGGTGTCATTCTGTGTGCTGCCTTATTCGGCAAACTCACTCCTGGGATCAAGTCCATCTGATGACTAATCTTTCTGACTGGTGGTAATCCATCAGGCACGTTATCGGATACAATATCCTGAAACTCATTCAACAAATCTACAACTTCTACAGGAACATCTTCTACTTCCTCTTTACTAGCTTTTGGAATTAAAGCAAAACATACATGCTCATGCCTCATACCATCTAGAAAATTTCTTCCATCAACAAAAGTTATCCTTGCATTACCACATACCTTTTCTTCAATCTGCTTCAATAGTTTTAGCTTATGTCGCACTCCATCCTTTGTCAGGGAATAGGTATTCACACGACCATCATGTACAGCACATCTGTAAAACTGCCATGGTCTACCCAACAACATATGACATGCATCCATAGATATGATATCACACAATACCTCATCTTGGTATCCGCCAACCTTGAACTTCACCAGGCATTGTTCATTGACCATGACCTTGTGGTCATCCTGTACCCAGGCAATCCGATATGGATGTGGGTGTTTCTGTCTCTTGAGCTTCAACTTTGTCACCATCTCTTCTGACACCAAATTGCCAGTGCTTCCACTATCAATAATCACATCACAACATTTACCTTCACACTTGCACCTAGTGCGAAACAGGCTCCTCCTTTGCTCAGGTTCATTCTCACCACTCAACAAGACTCTTCTGTTAATCAACGTTTCTCCTCTTTCAGCATCTTCAGAATTTGATGATCTGGCATCTTCATCTACATGTGCAACTCTGGCCTGGCCTTCATTTCTCCTGTCTATTCTGTCTTGGTGCTGAGGACATGTAAATGCCCTATGACCTTCTTCTCCACAGTGAAAACATGTTCCACGGAAGCCACCTCTTCCAGATCCTTGTCCTCTTCCTCTTCCTCTCTGATCTCTATTATTTTGATCCTCGAAGTGATTGGAATTATTTTCTCGCTGATTCTGACTGCTACTGGCCTCATCCTTCTTTTTCGGATCTTCATTTTGGCCACCATATGATCGTTCACCAGATCGTCCACCGCGACCTCTTCCGTTTTGTCTGCTCTCAAACTTCTTGTTTAGCTTTTCCTCTACTTTTAGGGAAAACTAGTATGCCTCTTCGATACTATTCATTCGAACCAGATTCAGCTCCTCCTGGATGCTTGGCCTTAACCCATTAAGGTATCGGGCAACTTTCTCCTTATCAGCTTCTGCATGGCCTGTTCTGATGATAAGTCGATAGAACTCCTCTGTATACTCCTGAACAAATCTCCCTGCTTGCTTCAAACTTTGCATTTTCTTTAGTAGGTCAAGCTCATAATCAACAGGAATGAACTGTCGCTTCAATTTGTCCACCATCTGATCCCATCTTGTGATTTTATCTTTCCCTCTTCTATTTCGCTCCAATTGAATTTCTTGCCACCAGATCTTCGCATGACCTTTCAATCTGGCCTTCACAAATTTGACCCTATCAGGATCTTCAACATCTTCATACTCAAAATATTTCTCACATTCATTGATCCAGTCGATCAATTCCTCTGGGTTAAGATTGCCAGAAAATGTAGGAACCTCAATCTTAGGTCTTTTCCCGATCTTGGAAATCGCTCGAAAAAGTCTTTCTTCGTCATGGTTCACAATTTTAACTTCTCCTT
The DNA here is from genome assembly GCA_027943335.1 of Chamaecyparis obtusa. Lineage (NCBI taxonomy): Eukaryota > Viridiplantae > Streptophyta > Pinopsida > Cupressales > Cupressaceae > Chamaecyparis > Chamaecyparis obtusa. Next base: position 228,956 of record BSBK01007765.1, on the reverse strand, counting down.
CTTGATATTCTTCTTCGGCTTCATCCTCACTTTCATCTCTGACATTAAGATTCATTTCTCTACGAATCTCTTCTTGCAATGCTCGCACTTGTCTCTGCAACTCTCTAACCTCAGGTGTCACAACACCAGGTCTTCCGCCACGTTCTCTTCGTGGAGGCATTTTTGCGATGCGCGCTGAAACCCTAACCATGGTCCTGGTGCAAACTGCCTCACAGTCGGTAATCGATTTACACACTCAAGAACCCCTTCTTTGATACCACTTGATGAAGGGTGCTCCTCTTAATACCACAAACACATAACAGAAATAGAGAAACAACAACAATATGCAAGAACAAAAAATTGGCTTCTTATTATCTCCACAAATGTGGAATTACAAACTTTCAGAATTACAATATGCAAAGCCACATGGGCATTCCCTTACAATATTCTGTAGGACAAATCTTCGAACTATTACCCAGATCTACTACCCCAGAACTATTCTGAACTGCCTAAGACAATAATACAGCCTTCCTTATATAGGCAATTTTCCACCGCCTGGGAAGGTTCCAGAATTTTAGCCAATAAGGCCAACCAAACTTAGCATTATTTTATTTTACATTTTATTACATCATAGTCGGCTCAAGATAAACTTTGAAACCCGAACAGAAATTTTGAAGAAAATTATTTTTTGCCATTTCAGGTGGTCCAACTTCCGAAGACCATAAGTCATCACCAGTTGACCCGATCGGCTATTATAACCCCATTTCAGAAATGCCACGAAGCGCTCTACAGGCTTGACCCGTGCAAGCGCCCGTCACCCAAATTTTTGACCTCATCCGGGGCCTCTAAAGCCTTCAAAACTGAGTTCAAAGTTTCTGTACCTTGCTGCCAATACTGAAAATCTTCAATATCTTCCAATATACACTTGATCTGGCAATGAAACTTTACTGGCAGACTTATATGACCAAAATGAACCTCCAAGAAAGAAATCAGATCATTCTGAGCACATACGAAAAAATTACCAAAAATAGTAACTTTCCATAAATAGCAGCTCTGCACAAAATAGCCCTTATTGAATATAAAAATAGAAATATTTTTTTTTTGGGTGATGCAAGATTGCTCTTACACCCAGGATGCTCCTGCATCAGACACCCAGGGTAATTTGAGAAGTGACCCTGTCACGACTTAGGTGTGCAGAGGAAAACCAAGACGGCTAACCTCCTCCTTTGTCAACCATGATGAATCTTCAACAGGTCATCCTTTCCACTTGACCAGATATTCTTCATATGTCATGTTCCTTGTGCTTCTACCAACACGACTGTCCAGTATATCTTCGATCTCCTTAGTGTCTAAACTAGTTGTTGGAATACTCCACTATGCTGTTGTGATCTCATCTTCAACACCTCCTTCATGATAATCTGTCAGATCTAAAATGTTAAACACTGGTGAAATATTCAGCTCACTAGGCAATTCTACCTCATATGCATTTCCTGAATCATGCTTCTTCAGTATCTTACATGGCCAAAACTTCTTCATTTTCAACTTGTTATATGTACCAACCGGAAACCGCTCCTTCCGCAAATGAACCATGACTTCATCGCCAACCTGAAATTCCTTATGCCTCCTTTTCTCATCCGCCTTAGCCTTATACTGCGCATTCATCTTGTTAATATGCTTCCTCACCTCCTCATGGATGTTCTTCAAGTGTTCTGCAAAATCTTCAGCTTCAGCACTACTTATTTCTCCTTTAGCTATCTTCCTCAATTCAGATGCATTTCTTGGACTACTTCCATATACAATCTGGAATGGTGATTTACCAGTGCTCCTATTGACAGAATTATTGTATGCAAATTCTGCCTGTGGTAAAATCAAATCCCATCCTGTTGGCTTATCTCCAACCAAACATCTCAGCAAATTTCCCAAACTCCTATTCACCACCTCTGTCTGTCCATCAGTCTGTGGATGATGTGATGAACTGAATTTCAAATCTGTCTTCAACTTCTTCCACAACGTACGCCAGAAATATCCAACAAACTTAGTGTCCCGATCTGAAACTATGGTCTTTGGCAAACCATGAAGTCTCACTACTTCTCTGAAAAACAATTCTGCTACATGAACAACATCATTAGTCTTCTTGCAAGGAATGAAATGTGCCATCTTGGAAAATCTGTCAACCACCACAAAAATTGAATCATGTCCCCGCTGAGTCCTCGGTAAACCCAGAACAAAGTCCATGCTGATATCCTCCCAAGGCTTCTCTGGTACAGGTAATGGCTGATACATCCTTGTATTCTACTTCACTCCTTTTGCCATCTGACATACTCTGCAACTCTGTACAAACTTCTTCACATCTTGCTGCAACTGTGGCCAATAGTAATTCTCACTAACCAAAGAAAGGGTTTTGTCACGACCAAAATGTCCAGCCAATCCTCCGCTATGCTTCTCCTTGATGAGATTCTCTCTCATAGAACTTTTTGAAATGCACAATTGACTCCCTTTGAATAGCATATCATCCTGGATGATGAAATCCAACCATTTCGTCCTGTCTAGAGTAACAGGTTCTGTACAAGCTTTCCAAGCTTCACCAAAATCAGGATCCTCTGGATACAAATTCTTGAGTTCCTTGAACCCAACCACTTCAATCTACATTTCTGTCAGCAATAGTTGCCTTCTGCTAAGAGCATCTGCAACCCTATTAGACTTTCCACTCCTGTGTTTCAAAACAAATGTATAACTCTGCAAAAACTCAACCCATTTCAAATGCCTTTGATTCAATTTTTCTTGACTATTCAAATATTGCAAAGCTTGATGATCAGTATGCAAAACAAACTCCTTAGGAAGCAGATAATGTCTCCACTTCTTTAATGCCTGAACTATAGCATAAAATTCCTTATCATAAACAGAATATTTCCTCTTGGCGTCATTTAACTTGTCGCTGAAATAAGCAACAGGTTTACCTTCTTGGCTCATAACAGATCCTATTGCAGTACCACTAGCATCACAATCTACTTGAAACACCTTATTAAAATCTGGAAGTGCTAAAACAGGTTGTTCTGTAACTTTTCATTTCAACAATTGAAAACTCTTTTCTGCCCCATTAGTCCACTTAAACTATTTTCTATCCCCTCTCATTGTTTCAGTCAAGGGTCCACAAATACTGCTAAAATTTTTGATAAAATTTCTATAAAAGCTAGCTAGACCATGAAAAGATCTTACCTCAGTAGCACTCCTTGGAGTAGGCCATTCAAGGATAGCTTGTACCTTCTCTGGGTCCATTTTTAGACCTTCTCCTGAAATCAAAAATTCTTTCAAAACCTCGTTCATGAGCCGCATGAAAGTGCTCAGTGCATTGGTTAGCCCAAAAGGCATGACTAACCACTCATACAGTCCTTCCTTTGTCTTGAAGGCAGTCTTCCATTCATCTCCTTCTCTGATCCGAATCTGATGATATCCACTCTTCAGATCTATCTTTGAGAAATACACAGCTCCACTCAAACAGTCCATAATATCATCCATTCGTGGCAATAGAAACCTGTACTTGATTGTGATCTTGTTTATTTCCCTAGAATCCGTACACATCATCCATTCTCCATTCTTCTTTGGTGCCAATACCGCTGGTACAGCACAGGGACTCAGACTCTCACGGATCAATCCTTTCTGTAACAGTTCATGTACTTATTTGTTCAACTCCTCACTTTCTGCAGGTGTCATTCTGTGTGCTGCCTTATTCGGCAAACTCGCTCCTGGGATCAAGTCTATCTGATGACTAATCTTTCTGACTGGTGGTAATCCATCAGGCACGTTATCAGATACAATATCCTGAAACTCATTCAACAAATCTATAACTTCTACAGGAACATCTTCTACTTCCTCTTTACCAGCTTTTGGAATTAAAGCAAAACATACATGCTCATGCCTCATACCATCTAGGAAATTTCTTCCATCAACAAAAGTTATCCTTGCATTACCACATACCTTTTCTTCAGTCTCCTTCAATGGTTTTAGCTTATGTCGCACTCCATCCTTTGTCAGGGAATAGGTATTCGCATGACCATCATGTACAGCACATCTGTCAAACTACCATGGTCTACCCAACAACATATGACATGCATCCATAGATATGATATCACACAATACCTCATCTTGGTATCTGCCAATCTTGAACTTCACCAGGCATTGTTCATTGACCATGACCTTGTGGTCATCCTGTACCCAGGCAATCCGATATGGATGTGGGTGTTTCTGTCTCTTAAGCTTCAACTTTGTCACCATCTCTTCTGACACTAAATTGTCAGTGCTTCCACTATCAATAATCACATCACAACATTACCTTCACACTTGCAGCTAGTGCAAAACAGGCTCCTCCTTTGCTCAGGTTCATTCTCACTACTCAACAGGACTCTTCTGTTAATCAACGTTTCTCCTCTTTCAGGATCTTCAGAATTTGATGATCTGGCATCTTCATCTACATGTGCAACTCTGGCCTGGCCTTCATTTCTCCTGTCTATTCTGGCTTGGCGCTGAGGACATTCAAATGCCCTATGACCTTCTTCTCCACAATGAAAACATGTTCCACGGAAGCCACCTCTTCCAGATCCTTGTCCTCTTCCTCTTCCTCTCTGATCTCTATTATTCTGATCCTGGAAGTGATTGGAATTATTTCCTCGCTGATTCTGACTGCTACTGGCCTCATCCTTCTTTTTTGGATCTTCATTTCAGCCACCATATGATCGTCCACCAGATCGTCCACCGTGACCTCTTCTATTTTGTCTGCTCTCAAACTTCTTGTTCAGCTTTTCCTCTACTTTTAGGGCAAACTGGTATGCCTCTTCAATACTGTTCATTCAAACTAGATTCAGCTCCTCCTAGATGCTTGGCCTTAACCCATTAAGGTATCGAGCAACTTTCTCCTTATCAGCTTCTGCATGGCCTGTTCTGATGAGAAGTCGATAGAACTCTTCTGTATACTCCTGAACAGATCTCCCTGCTTGCTTCAAACTCTGCATTTTCTTTAGTAGGTCAAGCTCATAATCAACAGGAATGAACTGTCGCTTCAATTTGTCCACCATCCGATCCCATCTTGTGATTTTATCTTTCCCTCTTCTATTTCGCTCCAATTGAATTTCTTGCCACCAGATCTTCGCATGACCTTTCAATCTGGCCTTCGCAAATTTGACCCTATCAGGATCTTCAACATCTTCATACTCAAAATATTTCTCACATTCATTGATCCAGTCGATCAATTCCTCTGGGTTAAGATTTCCAGAAAATGTAGGAACCTCAATCTTAGGTCTTTTTCCGATCTTGAAAATCGCCCGAAAAAGTCTTTCTTCCTCCTGGTTCACAATTTCAACTTCTCCTTCTTGATATTCTTTTTCGGCTTCATCCTCACTTTCATCTCTGACATTAAGATTCATTTCTCTACGAATCTCTTCTTGCAATGCTTGCACTTGTCTCTGCAACTCTCTAACCTCAGGTGTCACAACACCAGGTCTTCCACCACGTTCTCTTCGTGGAGGTATTTTCGCGATGCGCGCTAAAACCCTAACCACGGTCCTGGTGCAAACTGCCTCACAGTCGGCGATCAGTTTACACACTCAAGAACCCCTTCTCTGATACCACTTGATGAAGGGTGCTCCTCTTAATACCACAAACACATAACAGAAATAGAGAAACAACAACAATATGCAAGAACAAAAAATTGGCTTCTTATTATCTCCACAAATGTGGAATTACAAACTCTCAGAATTACAATATGCAAAGCCACATGGGCATTCCCTTACAATATTCTGTAGGACAAAGCCTCGAACTATTACCCAGATCTACTACCCCAGAACTATTCTGAACTGCCTAAGACAATAATACAGCCTTCCTTATATAGGCAATTTTCCACCGCCTGGGAAGGTTCCAGAATTTTAGACAATAAGGCCAACCAAACTTAGCATTATTTTATTTTACATTTTATTACATCATAGTCGGCTCAAGATAACCTTTGAAACCCGAACAGAAATTTTGAAGAAAATTATTTTCTGCCATTTCAGGTGGTCCAACTTCCGAAGACCATAAGTCATCACCAGTTGACCCGATCGGCTATTATAACCCCATTTCGGAAACACCACAAAGCGCTCTACATGCTTGATCGGTGCAAGCACTCATCACCCAAATTTTTGACCTCATTAGGGGCCTCTAAAGCCTTCAAAACTGAGTTCAAAGTTTTTGTACCTTGCTGCCAATACTAAAAATCTTCAATATCTTCCAATATACACTTGATCTGGCAATGAAACTTTACTGGCAGACTTATATGACCAAAATGAACCTCCAAGAAAGAAATCAGATCATTCTGGGCACATACGAAAAAATTACCAAAAATAGTAACTTTCCATAAATAGCAGCTCTGCACAAAATAGCCCTTATTGAATATAAAAACAGAAATTTTTTTTTTTTGGGTGATGCAAGATTGCTCTTACACCCAGGATGCTCCTGCATCAGACACCCAGGGTAATTTGAGAAGTGACCCTGTCACGACTTAGGTGTGTAGAGGAAAACCAAGATGGCTAACCTCCTCCTTTGTCAACCATGATGAATCTTCAACAGGTCATCCTTTCCACTTGACCAGATATTCTTCATATGTCATGTTTCTTGTGCTTCTACCAACACGACTGTCCAGTATATTTTCGATCTCCTTAGTGTCTAAACTAGTTGCTGGAATACTCCACTGTACTGTTGTGATCTCATCTTCAACACCTCCTTCATGATACTCTGTCAGATCTGAAATGTTAAACACTGGTGAAATATTCAGCTCACTAGGCAATTCTACCTCATATGCATTTCCTGAATCATGCTTCTTCAATATCTTACATGGCCCAAACTTCTTCATTTTCAACTTGTTATATGTACCAACCGGAAACCGCTCCTTCCGCAAATGAACCATGACTTCATCGCCAACCTGAAATTTCTTATGCCTCCTTTTCTCATCTGCCTTAGCCTTATACTGCGCATTCATCTTGTTAATATGCTTCCTCACCTCCTCATGGATGTTCTTCAAGTGTTTTGCAAAATCTTCAGCTTCAGCACTACTTATTTCTCCTTTAGCTATCTTCCTCAATTCAGATGCATTTCTTGGACTACTTCCATATACAATCTGGAATGGTGATTTACCAATGCTCCTATTGACAGAATTATTGTATGCAAGATTGCTCTTACACCCAGGATGCTCCTGCATCACAATCAGAGATATTAGATAGAAAGAGATTTGTCTCTACCTCCCTTATCATCTAGTGCAGTACCAGTGAAGGTGAAAGTAGAGGAACCCTAGACGGAACAAGTAGCAAGAAAACCTACTAGATCTACCTCCTCCACACTGAGCAAGAGAGTGAAAGAAATTGCTACTGGACTTGGTAAGAGGTAGAAAACTTTGGTGCCACCAGTACCTAGGAAAATTGCAAAAATTAAAGATGATGACACTTCTGTGAAGAAGAAAGCATGGAAACCTAGAGTTGAGAGAGTGAATGAAGAAATTATAAAAGATGGAGACTTCACTAAAATGAATAAATAATACGACCTTTATGACTATTCTGATAAATTGCATCTTGAAAATGCAGTGGTCAAGCATTTGATTTTGGCTAATAACAAGTTTGACACTATTCAAGGAAAGATACCTAATGACTTATTGAAGAAACTTGTTAATAGGAAGATGAGAGCACAAGAAGAAGACAAATCTATCAAAGAGAATCTTATGAAGAAACTATGTGATGTAAGAGATGATGAACATCTTAAAAAAATTTTGAAGCCCCTTAGCACTCATTTAAGGACAAAAATGAGAACCATTCAGATCATGGCAGGACAATATGAATAAGTGAATGCAGAGCCTGAACAAGCAATAATTAAAGTTATGGTAGAAATTGTTGGAGAGACATCAATTGTAGCAGAGCAAGTAGAAGAAGAAGAAGAAGAGGATATTCCCTCTCCACCAGCTATAAACATTGAAGAAGAATCTATGAATGTTGAATGTACAAGGATCACCTTGGATACTGATGATAATGTATTTAAGAATCTAGAGAACATTATTGACAATTTAGCTCTTGATGAACCAGATAGAACTGCAGAAGCTGAGCAGACCCGATCTATTGTTGAAGAACCTAAAGTATCAAAAGTACAAGCACCTATACCCTCTAAAGAATAAATCAGTCTTACTCCTAAGACTGGAAAGAAGCAAACTAGATTTTTTGTTTGAGGATTTGGGAAAAGAAGTAGATGATGATGATCAGATGGAATTGATCACATCTTTGAACAAAATCATTGGGAAGAATAAGAAATTTAAAAGCCTAGAAGGATGTCTAAAGGACCTCACTGAAAAGTTATAAAGTATTGTGACCACATAGATTGTAGAAGAAAACCCTATGGAGAAGGAAAAGAAAGTGATAAACACTTTTGATGATGAGTTCACTAACCTAGCTGATATTGCAAAAGTGAAAGCATAGGTAGACTATGAGGCTAGAATGTTGTTGAACATCAGTCAGTACATACACAATGATATCAATACTCTTGATATTTGCATCAAATATTTGAGGAAACATTTGGAAATAGGAAAAGCTTTGTACATATAGTGTAAAAAATTAGAGACTTTGACAGTTGAGGAAGATCAGAAGATAAAATTGAAGGAAGTAGAGATTCTAAATGAAAAAAACCTTCTATCTAACCCTAATGTGAAGGTTTGTGATGTTGAGAAGAAAGTTAGGCAACTGTATGATGAAATAAGAATTGTACAAGATGAGAAAGACAAGAAATTAAGAAGATATACTCTTTTGAGAGAGCATGTTTCTATGAAGTTAAGTGTTATTAAAGAGCAGTTGGAAGATTGTCTTATAGCTAAGACGTCTTTTCAAAAATTTAACTTTGAAAACCTCCAAGCATGTCAAATAGCATCTTATGGATTGAGCGCACTACTCAATGTGGTAGATTCCATTAAGAAATCATGGGAAAAGGAGATAGAAGCCATGAAGATAGACTTTGCAGATTGTGTTGCAAGCCTACCGTCTTTGCAATAAATAAATTGAGGTATAACTTTTTTTTGATACAATTTTGTAGCCCTCCCTATCGTTATTTAGTCATTGTTGTCAAAGGGGAAGAGATATTTAGCAGAAAATTGATAATATATGATAAGGATTGATACTCTTAGGGGGATTATTGTATTAGAATTAAGATTTTTAAGGAGTTATAAGGATAGTATATATATGTTATACTGTGGCCACAATTTTCACAATTTTGAGATTTTGGAGTTGCACACTTAGCCAATTTTCTCATATGTTGCCACCAATGACAAAGGGGGAGATTGTTGGAAATTTGGCTGAGTTTATTACATAGATTTTTTCATTATGAAAATATATGATCCACCTGAAGATCGGACAAGTCAGAGAGCAAGTATGACAGAGCGCATTGCAATTTGTCTAAGTGTGAGACAATATTTTTACCAGTGTACCCAGACATAGTTTTTTTTTGCGACATTGACTAGAGTGAGTTCAATGCTTGCACACTTGAACATAGACTCTATGGTGACCAATGATGACCCATCTCAAAGAGAAATTCAGTATGGCATGTATAGAAGAAGTTATGATAGTTTTACCAAAGACAGTGTGAAGCTGACAGGACAAAATATGAAAATAGAACTAGTAAAGAGTTAAGGGATTATTTTGTTAATCAAAATAATGTCTTAACAATATAAAGGGAAGAAATCCTAGATTTTACTCTTGGATAAAGCTATTGGTATAAATGTAATTGTAATTGTAATTGTAAAGTGTAGTAATTGTAGAAGTATGATGCGAAGTATATGAAGCATATGTAATAGCGATAGTGAAAGATCGATGAAGAGATATTGATACAAGAATTATAAGGTTATGTACCTTGACCTCTTTTATAATTAGTGTATATTTTACATTACTTGTTTGGGCAGTGGGCTCAGCTGGTAATCACATTTTGTACTACCAACTCCTAACAGGGTTGAGGCTTCTAACAAGGCCTATAGTCCCTTAATCAGGACTGATAGACTATATGTTTGTAATAGACTCCTCATAGGGTCAACATCCTTAATAGGATACTTTTCATTAGTGGTTCTTTGTGGGTACCATCTCCACCAGAGTTTTCCCTTGGCTAGGGTTTCCTCAAGAACAAATAATGTGTCATGAGTTCTTTATTGTTATGCATGTTGTTTAGCTTCTTATGTTATGTATGTGTAAAGATAATCTGTTATATCCATAATTGGGCAAAAGATAAAGTTTGTAGAATACTGATTCACCCCCCCTCTCAGTATTCCCTATTTCTAACAGGCTTTTCATAGAGCTCACTTCAAAAGAGTGAAAATAATAGTAACATGTTGCAAAGTGGTTTTTTGCTAATTGGGTTTCCACTATAAATTCTGGTGTTAACACTTGTTTGAATATTTTGGTTTGAACATTTATGTGTTTTACAAGTTAGATACTATTGGATAGTAGATTGCATTGTTATATGTTTCTGTTATGCAATCAGTAATGACCAAGTAGTTGTTGGTTGTTGGATCTAATTTGTTGAAGAGTTTTAAAGTTTGTTTTATAAATCTGGACCTGACAACGACTGATTCACCCCCCCTCTTTATTGTTCTAAATCATATTAACAATTGGTATCAGAGCTATTGGTGCTTATAGAATTTTTTTTTAAAGGTACTTGAAGCAAATGATCAGGATGTATAAGAATAAGGTACTAAAGCTAAATAAGGAGAACTTCCCTGCATGGAAAAGTTTGATGAAGCTGGATTTGGCCAGTATTGGTGATTCTACAAAGTATTATGTTAAGCATGACTATGTCACACTTGTTGCACCTCTAACTTCTGAGGAAATGAAAGCTAAACAAGAGCACAACCAAGCAATGTTGGAGATTGCATCTACCCTAAGCTATCCAGAATTTGAAGACATCAAAGACTACACTAATGCAAAGAAAATGTGGGACACTCTTGCAAACATCTATAGTGGTGACATTAATGTACTGAGAGAAAAAGTTGAGAGCCTAAGAGGTAGATTTGATGAAATGAGAATGCACAAAGGTGAGAATATTGAAAAGTATTGTGGTAGAATAAAAGAAGTTGTAAATGCTATTAGAGGAGAAAAAACAACTATTGATGATGAAACTATAATTGGAAAAGTATTGAGAACTCTACATCCTATTTATGCCATCAAAATTTTAGTAATTCAGGAATCTAGATGTAACACTAACAATGATCTTACTTTGGAAAGTTTGGTTGGTAAGCTTACTGCTTTTGAACTTTCTAACTATGATAACTTCACTATTGCTAATGTTGAATCTTCTTTTAAGTCACAAATGGTTTTGAGTAAGACAAAGAAGGAAAAAGAAAGATGCATCAGTGAGAGTGAAAGTGAAAGTGACACATCTGATGAAGAACTTGAGGATCTAGAAGCTCTTATGGCTAGAAGACTAAAAAGGGGAAAAGGAAAGTACAAAGGTAAACTCCCTATTATATATTTTTCATGTAATAAAGTTGGTCATATAACTGCCAGATATCCTGACAGGGATGATAAGGATGAAGTAAGAGACATCAAGCATAAAGACAAAAGAGAAGATAGAGGTTATCGAAGGTAAGAGGACTACAAAGGAGAAGGTAAGAAATCATGCTACATTGCCAAAGAAGAGACTCACACTGATAGCGATGATTTTGAAATTGAAGTTGTCTATGTTGCAATGAAGGATGATAAAAATGCATTAATATATTATGTGAACAAAAATGATAAATGGATTATTAATAGTGGTTGTCCACATCACATGACTAGTGACAAAAGTAAGTTTGACACCTTAGATCATTATAAATGTAGAAGTGTGAAATTTGGTAATGATGCACCATGTCCTGTTAGAGGTAGAGGATTGATTAAGCAAGCTGATAAGATCACTTGTGAGAATTATTATTGGGTTGAGGGTCTTAGCTATAATCTATTGAGTATTGCACAACTTAATAGCACTGGCTACTAAGTGGAATTTCATCACAGAAAAGCCAAAATATTTAATGCCACTAGTGAACTAATTGGAAGTGGAGAACAGAAAAGAGGTAATTTGTTCTATCTAGACCTATCTAAAGAAACATGTATGATTGCATAGCTTGATGATATTTTGTTATGGCATAAGTGGCTATGTCATGTTAATTTTGATAATCTGGTAGAAATTAGTAAGAAGAAGATAGTGAGAGGTCTGCCTAGCTTGAAGAAACCTGAGAATGTAATGTGTAAAGAATGTTAGTTGGGTAAGATGACAAAGTCTAGTTTTAAGAGAAAGACTTTTACTTTTGAGAATGATTTAGATTTGGTTCATACTCACCTTTGTGGACCTATGGGTGTACAAAGATATTATGGTGCTAGATATTTTATCATGTTTGTCAATGATTATACCAGAATGATGACTGTAATGTTCTTAAAAGAAAAATTTGATGCTTTTAAATTTTTTAAGTGGTACTTGGCTAAGGTTGAAAATGAGATAGGTAGGAACCTGAAGTGTCAGAGATCTAACCAAGGTGGAGAATTTATATCCAATTAATTTAATCTATTTTACAATGATAGAGGGATCAAAAGATAGATGTCTCCACCAAGAACTCCTCCACAGAATGGTATAGCAGAGAGAAGGAATAGATCTATCATGGATTATGCAAGGACATTAATGATTGAAAATAATGTTGCACAAAAGTACTATAGAGAAGCTATAAGTACAACTATTTATACTCTTAACCAAGTACAAATAAAAAAAGGTACAAATCTGACACCTTGAGTTATGGCATGGGTATGCACCTAATGTAAAGTATTTTAGAATTTTTGGAAGCAAATGCTACATACTAAAGGATAATAGGAATGGGAAATTTGATGCTAAAAGTGATGAAGGCATATTCCTAGGCTATTCCACAAAAAGTAAAGCTTATAAGTGTTTGAACTCTAACACTAAAAAAATTGTGGAAAGTGTGAATGTCAAAATTGATGAGTATGCAGAGAAAAATGAAGCTCGAAGCAAAATAGAACCAAAAGATTATAGATATTTTTTGTATATAGTGGAAGGAGAGGAAAGTGACATACTTGCACCTGATGGAGAGTCTCAGGTAAGAAATGTCGAGCATCAGGAAAAAAATGCCAAGAGAGAAGAAGAACGTGCCAAGCAAGAGGAGAAAGTTGTCGAGTATCAGGAAGAGGTTGTCAAGCATTCATAAGCTGAATCTGACAATCTTGTTGGTGAACCTAAAGAGAAAGATGAAAGGAGAGTAGAACCTATTTTGGCACAATATGTAAGGAGACATCACAAGCCTAAATAGATAATTAAAGACAAAGATACTAGAATTCTGACCAAAAGAAAAATATAAGATCTGACATGTTTAATATGTGAATTTGAGACTAAGACAACAAGGGAGGCATTAGAAAATGAAGACTAGAGAAGAATGATACTTGGACTCTAGTGCCGAGACCAAAAAATAAAAATGTCATTGGAACAAAGTGGGTGTTCCGGAATAAGCTAAATGAGCATGGTCAAATAAAAAGAAACAAGTCTAGGCTACTATGCAAAGGCTATGCACAAGAAGAAGGAATAGATTATGGGGAGACATTTTCACCTATAGCTAGATTGGAAGGAGTAAGAACCTTACTTGCATATGCTACCTACAAAGATTTCAATGTATACCAAATGGATGTTAAGTTTGCATTTTTAAATGGTATATTGGAAGAAGAAGTGTACACTGAACAACCAGAAGGTTTTATTGATCCAAACAATAGAAACATGGTTTGCAAACTGAATAAATCAATGTATGGACTAAAGCAAGCTTCCAGAGCATGGTATGAGAGACTGCACAAATACCTAATATAGATTGGATTCTCAAGGACAAATGACACAAGAAATTTGTACATGAAAGATGAAGAAGGTAAAGGAATCTTGATGGATAAGATTTTTGTAGATGATATTATATTTGGTGGACAAGATACCTTGTGTAAGAAATTGTCAAATGAAATGCAAATTGAATTTGAAATGAGTATGTTTGGGGAGATCAAATTTTTTGTTGGTTTACTAGTATATCAGATGGAGAAAGGAATTTTCATCACCTAGTCTAAATATGTTCATGAGATACTAAAAACCTTTGGTATGGAAGATTCAAGACTAGTAAGTACTCCTATGGCTACTGGACAAAAGTTGTTTAAAAATGATGATGCTACAGAAGTAAACCAGACTTAGTATAGATCCATGATTGGAAAGTTGCAATATGTGGTACACATTAGAGCAGATATTTCTTTAGCTTTTAGGATTGGGGCAAGATTCTCTACAAATCCTAAGGAAACTCACATGATGGCTGTCAAAAGAATAATGAGATATTTGAAAGGGACTGTTAACTATGGATTGTACTGCAAAAAGAATAAAAAGTTTAAACTAAGTGTATATACTAATGTTGATTGGGTAGGAAATGTGGATGACATAAATAGTACTAGTGGTGGAGCTTTCTTTTTTGGACAGAGATTAGTTTTCTTGACAAGCAAGAAACAAAATTGCATTTCCCAATCTATTACTAAAGCTGAGTATGTGGTTGCAGCAGTGAACTATTCAAACTTGGAATGGATAAAGAAATTGTTGGTAGACATGAAAGAATCACTGAACCAGTTGTCATATTCTGTGACAACAAAAGTGCTATCAACATCTCTAAAAATCTAGTGATGGACACAAAGACCAAACACATTGCAATCAAGTATCATTACTTGAGGGAATTGGTACAAGATAAAGAGGTCTGAATGGAATATGTGAATACAAAAGAACAACTAGCAGACATATTCACTAAAGCTTTACCTAGAGAAGCTCATGAATATCTAAGAGGTCAATTAGGGGTTCTTCCCCTAACTGAGGCTACCTAGTCAAGCTAGGAGCATTACATCAAATGTGTTGCACAGAGTATTTGACAAATTGATGTAGAGATAGGTCACACATTAGGAGCAGCCTAGAGTTGTGAAAAGTATAGAAAAGCCAAGAATTAGTCATAAGAAAAGATGATAGAGGGAGAAATACTATTACTAAACTAAAAAATGATATCTACATCTCCAAGATATATGTTTTAGTTTCTGCTTTGGCATTTTCTTCAAAGAGGGAGATGATCATAGATGAATACACATGGTGAGATTTCATGGAAGATCAAGTAAGAGGGAGCGATTTTAGTGGACGGTCATACAAGCATGGCTAATTGGTTCTATATCAAAATGAAGCTAAGGATATTATAAATATTTCTGATGGACATATAAGTTTTGGATTGGTTGGTAATTCATGTGTTATTCATATGGTGTTTCCATCAATGCCAAAGAGGGAGATTGTTCGAAACTGCAATTGAAGCAATTGTTGTATTGTCATTGATGTCAAACCTTAATTGTTAAGACTGTTGCTATCTAACAAAATACTATATCTATTTGATTGTTAAGAAGGGAATAGGCAAGGTAGGTAACAATAACACCTAAGGAAAGGTTGAGTTATCTTGATACTTCAATGAGTACTTGATTATGTGGCACAATGATAAGACAATGTATTGTTTATCTAAGTAAGAATGAAGACTAAACTGGTAGGCTTAACTAAGAAAAAGTGAATAAATCTAGTTTAAGCTGAGTGATGTTAGTGTCAATCGTGCTAGTATATGTTGAGTAAAATTAGTGTTGACCAAACATCAGTCAATTTCCAAGGAAAATTTTTTTGTGGTGACCAATATTTCTAATGAAGACCGACGAGTTGAACACTGTATTGACTGAGCATCAATATTTTACATTTGAGGAAGAATTCAGATTTCCAGCCGACATAGTTGAATTCTTGGATTATGTAAAATGTGTTGAATTTATTTATTGATTGTATGGAAGTATTTATTGCACTATAAAACATTTTATTGTAAATCTATTAAGAGATTTGAGATATTTCAAGATAGAAGAACATAAAGTTGGAAGGATTCCATGAATCTGATCTAACCCTAATATCTATGAAGGAGATTAAGCAGAAAAAGATGTATTGACCTAATTGAGGAAGTATTAAGGAAACCTAAGCATGAGGTTGAGAAAGAGTGGATGTTGGAAGTATTGTTGATTTTATTGACTATTTAAGCAGAAAAGGTTGAAGGAGAAGTGGTTTGATTTCTTGAAGAGATTTCTAAGCAAATCAGTAATGGAGATGGAAAAGGTTCATAGTCAGTAAGCCAACATATGTGTATGGAATTGAATTTGATATTTGCAAAGTGAGTTGTATGTTTCTCAGATCAATACTACTATTACTTTCTAACCATTGTATCAGTCAAAATCCTTTTAACAAAGGTTGACCTAATAGTCATTTGTATAAATCCTTTGAACAAGGTTGCATTGTAATGGGATGTATGTAAGTCCTATAACAAGGTGCACTTTTAACAAAGTGGTTGAAATCCTTTAACCAGGTCACACCTGACAATGTGTTTGTAACCTTTGACAAGGTTGGCTTTTCACAGAGCTCACTTCAGAAGACTGAAAATAATAGTAACATGTTACAAAGTGGGTTTTTCCTGATTGGGTTTCCACTATAAATCCTGGTGTTAATACTTGTTTGAATGTTTTGGTTTTAACATTTCTATGTTTTACAAGATAGATACTATTGGATAGTGGACTACATTGTTATATATTTTTGTTATTCAATCAATAATAACCAAGTAGTTGTTGGTTGTTGGATCAGATTTGTTGAAGAGCTTTAAAGTTTGTTTTATACATCTGGACCTAAGAACAACTGATTCACCCCCCCCCTCTGTTGTTCTAAATCATATTAACAATTGGTATCAAAGTTGTTGGTGCTTACAGAGAACAAGTTTAAAGGTACTTGAAGCAAATGATCAGGATGTATAAGAAGGAGGTACCAAAGATAAATAAGGAGAACTTCCCTGCATGGAAAAGTTTGATGAAGTTGGATCTGGTTGATATTGGAGATTCTGCAAAGTATTATGTTGAGCATGACTATGTCACACCTATTGTACCTCTAACTACTGAGGAAATGAAAGCTAAACAAGAGCACAACCAATAAATGTTGGAGATTGCATCTTCCCTAGGTTATCTAGAATTTGAAGACATCAAAGACTGCACTAATGCAAAGAAAATGTGGGACACTCTTTAAAACATCTATGGTGGTGATATTAATGTACTAAGAGAAAAAGCTGAGAGCCTAAGAGGTAAATTTGATGAAATGAGAATGCGTGAAGGTGAAAATATTGCACAATATTGTGGTGGAATAAAAGAAGTTGTAAATGCTATTAAAGGAGAAAATGGAACTATTGATGATGACACTATAATTGGAAAAGTATTGAGAACTCTACATCCTATTTATGCCATCGAAATTTCAGCAATTCAAGAATCTAGATGTAACCCTAACAATGATATTACTTTGGAAAGTTTGGTTGGTAAGCTTACTACTTTTGAACTTTCTAACTATGATAACTTCACTATTGCTAATGTTGAATCTTCTTTTAAGTCACAAATGATTTTGAGTAAGACAAAGAAGGAAAAAGAAAGATGCATCAGTGAGAGTGAAAGTGAAAGTGACACATCTGATGAAGAACTTGAAGATCTAGAAGCTCTTATGGATAGAAGACTGAAAAGGGGAAAATGAAAGTACAAAGGTAAACTCCCTATTATATGTTTTTTATATAATAAAGTTGGTCATATAGCTACTAGATGTCCACATAGGGATAATAAGGATGAAGTAAGAGATAACAAGCATAAAGACAAAAGAGAAGATAGAGGTTACTGAATGTACAAGGACTAAAAAAGAGAAGGTAAGAAATCCAACTACATTTCCGAAGAAGAGACTGATAGTGATAGTGATGATTTTGAAATTGTAGTTGTCTATGTTGCAATGAAGGATGAGTATGATGAGGATGAGAAAAATGCATTGATATCTTATGTGAACAATAATGATAAATGGATTATTGACAATGGATGTTCACATCACATGACTGGTGACAAGATTAAGTTTGACACCTTAGATCATTATAAAGGTAGAAGTGTGAAATTTGGTAATGATGCACCATGTCCTATTAGAGGTAAAGGATTGATGAAGGTAACTGATAAGATCACTTGTGAGAATGCTTATTGGGTTGAGGGTCTTAACTACAATCTATTGAGTGTTGGATAGCTTAATATCATTACCTACTGAGTGGAATTTCATCACAAGAAGGCCAAACTATTTAATGCCACTGGTGAACTGATTATGAAGTGGAGAAAAGACAAGAGGTAATTTGTTCTATCTAGACCTATCTATAGAAACATGTATGATTACACAAATTGATGATATTTGGTTATGGCATAAGCGGCTATGTCATGTTAATTTTAATAATCTAGTAGAAATTAGTAAGAAGAAGAAAGTAAGAGGTCTACCTAGATTGAAGAAACTTGAGAATGTAATGTGCAAAGAATGTCAGTTGGGTAAGATGATAAAGTCTAGTTTTAAGAGAAAGACTTTTACTTCTGAGAATTCTTTAGATTTGGTTCATACTAACCTTTTTGTACCTATGGGTGTACAAATCTATTGTGGTGCTAGATATTTTATCATGTTTGTCGATGATTATACCAGAATGATGACTACAATGTTCTTAGAAGAAAAATTTGATGCTTTTAAATTTTTTAAGTGGTACTTGGCTAAGGTTGAAAAGGAGACAGGTAGGAACCTGAAGTATCTAAGATCTGACCAAGGTGGAGAATTTATATCCAATGAATTTAATTTATTTTGAAATGATAGAGGGATCAAAAGATAGATGTTTGCACCAAGAACTCCTCCATAGAATGGTATAGCAGAGAGAAGGAACAGATCTATCATGGATTGAACATGGACATTAATGATTGAAAATAATGTTGCACAAAAGTATTGGAGGGAAGCTATAGGTACAGCTATTTATACTCTTAACTAAGTATAGATCAAAAAAGGTACAAATCTAACACCTTATGAGTTATACCATGGGTATGCACCTAATGTAAAGTATTTTAAAAATTTTGGAAGCAAATGCTACATTCTAAAGAATAATAGGAATGGAAAATTTGATGCTAAAAGTGATGAAGACATATTCCTAGGCTATTCCAAAAAAAGTAAAGCTTATAAGTGTTTGAACTCTAACACTAAAAAAATTGTGGAAAGTGTGAATGTGAAATTTGATGTGTATGCGAGAAAAATGAAGCTGACTACAAAAGAGAACCAAAAGATTACAGATCTTTTGTGTATATAGAGAAAGGAGAGGCAAGTGACATAGTTGCACTTGATGCAGAGTCTTGGGTAAGAAATGTCGAGCATTAGGAAAACAATGTCGAGAGAGAAGAAGAACATGCCGAGTGAGAGGAGAAAGCTACCAAGTATCAAGAAGATGTGGTCGAGCATTCAAAAGCTGAATCTAACAATCTTGTTGGTGAACCTGAAGAGCAAGATGAAAGGAGAGTAGAACTTATTTTGGCACAATATGTAAGGAGACATCACAAGCTTGGATAGATAATTGGAGATAAAGATATTGGAATTATGACCAAAAGAAAAATAAGAGATCTGACATATTTACTATGTTAATTTGAGCCTAAGACAACAACGGAGGCATTAGAAAATGAAGACTGGATACAAGAAAAGAATGAGGAGATAGACTAGATAGAGAAGAATGATACGTAGACTTTGGTGCCAAGACCAGAAAATAAAAATGTCATTGGAACAAAGTGGGTGTTCCAGAATAAGTTGAATTAGCATGGTCAAACCACAAGAAACAAGGCTAGGCTAGTATGAAAATGCTACACACAAGAAGAAGGAGTAGATTATGGGGAGGCATTTTCCCCTATAGCTAGATTGGAGGGAGAAAGAACCTTACTTGCATATGTTGCCTACAAGAATTTTAAGGTATACCAAATGGATGTTAAGTCTACATTTTTAAATGGTATATTGGAAGAAGAAGTGTACATTGAACAACCATAAAGATTTTTTGATCCAAAAAATAGACACATGGTTTGAAAATTGAATAAAGCACCCTATGGACTAAAGAAAGCTCCCAAAGCATGGTATGAGAGACTACACAACTACCTAATATAGATTGGATTCTCAAGGACAAATGACACAAGCAATCTATACATGAAAGATGAAGAAGGTAAATGAATCTTGTTGGCTAAGATGTTTGTAGATGATATTATATTTGGTGGACAAGATGCCTTGTGTAAGAAATTTTCAAATGAGATGCAAACATAATTTGAAATGAGTATGTTTGGGGAGATCAATTTTTTTGTTGGTTTACAAGTATATCAGATGGAGAAAGGAATTTTCATCACCTAGTCTAAATATGTTCATGAGATACTGAAAACCTTTGGTATGGAAGATTCAAGGCCAGTAAGTACTCCCATGGCTACTGGACAAAAGTTGTCTAAAAATGATGATGTTGCAGAAGTAAACCAGACTTAGTATAGATCCATGATTGGAAAGTTGCAATATGTTGTACACAATAGACTAGATATTGCTTTAGCTGTTGGAATTATGGCAAGATTCTCTACCAAACCTAAGGAAACTCACATGATGGCTGTCAAAAGAATAATGAGATATTTGAAAGGGACTACTGAATATGGATTGTACTACAAAAAGAATGAAAATTTTGAACTAAGAGTATATACTGATGTTGATTGGGTAGGAAATGTGGAGGAAAAAAAGATTACTAGTGGTGGAGCTTTCTTTCTTGGACATAGACTAGTTTCTTGGACAAGGAAGAAACAAAATTGCATTTCCCAATCTACTGCTGAAGCCAAGTATGTGGCTGCAATAGTGAACTATTCAAACTTGGTATGGATAAAGAAATTGTTGGTAGGCATGAAAGAAGAGATCACTGAACTAGTTGTCATATTTTGTGACAACACAAGTTCTATCAACATCTCTAAGAATCCAGTGATGTGCACAAAGAACAAACACATCATAATCAAGTATCATTACTTGAGGGAACTGGTACAAGATAAAGAGGTCTGAATAGAATATGTGAATACAAAAGAACAACTAGCAGAAATATTCACTAAAGCTTTACCTAAAGAAGCTCATAAATATCTAAGAGGTCAATTACAGGTTCTTCCCCTAACTAAGGTTGCCTAGTAAAGCTAGGAGCACAACATCAAATGTGCTGCATAGAGTATTTGAAAAATTGATGTAGTGATAGGTCACACTTTAGGAGTAGCCTAGAGTTATGAAAAGTATATCAAAGCCAAGAATCAGTCATAAGCAAAGATGACAGAGGGAGAAATACTATTACTGAACTAAAAAATGATATCTACATCTGCAGGATGTATGTTTTAGTTGCTTCTTTGGCATTTTTTTCAAAGAGGGAGATGATCACAGATGAAAACACATGATGAGATTTCATGGAAGATCAAGTAAGAGGGAGAGATTTTAGTGGATGGTCATAAAAGCATGGCTAATTGCTTCTGTATCAAAATGAAGCTAAGGATATTATAAATATTTTTGATGGACAGATAAGTTTTGGATTGGTTAGTAATTCATGTGTTATTCATATGGTGTTGCCATTAATGCCAAAGAGGGAGATTGTTGGAAACTACAATTGAAGAAATTGTTGTATTTTCATTGATGTCAAACCTTAACTGGTAAGACTGTTAATATCTAAGAAAGTACTATATCTATTTGATTGTTGAGAAGGGGACAGGCAAGGTTGATAACAATAGCACCTAAGGAAAGGTTGAGTTATCTTGATACTTCTTTGAGTACTTGATTACAAGGCACAATGATAAGACAATGTATTGTTTATCTAAGTAAGAATGAAGAGTAAACTAGTAGGCTTAATCGAGAAAAAGTGAAGAAATCTAGTTTAAGCCGAGTGATGTTAGTGTCAACTGAGCTAGTATATCTCGAGTAAAATCAGTGTTGATCGAAGGTCAGTTAATTTCTGAGGAAATAATTTTTGTGGTGACCGATATTTCTAATGAAGACTGAGGAGTTGAACACTGTATTGACTGAGCATCAGTATTTTACATTTGTGGAAGAATTCAGATTTCTAGCCGACATAGTTGAATTCTTGGATTATGTAAAATGTGTTGACTTTATTTATTGATTGTATGGAAGTATTTATTACACTGTAAAATATTTTATTGTAAATCTATTAAGAGATTTGAGATATTTATAGAATGATAGATGAAGAACATAAAGTTGGAAGGATTCGATGAATCTGACCTAACCCTAAGATCTACAAAGAAGATTAAGCGGCAAAAGATGTATTGACCTAATTAAGGAAGTATTAAGGAAACTTAAGTATGACGTTGAGAAATATTGGATGCTGCAAGTATTGTTGATGTTATTGACTGTCTAAGAAGAAAAGTTTGAAGGAGAAGTGGTGTGATTGCTTGAAGAGATTATCGAGTAGATTAGTAATGGAGATGGAAAAGGTTCACAGTCAGTAAGCCAGCATATGTGTACAGAATTGGATCTGATATTTGAAAAGTGACTCGTATATTTCTCAAATCAATACTACTATTACTTTCTAACCATTGTATCAGTCAAAATCCTTTTAACAGAGGTTGACCTAACAGTTATTTGTATAAATCCTTTGAACAAGGTTGCATTCTAATGGGATGTACGTAAGTCCTATAACAAGGTGCACTTTTAATAGAGTGGTTGAAATCCTTTAACCAGGTCACACCTGACAATGTATTTGTAACCTTTCACAAGGTTGGCTTTTCATAGAGCTCACTTTAGAAGAGTGAAAATAATAGTAACATGTTACAAAGTGGTTTTTCCCTAATTGGGTTTCCACTATAAATCCTGGTGTTAATACTTGTTTGAATGTTTTAGTTTGAACATTTCTATGTTTTACAAGTTAGATACTATTGGATAGTGGACTGCATTGTTATATGTTTCTATTATGCAATCAGTAATGACCGAGTAGTTGTTGGTTGTTGGATTTGATTTTTTGAAGAGTTTTAAAGTTTGTTTTATACATCTAGACCTGAGAACAACTGATTCACCCCCCTCTTTGTTGTCATATGACATATATGGCATGTGTCATGTGCATACACATACATATATATATGATATATATGACATATATATATATACATATATATATATATATATATATATATATATATATATATATATACATATATATATATATACATACATATATATATACATACATATATATATATATATATATATATATATATATATATATATATATATATATATATATATATATATATATATATATATATATATATACATGTACACATACATATATATGTACACACACACACACACACATATATATATAATAGAAATAGGGAATGTTGAGAGTAGGGGTGAATCAGTATTCTACAATCTTTTACTTTTTTCCAATTATGGATATAACAAATAATCTTAATGCATGCATAACATAGAAAGTTAAACAAAATTTTAAATGAGTATGTTTGGGGAGATCAAATTTTTTGTTGGTTTACAAGTATATCAGATGGAGAAAGGAATTTTGATCACCCAGTCTAAATATGTTCATGAGAGACTGAAAACATTTGGTATGGAAGATTCAAGTCCAGTAAGTACTCCCATGGCTACTGGACAAAAGTTGTCTAAAAATGATGATGCTACAGAAGTAAACCAGACTTAGTATAGATCCATGATTGGAAAGCTGCAATATGTTGTGCACAATAGACTGAATATTGCTTTAGCTATTGGAATTGTGACAAGATTCTCTACCAAACCTAAGGAAACTCACATAATGGTTGTCAAAAGAATAATGAGATATTTGAAAGGGATTGCTAACTATGGATTGTACTACAAAAAGCATGAAAAATTTAAACTATGAGTATATACTGATGCTGATTGGGCAGGAAATGTGGATGACAAAAAGAGTACTAGTGGTGGAGCTTTCTTTCTTGGACATAGATTAGTTTCTTGGACAAGCAAGAAACAAAAATGCATTTCCCAATCTACTGTTGAAGCCGAG